>JAQQAC010009165.1:912360-997953 GCA_029783875.1 Phataginus tricuspis | reverse complement strand
CACGGCCCACGGGGTGCCGTCCCTGAGCACACCCAGATCACCGTCCCATTGCCCACGGGGTGCCGTCCCTGAGCACACCCAGATCACCGTCCCGCTGCCCACGGCCCACGGGGTGCCATCCCTGAGCACACCCAGATCACCGTCCCGCTGCCCACAGGGGTGCCGTCCCTGAGCACACCCAGGTCACCGTCCCGCTGCCCACAGGGGTGCCGTCCCTGAGCACACCCAGGTCACCGTCCCGCTGCCCACAGGGGTGCCGTCCCTGAGCACACCCAGGTCACCGTCCCACTGCCCACGGCCCACGGGGTGCCGTCCCTGAGCACACCCAGATCACCATCCCGTTGCCCACAGGGGTGCCGTCCCTGAGCACACCCAGGTCACCGCCCCACTGCCCACGGCCCACGGGGTGCCGTCCCTGAGCACACCCAGATTACCGTCCCACTGCCCACAGGGGTGCCGTCCCTGAGCACACCCAGGTCACCGTCCCGTTGCCCACAGGGGTGCCGTCCCTGAGCACAGCCAGGTCACCGTCCCGCTGCCCACGGCCCACAGGGGTGCCGACCCTGAGCACACCCAGATCACCATCCCAATGGGACACCCCTGCTTACAACAGAGCTCCTAAGCCTCCTCATCACTTTAAGTATCACAAAGGTAAAGAACTGCCACTAAAAACAAGTGTCAGACTGTGGATAAAGTGAAGGTTGCTATGCCAGGGTTCTCACCTGGCCCTGGTTGGCTACCTTACTACACGTGTGGGCAATAAGTCATTATTAACTCCATATAAAGAGCTCCGCCCAGTGCTCTGTGTGACACGGTGGCATGACTGCGAGGCTGCAGGACAGCAGAGCAGAGGCTGGGGCGGTGAAAGCTACAAGGACAGAGACCAAGATGGCTGCAGGGTACAGAGGCCCAGAGGCAGAGACCAGCTTGCTGAGTGCAGACTTGCTCTGAGTGGACATGATTCTAGTGATTGACCTGCCACCGTGGAAATAAAGTTGGGTATAACCCTTTTACCCCAAGAACATTCTGCTGTCATTTATTTGGTCACATTGAATCCATAGTGAACTTACCCGGGGCTGAAACCCATTGGCAAGACAAGTGGCATAGTCAGCAGGATTCATTGTTGACCAAGGAAAAGAAAAGGCTGCCCTCGTGGGAGGAGTGTTTCAGTGGTCTGCACCTATGGCTGGGGAGACATTCGAGTGTCCCCCAGTGGACATGTGATACTGGGAAGGGGTGGAGGACTGGGGTCCACCCCAAGAGAAAGAAAATTTGTTGCTTACTGAAATGGCGTCACTACGAAGTGCTGTGGAAATGGTAAGGGACGTCGTGGTAGCACGAGAGGAAGGAGCGGCCCAGGAAGGAGCGGCCCAATAAGGAGCAGCCGGGGGGCAAGTAAAAGATGTAGTGGAGCCGTCAGCCCCAGAAATGGGGGAGCGGAGGTTTGACGAACAGTGGGGGTGGAGGCCCTGCTGGTGCCGGAGACGTCAGCCCCTCCATGGTTGAAACCCCACCTGGTTGAAAGCTGGTGGAGAGCCCGAAGGACTCGGCAACCACGGGTTCTCCCAGGAGAGGTGCAGCCCCCTCCTCAGGCTGTGGAGCGCTCCATGCTCTGCTTCTGTCCTCAGGCTCAAGCACAAAAGCAAACACGGTCTGCTTCTCAAAGGAAGAATTTGAAGGGCCCTGTGAAGGTCACGAGGACCCAGATGTGGGTCGGTTTGAAAAGGCAGGAGCGGACAGAAAGAAACTGGATGACTGGAGCTGCGGCAACAACTGAGACCGAAGCAGTGGTTCCGGCCGCTGAGGATGAAGCAGAAGCCAGAGATAAAGCAACAAGATAGGCCTGTGTGTCTGCAAGACTTTCTACTGGAGAGGCTGGAAAAGTTGGATATTGTAAGGCCCACCCGTGGTCCTTTCACAATGTCCCAACTTCTTTGTACAGGGACCATTACAGAGAATTGAGGGCACATAGACTGAAGCAAGAATCCTGGAGGAGTGGAGTGTGGATAAAGTGAAGGTTCCAATGCCATGATTCTCACCTGCCCCTGGTTGGCTGGCTCACTACACATGTGTGGGCAATATGTCATCACTGACTCTATATAAAGAGCTCCGTCCAGTGCTCTGGGCAACATGGTGGCACAGCGTCAAGGCTGCAGGAGAGCAGAGACGAGACTAGAAGAGTGGCAGCACCGAGGACCGAGACGGAGATGGCTGCCAGGGCAGAGAGGCCCAGGGGCAGAGCCCAGCTGGCTGCAGGCAGACTCGCTCTGAGTGGACGGGATTCTAGTGACTGACCTGCCACTGTGGAAGTGAAGTTGGGTATAAACACTTTCACTCCAAGAACATTCTACTGTCATTTCTTTGGTCACATTGAATCCATAATGAACTTGTCTGGGGCCAAAACCCCTTGGCAAGACACAGACTTTGCCTGGAATGAACTACTAATGGAATTTCTAACCAGATGGCAATATTTCGAAGAAATTGTGTTAAATAATTTGCAAGTTTTCCTTCCAGGTGCAGGACAGCATTTATATTTGTCCCAATGTTCTCCAACATACATATTTAGGAAGTTTCCACATGTCAAATGAGACTGTATATGAAACAGTTTTGTATATTGTTTTATTAAAATGCTAAGCATTATTATACAATCACATTATAGAGAAAAATTAGAAATTCAGATTAACCCTAAGATTTATTCAGAATTCATGAAATATGTTCTTAATCTCCTACCTGCTCTACTTAAAAAGAAATGTAAAAGTCACTCACCCAATTTTTAACAACAACAATAAAGGAAAAAAGAGGTTGTGGGGAAAGTGGTAGTTCCTATGGCCAGGATCCTCACCTGAGCCTGAACTGCTTGATGATGAAACTGGCCTGCTGCTAGGCTGCTGCTCCCACACCCATAGGCAATGAGCTATTATTGACTGAGTCCCTGTATAAAGAGCTCTGCCTGGTGCTCTGGGCGGAGGCAGAGACGGAGGAGGATTACAGACCTGCACACTGCTGGATGCAGATGTGATTCTAGTACTCGACCTATTGTCAGGAGAACAAGCTGGGTAATAAACCCTTTCACCCAAGAATTTTCCATTGTAATTCCTCGAATCCATGGTGAACTTGCCCGGGACTGAAACCCATTGGCAAGACAGAGGCAAACCATCTCAATTTTCTATCACCCCACAAGTCCTGACAGAAAGAAATTTTAAGATACAAACCCCAAGGGTTCCTTTCCAGGGGCTATGCCACAAAGAAGACAGAAATTCAAATTGTTTCAGCAGAAATTCACAGATCATTAAATTAATTCAAAACTCAACAGGGCAGCAAACTAACAGCTTACCCTTACTGAATCTGATTACAGCCTGCACATTTTCACAAATATAAATCTCTTTTCTTTCTACCATTTAAAAGGGTAAGCAGCTGAAGGTCATATTTAAAAGCACAGTGCAGAGCTGATGCCAGAGTCAAAGCTTAAATACACAGATTTAAGGGCTAGTGCAGCACTGGGGAGAAGCCTGGAAAAGCTAAGTCCAGGAACAAATCAGTGGACCAACCTTGCTTGGATTCCTGGTTCTCTGGTCCTGGGGTGCATCTGAATCACCTAGGGAAAGTTTTCAGACTTATCCAAGCTAAGGTCCCACTCAGACCACTTAAGCAACCGCTGGTTGTTTTCAAAGTTCCTCCGGGTGGCTGTAAAGTACATTCAAGGGTCAGCACCACTGGCCTGAATAGAAGAGGGAAAGAGAAGGAGGATGAGCAATAGTCAGCCTATATATGAGAATCTCCACAGACTGCCCTGATACTGGATGCTTCTCTCTGCCCCACCTCACCAACAGAAAGCTTTCTCAAAGGCCAGGTGCAGGAGCCTTCTCATCTCCCTGATCAATTACTGTATGCAGGAGCAGCTCTGGAGCTCTGCTCTCCCTGCACTCATTGCTCTATCATTATGGGCGTGGATAAAGTGAGGGCTCCTATGGGCAGGATTCTCACCTGGCCCTGGTCAGCTTGCTCACTACACACATGTGGGCAATACGTTGCTATTGACTCTATATAAAGAGCTCCGCCCAGTACTCTGGGCAACATGGTGGCACGGCTGCATGGCTGAAGGAGAGCAGAGACTGGAGTGGTGGCAGCACCGAGGACAGAGACTGAGACAGCTGCAGGGACAGAGAAACCCAGAAGCAGAGACCAGCTTGCTGCATGCAGACTCATTCTGAGTGGACAGGATTCTAGTGACTGACCTGTCACCATGGGAATAAAGTTGGGTATAAGCCCTTTCACCCCAAGAACATTTCATTGTCATTTTTTGATCTCACTGAATCCATAGTAAACTTGTCCGGGGCTGAAACCCAGAAGCAAGACAACTAGATTGCCTCAAAAAGCACTTTCTTCCAGATACATACCCAGAGTTTTAGAAAATGACATACTGAGTTTTTATTTTAGTTTTAAACAACATGGGTTGTTGTGGATAAAATGAGAGTTCCTGTGGTCAGGATTCTCACCTGGCCCTGGTTGACTAGCTCACTGCACACCTGTGGGCAATACATGGCTGTTGACTCTATATAAAGAGCTCTGTCCAGTGCTCTGAGCGTGACACAGTGGCACGGCTGCAAGGCTGCAGGAGAGCAGAGGCTGGAGTGGTGGCAGCACCGAGGACAGAGGCCCAGAGGATGGCTGTGTGGGACAACTGTGCAGAGGCCCAGAGGACGGCTGTGCAGACAGAGGGGCCCAGAGGCAGACACCGGCTTGCTGCACGCAGACTCACTCTGAGTGAACGGGATTTTAGTGACTGACCTGCCACCTGGAAATAAAGTTGGGTATAACCCTTTCACCCCAAGAACATTTTGCTGTCAATTTCTTTGGTCACAGTGAATCCATAGTGAACTTGCCAAGGGCTGAAACCCACTGCAAGACAGTTGTCTAGAGGACACTAGAGGACAACTACAGGGCACTACTGCTCTGTAACAAATTACACTAAAACTTCCTGGCTTAAAATAACAAACAAGAATTATCTTACAAAGTGTCTCAGTGAATCTTCATAAAGACCCTAGAAAGAAATCAAGAGCCAAGGATTCCCATGTGAGAGTCAGGAAGCCAAGAGCAGCTAAATTAAGCTGCATGATTCTGGTTCATAATCTCTTTCAGGATGTTGTAGTCAGAATATCAGCCAGGGCTGCAGTGAACTGAAGGCTTGGCTTGTGCGGAAGGATCAAATACCAAATACCAAAATGGCTCACTGTGGGGAAAATGGAAGTTCCTGTGGCCAGGATCCTCACCTGACCCTAAACCACTTGATGTAATTGGCTACTGCTAGGCTATTGCTTCCACACCTGTAGGCAATAAGCTATTATTGACTGAGTCACTATGTAAAGAGCTCTCGCACTGGGTGGAGACAGAGATGGATTACAGACCTGCAGACTGCTGGATGCAGAGGTGATTCTAGTGCTTGAACTACTGCTGTGAGAATAAAATGATTGTAAACCTTTTTACCTAAAGAAAATTCCATTGTCATTTCCCCATCTCACCAAATCCATGGTGAACTTACTCAGGGCTGAAACCCTCAAGCAAGACACTCACTTACCTGGCTATTGGCAATAGACATTCTTTTAAAAGTAAAAATATTTATTTTTTAAGTAACAACTAGATTTGATCTAAAAACAATTTTTACCAAAAACAAAATAATCCTCATCTATTTTATATGTTTAAAAAATGGATACAGTATCTCTTGAACACCAACTGTGCATTTTGAGTGGTGTTTAGGGTGCCAAATATGTGCAAAGTGCATGGTGGATGCAATATGGATATAAATTTAGAGAAGGGAATCATTACCGTAATGAGGTAGTTTGAAACATTTTAATACAAAAAATTAAAATAACCAATAAACATGAAAAAACACTCAACTTTAACAACAATCCAGAAACAAACAAAAATCCACATTTTCCTTATCAAATTGACAAGGGCATTTTATATGCTAATATTATATGCTCATGAAGACCTGGGAGTATAAAATAAAATAATAATGATAATAGCAGCTAGGGTGCATTCCCAGTTAATCGTCATAACAACCTTATAAGGAAGGTATTAAAGAAATGAAAGGACAGGGATTAAGCAAATCCTTATTTCGGCTTGCAATTGGAAGATTCAGGATCAATCACAGCTCTCCTAATAATCTAAGCATTAACCATTATTCTAAGTGCATCCTATCTAGAAAATATTTGGCCTTTAACAAGAACCACCACCCCCACCACCCCCAAATCTCTAAGCATTCAGATCCAGAAATCGCCCTTCTGGAATTCTCAGGCTGAAGACAACCAAAAACTAAGCCACTAAGCTAAGGATGTACAACATGTTCACACAATGGTATATAAAACAAATTGACCAGAGCAGATTAGAACAGGAGCATACAGATTTCAAGGTAGAAGGTGGTTTTAGAGGTTACTTAGTCCAACCCACTCACTGTACAAGGTTATTCAATATGAAAAAATATTTTCCAATGTAGAGAGACACAAAGGGAATCCTTTAAAAACTAGTGTCTTGCCAATGGGTTTCAGCCCCGGGCAAGTTCACTATGGATTCACTGTGACCAAAGA
Source organism: Phataginus tricuspis (assembly GCA_029783875.1). NCBI lineage: Eukaryota > Metazoa > Chordata > Mammalia > Pholidota > Manidae > Phataginus > Phataginus tricuspis. The sequence goes on along the minus strand of JAQQAC010009165.1, from coordinate 991,369 downwards.
AATTGACAGCAAAACTGTTCTTGGGGTGAAAGGGTTATACCCAACTTTACTTCCAGGTGGCAGGTCAGTCACTAAAATCCCTCACTCAGAGCAAGTCTGTATGCAGCAAGCCGGTCTCTGCCTCTGGGCCCCTCTGTCTGCACAGCCGTCCTCCAGGCCTCTGTCCTTGGCGCTGCCACCACTCCAGCCTCTGCTCTCCTGCAGCCTTGCAGCCATACCACCATGTCGTGCCCAGAACATTGGGCGGAGCTCTTTATATAGAGTCAACAGCCATGTATTGCCCACAGGTGTGCAGTGAGCTAGTCAACCAGGGCCACGTGAGAATCCTGCCACCAGGAACTCTCATTTTATCCACAGTTAGCTTTGCCTTTCTTCCTTCTTCCTTAGGCCTGACCAATTTCTAACCTCAGGAGTTAATGTGAGGGAAGGTCTATCAGCTTCCATAATAAACAAGCCCATAATAAATGCATTTTTAGAACCTTGGTTTTCTCTTATGTATGGTCCTCCCAGTAGGCCTGTCTTTGCTATCAATTCAGAAATCAGATCAAGTAACTAGTGTGAGTGTTCATAAAATCAGACTGATACTTTGGTCAAGGGCTCTCAACAAAATGTAAATGGGCTTTTAAAAAAATGGCTTCAAGGTGTCTCATCCAGCACCTCACAGACCTCACAGTAAACAACCTAATGTTTACTGGAAGAAAGAAGCTATTGGAAGTTGTCTTGCCAATGGGTTTCAGCCCCAGGAAAGTTCATTATGGATTCAATGAGACCAAGGAATGACAATGGAACATTCTTGGGGTGAAAGGGTTATGCCCAACTTTATTCCCACGGTGGCAGGTCATTCACTAGAATCCCATCCACTCAGAGCGAGTCTGCCTGCAGCCAGCCGGTCTCTGCCTCTGGGCCTCTCTGCCCCTGCAGCTGTCGCAGTCTCTGTCCTCAGCATGCCACCACTCCAGTCTCGTCTTTGTTCTCCTGCAGCCTTGCAGCTGTGCCACCGTGTCACCCAGAGCACTGGGCAGAGCTCTTTATATAGAGTCAATAACAATGTATTACCCACACGTGTGTAGTGAGCTAGCCAAGCAGGGCCAGGTGAGAATCCTGGCCACAGGAACCTTCACTTTATCCACAGAAGTCTATCCTTAAAGAAAAAAAAAAAGCATGACAGTATGCCTTAATTAGAGCCAGTAAGAGAAACAAGGTTAGCCCATGTTAAAAAGAGGTGTTTATTCAATAAATATTTACTGTGAGCTCACTATGTGCCAGACATTGTAGTAGGTACTGAGGAGATCTCAGAGGACAAATCCTAAAAAACTTTTTTAAATTCCTGCTCTCATGGAGCATACATTCTAAGGAAGAGAGGCAACAAACAAACCATTATACAGTATGTTATTATACATTACAAAGTATGTTAGGAGGTGGTAGGTCTGAAGAAGCAGAAGGCAGAAGGGACTTAGGGAAAGTGTGTTCAGAGGAGGCAGGGAAGGCCTCAGAAAGGAACCACGTGGGCAGACTTGAAGGGACACGGGTAAGCCAGGCAGAATTCTGGGGGAAGAGAATTTGAGGCAGAAAAAAAGCAGGAGCTGAGGTCCCAAGGCCATAATAGGCTGCATGTTTGAGAAACAGACTTTATTCATGACAACTTCATGAATCTTAACTATGAGAACTCAGAGTAATTAAGATATTGTTTTATTATCTTTTAAGAATTCTCTTAAAAAATCAGGTAAGTCTAACTAAAGGCTTTCATGCTTAAGATGGCCATCCAAGACAAACACTGTGTTTTGAGGTCAAGTTTCTCTAGAAAATGGACACCCTTAATAAGCACACCTAAACAGAACTGCTGTGACTTTGATCTGAGGTAGGGCCATCCAAAAAGTTACCCGCTGAGGGCAGTTACAGTTAAGCAAAGCTGCTACCCTAGGGAACGAGCCTTAGTAGGTATGGCCCCCACCAGGTACTCCCACCCCAACCCAGATCAAACCTTCCAAACCACTCAGTTTCCATCAGTATTTCTCCTGATGAGCCCTGGCTCACTCACAATGGTAACAACCACCATCTCTGATTTATCCCCTGCCGACGTTCCAGCCGCACTAGGTTCTTTGTCTTTCAGCCTAGAACTTCAGCCTCCACATCACCCATGCAACCCAAGTATGACTCCCTCAGGAAAGCACCCCTCTCATTCCTTCTAGGCCCTGTGGTCACCACCGCCTTTTCCTGCCCACACTGTAAGGACTCCAAGAGGTAACCTCCTCGCAGCATTCTGGGCCTGGCCCAGTACCTGACACCTGGAATGTTCACAAGATACATTTGTGCGATGAATGACTGTCCCAAACAGCCTTTCTGTCTTTTGTTGTTGTTGTTCTGTACTCCACTCCAAGGTGGAATCCCAGCTCTCATCACCTCACCACCAACTGTTTCACTCCACTCTAGCCTGCAGTGGTTAACTGCCAGCTTACCTCCCTGGAACATCCCCAGGACTGTCCTCTGCTTCAACTTACCGTACAGCAGGTCTTAACTTCTCTTTAGATTCCAGAAGGAACCTGTAAAGCCTGAGTAATGAAGAGCTGATTGTGGCTCCAAACTAGATGAACCGCAGACACAGTCTCCTGGCTGGAAACCCAGCACCTGTTGCCACAGTCACCTTAGACACAACCATCAGACTTTTAGAGCTAGAAAGCTTGGCTATTTATCCTAATGTTTAAATGCTTATGTCAAACATGCATTTAACATATTCACTACCCAGGGTTTACAGAATCTTTACCCCATCTTTCCTCAGTTAAGAACTAGAAGTTCCTTTATAAAAGGAAACTGATGCTTGGCCAAGTTGCCTTATTAACTTTGAAGAATTTTTTTAAATGTTACCCCTGCGTGCACTGACATGACCAGAAATACCAGAATCGTGTAATAGCAAAGACACATGTGGAGTGTATATACTTTATTCTCAGCCCAAAAGTTTTAATTTATGGGAAAGCATAAAATCTATTAACAAGCATAAAAATTACAGATGTTTCTAAACATTTGGGTTCTTGCTGGCTCTTACTCCTTTTCTGCCTACAATAGGAATCTAACACGAGAAGTGCAGCCAGATTGATCCAAGTAGTCTTCCCTGAAGAACAGATCAGCCAAAATGAGAGCCAAATCCTGACAAATGCATTTAGCAAGACTCAGACATGACTAAGCACCAGTCAGCTTAAGCCACCTTTGATCACTTTTGGTTGAGCATGCTTAGAAATCTAACGACTCGGCATGTCTGATACGCCATGGATTCCACTCAGAGCAGCACTATTTATTAAATACGGTGGGGGGGGGGGGTGCATGCCACCCCAGCCTCAGGCAGAAAGGACAAAATGATCTGTTTGAGGATGAAGGTGGAAACATATTCAGTAGATCCCCCTATCCGCGGTTTGACTTTCCCCAGTTTCAGTTCCCCATGGTCAACCACAGACTAAAAATATTAAATGGAAAATTCTAGAAATAAACAATTCATAAATTTTAAACCATGCACCATTCTGAGTAGCACTGAAATCTGGTGAAATCTTGCACTGTCCTGCTCTGGACATGAAACATCCCTTTGTCCAGCATATCCACACTTCATTCGCCACCACCCGGTAGTCACTTAGTAGTGTCATCAGACTGACTGTCATGGGGTCGCAGTGCTTGTGTTCAAGTAACCCTTATTTTACTTAATAACAGCCCCACAGCGTAAGAGCAGTGATGCGATGCTGGCAATTGGATATGCCAAAGAGAAGCTGTAAAGCACTTTACCTTCTTTTAAAAGGTGAAAGTTCTCAATAAGAAAAGAACGTGAATGCTGAAGTCGCTAAGATCACTGTAACTATTGTCACAGCACACTGTTATAATAGTTCTCTTTTATTATTTGTTATTGTTAATCTCTTGCTGGGTCTAATTTATAAATTAAACTTTATCATAGGTATGCATGTGTAGGAAAAAACATAATATATGTGGGATTTGGTACTATCCATGGTTCCAGGCATCCCCTGGGGGTCTGGGAACATATCCCCCACAGATAAAGAGGGACTACCCCACTGGTAAAAACTACAAGAGAGTGGTTTTTATGCCTGTCTTCTGCATTGTGCTGAAAACCACAGCAGTCTTTCTTGGGAACATGGCTTTGGTTAACCCAGCAAAGACTGCAGCGAGAGGAAACGCATGGGGAAAGGCACACAAAGACCCAGCAAACTGTAAGCGGCTTAGCACATGAAATCACCACCTTTCCCTGGAGAAAAAAAATCCTGGTGTTGTTTTCCACTTTTCAGGGACACCAGATAAGAAGTATTTTAAAATGCTAATCCTCATGTAACTGTACATTAATAATAGCAAAATAAAAAAAAATTTTTTAAGTTAATCAATTTACAAGGAAACTTTCCAAAAAAATCATTTTTTCAGTAAAGCAAGGTACATCTTGTTATATATGTACACCTGTTTTCACTAGCCCTGATTTTTACACTTTAAGAAAATGTTGTTTCAGGACATAAATATTTCTCATCTTTTGAAAAGAGTATTTAAAAGGAAGATAAATGGTTTCCTTAAGGCAGTCATATATTCACTCAAACATAATAGACCCAAATATTAAAATGGTATGTAAATGTTAGGTCACTGCTCGTTCTCCCTCTGGTGCATGACAGCACGTGCGTGTACGCGCACACACACACACACACACACAAATAGTTCAGCGTTTTCCAGCAGGTGCAGGAAGAAAACTCAAGGAATTTTAATCTGAAAAATACAAGGAGCCCACGTTTTTCACCACCCTTCACAAAGGAAACTTGTGACCTATGGAGATCGATCTGCTTGCTGTCAGCCTGGGGTCTGGTTTCCTTTACAGCTGTCCCTGAGGAGCCACCATCATGCTTGTGTCAATACTGATGTTTCCATGACATTGTCAAAGCCTGCTCTCCCCCGGTGCATGTAATGGCTTATAGGCAGTCTCAGGGAAAGTTCTTCTGGGCTTGTGCAACAAAGATCCTAGGAAATAATGATTTACTAGGGTTCTCATGATCCTTTAAAAAAGGTTATTCATATTCTTCCAAAGGCCAAAATCATAATAAACTCAATGTCTTCATCACTGAAATTAACAGAAGAATTTTAAGTCTTCATTTATGACTCACAATTTACTCCTACAAGGAATTTTAGTAAGTAAATCCTGCCAGATTTCCAAATCTAAACTTCATTTTTGAAACACATCTTCATCCAGTTATCCAGTTATCAAGATTATCTAAATTAAACTTAACCTTTTTATGCTTGGGCAGGCAAACTGACTACTATGCTACCAGAAATGCAAATGGATTTATTCTCAGCTATGACCTTCAAAAATTTGAAAAGCTGTACATGAAGGTCAACAGAGAAAGAGAGAGAGAGAAGAAAAAGGGGGAGGAAGCTGGTAGTTGTTTTCAAAGTAATCTCTGTCCAACCCAGTTAATCAGTTGTCTAGTTAGGAAATACAAATACAAATAAGAAGCCTTTTAAGGAAAACTGTAATTTGTTTCATTATTGAGAACAGCCTAAAGACATTCTAAGTCATCATTTCACTCTTTTCCAACTCCCATAAGTTTTAGCACTATATGGCTCCATAATAATATAGCTAATATTTATTTGGCATTTCTCATGTTATCATGTGCTAGGCACTATTCTAAGCCCTTACATGTATTATTTCATTCAAACCTCATAGCAACCTACCAAGTAGACCGTTTATTATCCTCAGTTCACTGATGATGAAACTGATACAGAGTTAAGCTGCCAAAGGTCCTAGTTAGTAAATGATAGATCCACGAAATAATAATGATTAACACTCCACAGTACTTTAAAATGTTGCAAGTTTTTCAGCCATTATCTCTTTTGAGCCTCACAACACCTGTGATATTGATGCATTTAATATAAGCATCAGTTTAATTTTTACAAGTGCAAAAACTAAGGCTTCAAAACACTGACTTTTCCAAGCTGGGAAATGAAGGAGCTGTAACAGGAATCCAAGTTTTCTGAGTCTATATTTTCTCCTTCCACTACATAGGCTGTCTTTATTACTGTAAACAATCAGTATCAGTATTTCCATCAGGTACTGATTATTTCTCAAAGCAAAATTCTAGATTTCTCAAAGCATAATTCTAGTTCTAGGTGCTTAAAACTTATCTAATTCACCTTTTTAGCACCCACATCAAGTACAGTGCCTAGCACACAGCAGTCTATGAGTCTGTGTGCTCTCCAGCCACTATTCTTCCTCCTCTACCAAACTCATTTCTCTTTCTTGTTCATGCTACCTTGCCACCCTAGACTGCCTTCAGAGCCACAAGTCCATCCTCACAAGTCATTGCTTTGAAAAGCCAAAGTCTATGTAAGTCCACAATCCAATACCCAAGAAAGATATGAAAACTGCAAGTTTTATCTTAAGTTTGATGCCAAAACTCTTAAGACGGCTCCCAGTATTCACTCCCCTATATAGTTCCCTCTCACACCAAGGTCAGTTGTTGTGAGCAACAAAATACTGCAGAAGTAACAGGAGGTCATAAAAGCCCATGCCTTCCATCTTGGTCTTTCTCTTTCTCTAGGATCTCTTGCTATGGAGGGAAGTCAGCTGCCATATTGCAAAGACACTCAGGAAGGAGTCTATAAAGATGGCTGTGTAGTAAGCAACTGAAAGGCTGGCCAACATGCATGTGAGTGAGCTCAGAAGCAAAGCCACCATGCCCAGATGACTGGCGCTTGGGGCACAGCTTTAGTGCAGCCCCATGAGAGACCCTGAACTAAAATCACCCAGCAGAGGTGCTCCTAGATTCCAGCCCCAAAGAAGCCATAGGTGATAAATGTTGTTCTTTTTAAGCTGCTAAATTTTGGATATAACCTGCCACATAGTAAAAGAAGACTAATACAGGGACAAAATCTGTTATAAACTGGTATATACTATTTACAGTTTCCACCCCCCACACACATTTACTGTGAATATCCAAATGATGAACTATACTCATTTTATCAGGTACCACCTCAGACATGGCCAGGGATGTTGCATAATGAATGGTATATATACCATATGATCTTGCTGGAATCTGAAAAATTTAGAATCTTGAAACATACTTGGCCCCAAGGGTTCCAGATAAGGTACTGTGAACCTGTATTTACCTTTTCTAAAACATATTTCCTGATTAACCCCACCTTGGCATACAAGAAACATAATTTCTTATAAGAATTTCTGTGCCTCTTAGAATCTCCACCACATAACCCAATATTTGATGACAAATTACCTTGTACTCTATTCTGTTTTTTATAAGTAATTGTTTGTCTTTTCACCTGAAAGTTAAACTCTTCATGAGCGAAAGTCCTCCCTCTATTTCATCATCCCCATCAGAAATCCCGGACACTACTGGGTACATAACATGCTCTGAATAAGTTCTTGTAGTTCTAAGTTCAGGTATCCATACGTAAAATTACTGACACAATAGCATTGGTCCAGCCCTCCACATACCCTAGTACTCAAAACCTGTTTATCTTCAAATAACTGCTGCAGAACATGATGTAAAACAGTGTCTGAAAGAAAAATAAGCTGACTCTCTGAGGAATTCTGGAAATTTTGCACACTCTCCAAGCGCCCTTGTAAACAGTAGCAGATGCATGAAATAATAATTTTCAGGGGAAAAGATCTATTAGCCTCTTGACAATTGGGCCATCTGAAACCTTTCAATGAAAAAGCAATTTTAACTTTCTGTCCACCTCTCTTACACTGTCCCTCAGCAATAAGAAGGATCACTAATCAGTTTTTAATTTTCTTTCCTGTAGAGATATTCAGAACAGAGCTGTAAGAACTAAGGGTAAAGGCTTTATAAATAAAGAATAAGAAAAAACTCTGAGTTTTTAAAAAACTTCTAAAAGGACTTCTAAAACCAAAGCACTAAATAAAATATTCTAGACATTTTAGATAAAGATTTTTAAAAAGCTGAAAAGTTAAAATGCAATGCAGTAAGTATTGCTCTGAAAAGAAATGCCATGTAAAGCAACCTCTGGTCTAAATTGGTGAGGGGTAGGAGGGTTCCCTGGGACAGAAAAGTCTCTCCCTCATATAGTCTATCTAGAAACTCCCTCATATAGTCTATTCAGAAAGAGTTCCACAAATCCAAATGCCAAGACTGCTGAAGGTAATCAGGCCAGATCATAGGCCTGTAAAAATTTAAGAGGGGAAGTGTGGAGTAAGTGAAGATTCCTATGGCCAGGATTGTCACTAGGCCCTGGTCGGCTTGCTTCCTACACATGTGTGAGCAATACGTTGTCACTGAATCTGTATAAAGTGCTCCACCCAGTGCTGTGGGCTACACAGCTGCAGGGGAGCTGAGGCTGGAGTGGTGGCAGCGCTGAGGACAGAGACTGAGACGGCTGTGGGGATAGAGGGGCCCAGAGGCAGAGACCAGCTTGCTGCCTGCAGACTCGCTCTGAGTGGACAGGATTCTAGTGATTGACCTGCCACCATGGGAATAAAGTTGGGTATAACCCTTTCACCCCAAGAACATTCCATTGTCATTCCTCGGTCTCACTAAATCTATAGTGAATTTTTCCAGGCCTGAGATCCCCTGGCAAGAGAGGAAGAGAAGGTACAGGAGGGATCAGGAGCATAGATGGAAATGGGACTCTCAGTAAACCTAAATGATTTTCAATAAATTCTGACTTCTGCCTCTATAATTAGCTCTCAGCCCTTCCTTCCGTACAAGCTGCAAAGAACAGAGTGAGGCTAAGCACTAAGCCGATGACCAAATGGGAAACGAAATGAGGGTTCTACGGCTGTGTGCTCACTGGGTTCTTGTTCCCTCGCCTATAGAGCGGGCAGGCTGGATCAGACGAAGCTAATATCCACGCCAGGTCTAACTCTCTACTTTAAGTGAAATCCAATCTGTTATAATTGCGACATCTCTTCCACATTCCCCCCCCGCCCGGCATCAGCTGCATTTTCAGGTGGCATGATGGGGCTGAATTCACTTGAGGATATATGACGACACAGGTCTGGTATAGAGGATCAGTTGAAGTATTGTGCAAAAGAATGAGTAGCTGGCAGGAGAATGCAACGTCGAGCAGAAATTAGGTTGTATGAAAGATTTTGTCATTCTATGGCATTATCTAGATTCCAGACGCTTGAGATTTTCTTCACAGAGAACTGCCTACACCCTGCCTATCTATTGGGATTTTTCCAGTATTTGAATATTACTGACTTTTAAAATGTGTAATCCAAACAAAACTGTAAAGCTTATATTATGCCAGTTTCAATACCCATAAGAGTTGCTACAATTTTCCTCTGTCATAGGTGATGCTAATCCAATTTTTGAAAGCCACAGTTGTTTCCTAGGCTTTAACGTACAACCCTGCTAGGAATCCTGGAAGTCCATGGTTGAAAGGAAGTCACAGGGGTGAGGGAGGGCGTGTGTGTTCAAAAGTGGTCTTCTAGCCATTTACGTTGTTTTCCTAAGAGGAAATAGGTGAAAATTACATACCTACTTAAATGATATTAACTTTTCTAACATGCTACAGCTTCACCTATCAAAGCTAACACCTATCATAAAACATGCAAATTCCCTTTCTCCAGCCCTACACCAAGCGATTTACAGAAAGAGGCTGAAAAAACCAAAGGCAAATCCTTTAGACACAACATAAACAGCAACACTCAAAGCTGGTACACAGTAGTTTTTGGAAATGTAAATATTCACCTAAAGTTTAAGTCACAAAAGCAATCGCAGCAGCCTGACTGAAACAATCCATCTTTTTTCAAATATGACAAATATTTACTGAGCACCACCATGTGCCTGGCTCTCTTCTAGGTTCTTGAGCATTTAGCAGTGGATAAAACAGACAATGTTTTACTGCCCTCAAGAAGCTGACAGGAAAAATTTCCCAAAATATTAAATGTCAAATGCGTTTTAACTGGGAGTATATTCTCTGCTGAGTTACACACACCTACCTTACACCAAGGGACTAGTAAAAATAAATAAGATGCATAAAGACAGGCATGCGGGTTAACAGAATAGAATTGAGAGTCTAGAAATTAATCTTCACATTTATTGTCAATTGATTTTTGATAAGCATGCCAAGATAATTCAATGGGAAAAAATAGTCTTCAACAAATGAGCTGGGACAAATGGATATCCACATGCAAAAGAATGAAGAATGGATCATAGACTTAAATGTAAAAGCTAAAGTTATGAACTCTTAGAAAAAACCATAGGGGTAAATTCTTCACAACCTTAGTTTAGGCAATGGTTTATCAGATATGACCCCAAAAGCACAGGAAAAAGAAAAAATAGATAAACTGGACTTCATCAAAACTTCTGTGTAAGAAAGTAGAAAACAACCCACAAAATGATAGAAAACATTTCCAAATCAAATATCTGATAAGAGACTTGAATACAATATGTTTCAAAAAGCTCATATATTACTCAGTAATAAGAAGACTATCTGATTTTAGAAATTGGCAAAAAATAGACATTTCTCCAAAGAAGACACATTAATGGCCAGTGAGCACATGAAAAAAGGATGCTCCAGATCATTGTTCTTGCAAATGCAAGGAAAATGCAAATCAAAACAATGAGGTACCATTTCACACAGAGTAGATATTATAATCAAAAGACAGGTTATAACAAGAGTTAGCGAGAATATGGAGAAAGTGGGACCCTTATACATTGCTGGCAGGAAAGTAAAATGGTGCAGCCATTGTGGAAAACAGTTTGGTAGTTTCTCAAAGTGTTAAACCTATGGCCCAGCAATTCTACTCCTAGGTATACATGCAAGGGAAATTAAAGCATATGTCCACATAAAACTCATACATGAAATCTTCATAACAACATCATTTACAGTAGGCAAAGTCCATCAGTTGATGAATGGATAAATAAGTCACTCCCAAAAGAAACCTCATTACCTATCAGCATCAGCATGATAAAATGTTCAAAAGTTTATTGTGGTGATGGTTGCACAACTCTGTGGCTATATAAAAGCCATTGAACTGCACACTTTAAATGGGTGAACTCTATGGTATGTAACTTATTATCTCAATAAAACTGTTTTTAAAAATTAAATAGGAAACTAAGGAGTCAAGCAAGTACACTACTTGTACCCAGGGAACCTAGGAAGTAAGGCAAGAAAGATGTCTTTCCCAGATTCGTTAGCTTATGTCAATCTGTAGGTACCTTTTCTTATTCAGATTAACTCACCCAGTCAACAGTCATTCATTGATACCCTCTCCTCCTTAGGAACTGGGCTTGACTGGGGATCCCATAAAAAGGTCTAGTCCCCCTCCAAGGCTTTCCATCTCTAGGAATAGCAGCTACCACTCATTAGGCATGGAGCTAAGGGGTTCACGTGCATTCTATCAGGATGAGGTGAGAGCCTTACCTTAATTTTACAGATGAAGAAGCCAACTCAAGAAAAACTAAGTGACTTAGCCAAGATTACAGAAGGAACAAATGTGAGAGCGACTTGAAGCCAGATTTACATAGCCCAAGGTCCATACCCTCTTCACCTCATTATATGCCTCCCAGGTGAGGTGGGCAGGAGAGTATGGGAACTACTGCAATGGAAGGCAGGCTTGACCAGGGTCAGAAGAGGGTCACTCCAGCCTTCCACCAAGGAGTAGTCATTAGGAAAGGTGACACATGAACAGAATCCAGCTCCATGAGGGCTGGTACTTCAATCAAAGAAGAGCAGGTGGGGTGGGGCTCTCCAGGCAGAGAAAAAGACATAGGTAAGAGGTAATGTGGAAAGTTCAGACTAGGAAGCAGCTCAGTCTGGTGAGAATATATAACAGGTATGGTGAAGGAAAGAAAAGAAAGAGAGGAATTGTATTAAAGATGGCAGCGTGAGAGGTGAGACAGAGGGTTCCTCCTAAAACCGCATATAATATGAAAATATAACTGATACAACTACTCGTAAAAGAGCAACAGGAAAGAGGACTGTGCCAAACTGCATACACCTGGAGACAAGAGCAGACCTCACAGAACAGGGTAATGTACCAAAGCTGTGGCCCGGCAGGACCCAAGCCCTTCCCCCACTCCAGCTCACTGATGGGAGGAAGAGAAATGGAGCAGGGAGGGAGTGGAGACTTGGGACTGCTGAATACCTAACTCCGGAGATCTGCTCTGGGAGCACAAACCTACATTTCATGGTGATTGCATGATACTCTCATAATTAGGGGGTTGGAAAGCTAAGACAGGCACAATTCCTGGAGAGACTGGGATTTCAGCTGCTTCTGGAAAGCAAGGATACATATCTGGCTGCTCTAGGACAAAAGAAAGGTGGGCAGTTTGAGAGACTTCCTAACAAAGAAGCCCTTAGCAAGAGGGCTGCTAAAGGGGCAAGGATTGCACAGAGCTTACTGCTCAGGAGAGAGGAAAGGTAGACAAAATTGTCTGGGTGCACTCTGCCGAGCAGGTTGGGAGCTTTCACGATCTTCAGGTGCTCCAGCTCTGTGACTGCCTACACAGCTCCAAGAACCCCCTCCGTGACAGGTCTTCCTCCTGGCCAGCCCCACCCAGCTCGCAAACTGGCAAACCCTAACCTGGCATTAGGCCAGCCAGAGGGAAGATCTGTCTACAGCAACTACAAACACAAAGCATAGAGGCTTATACCTGTGTGCTCAGCCCACTGGTTCAGGCAGTGGAGGCAGGCATAGCAGCCAGGAAGCAGGAAAGAGCTCTTTCCTCCCCCCAGGCACAATACCACTACCCTGTGACACCCGACATTGCTTCAGGGGCTGAGCAGCTCCAAAGAGTAGAGCTTCTGGGCACTAGAGGGCACCATATGCAAATACGAAACGCCAAAGGAACGTGGTTCACAGTAAAATTATTAACAGAACTCCTGAGAAAGATTTAAATGATATCAACCTCATGACTCTCCCTGAAAGGGAGTTCAAAATAAAAATCATTAACATGCTCATGGAGGTACAGAAAGATATTCAAGAACTCAGGAATTAATTCTGGTCAGAGATCCAATCGTTGAAGAGCACAATTGACGGTAATAAAAGCAGATTCGATATGGTAGGGGAGACGATAAATGAAATAGAAACTGGAGAAGAGAATTACAAAGAAGCTGAGGCACAGAGAGAAAAAAGGATCTCTAAGAACGAAAGAATATTCAGAGAACTGTGTGACCAATACAAACGTAACAATATTCACATAATAGGGGTACCAGAAGAAGAAGAGAGAAAAAAAGGGATAGAAAGTGTCTTTGAGGAGGTAATTGCTGAAAACTTCCCCAGTCTGGGGGAGGAGATAGTCTCTCAGGCTATGGAGGTGCACAGATCTCCCAACACAAGGGACCCAAGGAAGACAACACCAAGACATATAGTAATTAAAATGGCAAACATCAAGGATAAAGACACACTATTAAAAGCAGCAAGAGAGAGAAATAAGATCACACACAAAGGAATGCCCATCAGGCTATCATCAGACTTCTCAACAAAAATCTTACAGGCCAGAAGGCAGTGGCATGATATATTTAATGCAATGAAGCAGAAGGGCCTTGAACCAAGATTACTTTATCTGGCAAGATTATCATTTAAATTTGAAGGAGGGATTAAACAATTTCCAGATAAGCAAAAGCTGAGAGAATTTACCCCCCCAACCCATGTCTACAGTGTGTTTTGGAGGGACTGCTATACTTGGAAGTATTCCTAAGGTTTAATAGCTGTCACCAGAGGTAATAAAACCACAGTAAAGAAAGTAGAAGAGCTAATCACTAAGCAAATGCAAAATGAAATTAACTAACCCCAAAGTCAATCAAGGGATAGACAAAGTACAGAATATGATACCTAATATATAAAGAATGGAGGAGGAAAAAAAAGGATGAGAAAAAAAAAGAACCTTTAGATTGTGCTTGTAATAGCATATTATGTGAGTTAAGTTAGACTCTTAGATAGTAAGGAAGTTAACCTTGAACCTTTGGTAACCACGAATCTAAAGCCTGCCATGCCAATAAGTACATACCTATCCATAATCACCCTAAATATAAATGAACTGAATGTACCGATCAAAAGACATACAGTCACTGAATGGATTTAAAAAAGACCCATCTATATGCTGCCTACAAGAGACTCACTTTAAACCCAAAGACATACACAGACTAAAAGTGAAAGGATGGAAAAAGACATTTCATGCAACTAACAGGGAGAAAAAACCAGAGTTGCAGTACTTATATCAGACAAAATAGACTTCAAAACAAAGAAAGTCACAAGAGACAAAGAAGGACATTACATAATGAAAAAAGGGTCAATCCAACAGAAGATATAACCATTATAAATATTTATGCACCCAACACAGGAGCACCTACATATGTGAAACAAATACTAACAGAATTAAAAGGAGAAATAGAATGCAATGCATTCTTTCTAGGAGACTTCAACACTCCACTCACTCTGAAGGACAGATCAACCAGACAGAAAATAAATAAGGAGACAGAAGCACTGAACAACACATTAGAACAGATGGACCTAACAGACATCTACAGATCTCTATACCCAAAAGCAGCAGAATACACATTCTTCTCAAGTACACATGGAACATTTTCAAGAATAGATCATATACTAGGCCACAAAAAGAGCCTCGGTAAATTCAAACAGATTGAAATTGTACCAACCAGTTTCTCAGACCACAAAGGTATGGAACTAGAAATGAATTATGCAAAGAAAATGAAAAATCCCACAAACACATGGAGGCTTCACAACATGCTCCTAAATAACCAAAGGATCAATGACCAAATAAAAACAGGGATCAAGTAATATATGGAGACAAATGACAACAATAATTCAACACCGCAAAATCTGTGCAACGCAGCAAAGGCCGTGCTAACAGGAAACTATATTGCAATACAGGCCTACTTCAGGAAAGAAGAACAATCCCATATGAGCAGTCTAAACTCACAATTAATGAAACTTGAAAAAGAAGAACAAATGAGACCCAAAGTCAGTAGAAAGAGGGACATAATAAAGGTTAGAGCAGAAATAAATAAAATCGAGAAGAATAAAACAATAGAAAGGATCAATGAAGGCAAGAGCTGGTTCTTTGAGAAAATAAACAAAATAGATAAACCCCTAGCCAGACTGATCAAGAAAAAAAGAGAGTCTACTCACATAAACAGAATCAGAAATGAGAAAGGAAAAATCACTACGGACAGCACAGAAATACAAAGAACTATTAGAGAATACTATGAAAAATTATGTGCTAAAAAACTGGATAACCTAGGAGAAATGGACAACTTTCTAGAAAAATACAACCTTCCAAAGCTGACCCAGAAAGAAACACAAAATCTCAACAGAACAATTACGAGCAACAAAATTGAACTGTAATCAAAATCCTACCTAAGAACAAAATGCCTGTACCAGATGGCTTCACTGCTGAATTTTATCAAACATTTAGTGAAGACCTAATACCCATCCTCATTAAAGTTTTCCAAAGACTAGAAGAAGAGGGAATACTTCAAATCCATTCTAAGAGGCCAGCATCATACTCAACAAAATATTAGCAAACTGAATTCAAAATACATCAAAAGGATCATCCATCATGATCAAGTGGGATTCATCCCAGGGATGCAAGGATGGTACAACGTTCGAAAAACCATCAACATCACCGACCACATCAACAAAAAGAAGGACAAAAACCACATGATCATCTCCATAGATGCAGAAGAAGCATTTGACAAAATTCGACATCCATTCATGATAAAAACTCTCAACAAAATGGGTATAGAGGGCAAGTGCCTCAACTTCATAAAGACCATATATAACAAACACACAGCCAACATTATACTTAACAGTGAGAAGCTGAAAGCTTTTCCTTTAATATCAGGAGCAAGACAAGGATGCCCACTCTCCTCACCTTTATTCAACATAGTCCTGGAGGTCCTAGCCACGGCAACCAGACAACATAAAGAAATAAAAGGCATCCAGATTGGCAAGGAAGAACTCAAACTCTCCCTGTGTGCAGATGACATGATATTGTACATAAAAAAACCCTAAAGAATCCACTCCAAAACTACTAGATCTAATATCTGAATTCAGCAAAGTTGCAGAATACAAAATTAATACACAGAAATCTGTTGCATTCCTATACACTAATCGTGAACTAGCAGAAAGAGAAATCAGTAAAACAATTCCTTTCACCATTGCATCAAAAAGAATAAAATACCTAGGAATAAATCTAACCAAGGAAGTGAAAGACCTATACCCTGAAAACTACAGGACACTCTTAAGAGAAATTAAAGAGGACACTAATAAATGGAAATTCATTCCATGCTCTTTCTTGGTAGGAAGAATTAATATTGTCAAAATGGCCATCCTGCCTAAAGCAACCTACAGATTCAATGCAATTCCTATCAAAATACCAACAGCATTCTTCAATGAACTAGAGAAAATCCTTCTAAAATTCATATGGAACCACAAAAGACCCCAAATAGCCAAAGCAATCCTGAGAAGGAAGAATAATGCTGGGGAGATTAGGCTCCCCAACTTCAAGCTCTACTACAAAGCCATAGTAATCAAGACAATTTCGTACTGGCACAAGAACAGACCCATAGACCAGTGGAACAGACTATAGAGCCCTGATATAAACCCAACCATATATGGTCAATTAATATATGATAAAGGAGCCATGGACATACAATGGGGCAATGACAGCCTCTTCAACAGCTGGTGTTGGCAAAACTGGACAGCTACATGCAAGAGAATGAAACTGGATTATTGTTTAACCCCATACACAAAAGTAAACTCAAAATGCATCAAGGACCTGAATATAAGTCATGAGACCATAAAAATCTTAGAAGATAACATAGGCAAAAATCTCCTGAATATAAGCATGAGCAACTTCTTCCTGAATGCATCTCCTCAAGCAAGGGAAACAAAAGCAAAAATGAACTGATGGGACTTCATCAAACTAAAAAGTTTCTGTACAGCAAAGGACACCATCAACAGAACAAAAAGGCATCCTACACTATGGGGGAATATATTTGTAAATGACATATCTGACAAGGGGTTAACATCCAAAATATGTAAAGAACTCACACACCTCAACACCCAGAAAACAAATAACCCAATTAAAAATTGGGCAGAGGATATGAAGAGACAGCTCCAAAGAAGAAATTCAGATGGCCAACAGACACATGAAAAGATGCTACACATCACTAATCATCAGGGAAATGCAAATTAAAACCATAATGAGATATCACCTCACACCAGTGAGGATGGCCAGCATCCAAAAGACTAAGAACAACAAATGCTGGCAAGGATGCAGAGAAAGGGGAACCCTCCTACACTGCTGGTGGGAATGTAAGCTAGTTCAACCACTGTGGAAACAATATGGAGGTTTCTCAAAAAATTAAAAATAGAAATACCATTTGCCCGGGAATCCCACTCCATGGAATTTACCCAAAGAATACAACCTCTCAGATTCAAAAAGACATATGCACCCCTATGTTTATTGCATCCGTTTTACAATGGCCAAGATATAGAAGCAACCTAAGTGTCCATCAATAGATGAATGGATAAAGAAGAGGTGATATGTATACACAATGGAATACTATTCAGCCATAAGAAGGAAACAAATCCTGTCATTTGGAAGAACATGGATGGAGCTAGAGGGTATTATGCTCAGTGAAATAAGCCAGGCGGAGAAAGACAAGTATGAAATGATTTCCCTCATTTGTGGCATATAACAACGAAGCAAAACTGAAGGAACAAAATAGCAGCAGACTCAGAGACTCCAAGAAGGAACTAGTGGTTACCAAAGGGGAGGGGTGTGGGAGGGCGGGTGGGGAGGGAGGAAGAAGGGGATTGAGGGGTATTTTGTTTAGTACACATGGTGTGGGGTATTACAGGGAAAACAGTGTAGCACAGAGAAGGCAAACAGTGAATCTGTGGCATCTTACTACACTGATGGACAGTGACTGCATTGGGGTATGTGGTGGGGACTTGATAATATGGGTAAATGTAGTAACCACATTGTTTTTTCATGTGAAACCTTCATAAGAGTGTATATCAATAATACCTTAATAAAAAAATTAAAAATATATAAATATAAAAAAAAAGAAAAGAAAGAGACAGGATCCGATCACACAGGACACAGCACCACCAGGCTAAGGGACTGAAAGCCAAGCTGCAGAGGGGGAGGGGCTGCTTAGTACTCTGAGCAGCAGGGAGAGAGACCACCCTGAAGGCGGTCAGGGGGCAAGTCCAAGGCTGGGCAGTGCTTAGTGGGCACTGCAACTGTCCCGTTGAGAACTAAAAGGGTCTACATTAGGGCAGTAACAAAGAGAGAAGGAGCAAATCTGGAAGTGGCTTAGGAGGTGGGAACCAACAGCTGGAAGGATTGGATTGTGGAAATTTAAGGAGAGCACACATGCCAGAGTCCTGAGCCAAGGGGCAGAGTACACACTCCTGGTGGCCAAGAGCACCGACAACATCCTCCTTCCCTCCTGACTGAATCCCTACCCCCAGGCAGCCAGTTGCCTCAGGGAAAGTGACTCACACCCACCCAGCCCTAGGAAGGCTCTGCTGCCAGAGAGGAGACCCCATTGCTATTAGGGCCCAAGAAGGGCCACAAGATTCATTCTGCTAAAAGACACAAGGGAAAGTCTGCTGGGGAACTTCTGGAGAAAGCATCTTCTCCCCTAAAAGAGAGCCCATTTCTATTCCTATCTCGAATACTGCCATATATGAATATCCAGAACCATTTAGCCATCTGCTAACCACCTGCAGATGACACTGACTCGCAAGATGGCAGAGCACAGAAGAGATGGAGAGAAGCTGGGGCCTTGATGTCATCAATATACGCTGAACTCCTCTCAGATTCCCTGATAGGTGAGCAAATAAACTCCCTCATGCTAACGCGGTTTGCGCAATGGGATCTTTGTGATTGGGAATCAAAGCATTTTAACTGATAAAGACCAAACACAGCCTCATGCACCAAACAAGGCAGCATAGGAAGAGAAGATCTGTAGGGAGCAGGAGGTAGTGATGGCAGGCTTAGGCATCTAGTGTGATGTCCATAAGCAATCAGAAACAGAGATCAGATAAGAGGAGGTCCAGACTAGGAGTGCCCGTGCGGCATTTCAGCCTTGCAGGGGTAGCTAAGGCAATGTGAGCAGACACAGAGACCCAACTAGTCACTGCACCACCACTGCTCCCCCATGTCTAACAGCCACCCACACCCCTTAGTGAGCCAGCGTCACTTTGCACAAGAATAGGGCATTAGATATCTCAAACTGGAATTCAGAAAGAAATTTATTAGCAAATATTAGATCATACGTAATAACAGTTACGAGCACCTTTTATTCTATATGCCTAAAATTCTTTTTTTTAATTCCTACAATCATCCCATGAGGCTGGTATCACACTCCTCAACTTATAGATGAGGAAAGAAAGCCAGTTCAAAGAAGAGTCACTTGGCCAGTCACAAAGCAGAGCAGGGTTTGAACACAGGGCAGGAACAGGGGGAAGAGAGAGAATGAAGGTGAGCCCCCAGCACCCCAGTTGGAAGGTGAAGTGTGAGGGCCACGACTAAGTGGAAAGCAGCGAGGATGGTGGAGAAAACCCGATTTTGACCAGTGACAATTTAAGGCAGCAGAAGTTCCAAGGCTGCTTCTCAAATACATTCTCTCTTCTGAAAGAAGAGCATGGTGGGACCTGAATGGTTTACAAACTCAGTCAGTCTCTGTGGGAAGACTCAGGAACCTGACCCTCACTCATATCACTGTTTGCCCAGAAAGTTATATTCTAAAAGCAGCACTTTCTAAGCAACTTCTGGGACCCATCCCCACAAACTTGGGAACTCTCAGCATTACTAACAGTGCTTTTCTCATGTGTTCAGAACATGTCATTTCTAAACAATCCATTGCCTCTTCTGTCTCAGTTGGCTGATTCCTGCCCTACCACCTGACCCTGTGGTTATTGTCTATGGGGCTAGGGCTCAGCACCTCTCAGTTTTTCTTGCCTGCCTCCATCTCCCTTGTTTTAACTTCCTCTTAGCATGTCCATATCCTTGAGACAATCTCCTCCCACATTTGGAAGCCCCTGGCAGGCCCTTTCGTTTCTTCAGTGATCATCAGCTGAGTCTCAGGAGAAGCCATCTCAGCCCTTTGGGGAATCTCTCAGCAAGAGTGTTTAGTTACAGAGAAATGGATTAACAATAGGCAGCATTAAGGAAGAGTGGCTGTTTCACTAAAAAAAAAAAAAAAACAAGAAATACATACATGGCTCAGAGAGCACAGGAATGCAACTCACATTTTTAAGAGTGGTACAGTCTCTCCAAAATATAGCTACAGGCTTTGAGTCATAAATGAAACTGGCTGGTTCCTGACCTTAACACACCTGGTGTATATCCAAACAAATAATAACAGACGCTTGGTTAATCTTAATATATGAGACTCTGAAACCAATCTTGTGACACAGAAGCAAATGGCAGTTATTCGTTACAACCCAAAGCAGGCTGACCAGGAGCATTAGTATGAGTTTACTTGCAACTAAATATCAGAGAGAAAGCTGGCCCAAAGCAGTCAATCTCAGAGCAGCTGGAGGGGCATGGTAAATCTGATTTCTGATGCGTTATATTTGTAATTGGCCTGCAGAAAAGTACACTCTGGATTGGAATGAAAAATTTGTCATTTGTCATAAGAACCCAATATTTAACTATTGATAGTGCCTTTTCCATTAAGCCTTAGAGCAGTGTCAGATGAGGTTTATACAGCTTCAAGGGTAAAGTGGGTGGTACAGCAAGATTAAATATTACACTGATGGTCCCTGGTTGTGTAAACCCACATGGTGAAACCAACTGATGCTGTTCTCGGTGGCTTACAGAACAGGAAACGGGAGAAAACTAAAGTGAGACTCCACTATCCATTTTTGAAACATCCTTCTTCCAAAAGATGTTCAAGTCGCAAGGAGAATATAATGTTTTTTAAAAAGAAATAGAGCCAGAGATAGAGAGACTTAGTAGTAACCTCTACTACACAGAAATGGTGTGATTCATGTTTTTGGAAATAGCTGCTAGTCAGCTCTTCAATGTGCTGCATGCATTCAGCCCACTGCGCCATCTCATTTTCTACCCGTTATCAATATACAAATTAGAGTATCTTGGCAACCGATTTTTCACAGTGAGATTCACTTTATTCTAGGATCTTTTCTAGTAAAAATAAAATAGCAAAGGAATCTCATTATCCACAAGACTTTCAATATGGCCTATTTCAACACTCCTTTCATTCCCCTATTCAAACTGCATTTAATAAGCATCTATTACATAAGGTGTACAGCTCTAGCTGTTGGGATCACAGGTGGGGGCTCACAGTCTGAAGGGGACAGATGTGCCCGGAAATAATGCTTGCAGTATGGTAACTGCCATAACATGATGTGTGGGAGGCTCTGACTAGAGCTTAACTCTGCCTGGTCAGCCTGTGCTGAAGGCTTCCTAGGAGATGGGACACTTGATTCAAATCTTAAAGGATGAGTTCCAGTGAGTGTGTGCTTAGGAAAGGCAAAAGGGTACACCACTCAGTGGGAATCCCAAGCGTAAAAGCACAAGAGAGTCTGGATATTTGAAAGGCTGAACAGTTCTGTATCCCACAGAGCACGTCATTTGGGTAGGCACACAGAACTGGTAAAGGTCTAGATCAGGTAGGGTGCTAACTCAAACGATGAAGTTTGGGCTTTATCTGTAGACAGGAATGAGGCACTATGAGAAGGAAAGAATGGAAAAAGGAGAAAGAAAAAAGTTAACATTTTCTGGTTTCTTACCCTATGCAAGGGCTTTGACCCCATTTTCCTGATGGAGAAATTGAGACTAAGAAGTAAGTATCCTTCTGAAGGCCCCAAAGCTACTAAGTAATCAGTGGAGCCAAAATTTAAACCCACATGATCTGACTCCATGTTTTTAATCACTTCATTATATTGCTCCTCATATAAGAATATTAAGCAAGTTAAAAACATGGATATATTGTTTTCACTGGCAGATAAGGTACACAACTATCCCCCCAAAAAAGAAAAGAAGATAGCAACCAAAAGTTAGCCTGCATCCAGGGCAGAAGTCTGAGCACCAAACACGTAAGAACTAAGGAAGCTGCTATCCTTTATGGCAGTGGTTCTCAACTGGCAATGATTTTGTCCACTGAGAGACATTTAGCAACATCTGGGGATATTTTCAGTTGTCACAACTGGGCAAGAGGTGCTTCTGGCACCCCATGGGGAGAGGCTAGGACAGGGCAGCCCCCACAGCGAGGGACTGTGTAGCCCTGCTCTGACTATAACTTGACACAAACCATCAGAGAAAAAAAAAATGAGTTTCTCATCTTGTCTTTAAGTGCCTTAATAAAAATAGGAAACCCTGTCCATGTGGCTAATCAAAAGCAGAGTCTGGACTTTTATCCCTACAATTTAGATTTAACTTTATCACTACCTTCTCAAGATGTCCATGTGATCCCAGAATTCATATGTTAGAAACTTAACCCCAAGGTGGCCCTTTTGAGATTAGTGACCTTAGAAACATGGGCCAATATAACTCTCTAGCCCCTTCTGCCACATGAGGATACAGTAAGTTTTCAACCCAGAAGAGGGCCCTCACCCACCCATTCTGGCACCCTGACCTCAGACATCCAGCCCAGAACTATGAGACATCAACGTCTCTTGTTTACAGGCCACCAGTCAGTGGTATGGCATTGCAGCCCAAACAGACTAAGATACCTCCTACGCTCACAAGCACCAAAAGCTCTGCATTAGTTCAAGTATAGTTCAAAGTTAGCTGAAGCTTAACAGTCTACAATTCAAGAACAATTATATTAACAGGGCTGCAGAAATTCTGGTCCATCATCAACCAAGAAAATTATAATGGAGAAGGATAGCCATTAGCTGCTAGACATAACAAATAGTGCTTTGCCCCTTAAATTACTTTTGAATCACTTTTAAACTATAGATGATAGATAGTATTTTTAATAATTCTTTTCTAGGGAAAAAAACATGTAAAATTGAGGGGGTATGTAAGGTCAGAGGCTCCAAAGTATAGCATGGTAACTATAGTTGACAAAGCTGTGTTGTATAATTAAAGTTTGCTGAGAGTAGAACTTAAGTGTTCTCGAGAACAAGTAAATATGTGAGATGATGGATGGGTTAATTCAGTGGTGAAATAATTTTCACAATGTATATCAGATCACCACACTGTGAACTTTATTACAATTTCATAGTCAATTATACCTCAATAAGGCTAAAGAAATATTTTGAATCATTTTTTTTAATGAGGGAGCCTTTATATATTAGTTCATCTTAAACAGCCATAACATGGATATATTTGAATTTTAGAAACCAAGATACAGTGTGGACAAGGGGTACTTCGATTCCACTCACATCTAATCTACTAACCAATCAAGACCTACAGCCAATTTTACATTAACAGAAACAATGGCATAATGATTACTTGCTTCAGCCACGTTTATAAGATCGTTAACTCTATACCTTATACATTTAATATCAAAAGATATAATATTCATATATATACTTAATACGATGTGAAAAAGTATCACTTTTCACTTTTTTCTCAATCTTCTTAGACATTTTCTTTACCAGTACAAATGTAATGAAAATTACAATTCTTGGTAAGTGAAATGCATATAATTTAAGTCCTCACCTCTAATTCTAATTTTTTGGGAGGTTTCTGGTTAAAGCATCAAAACTGACTCACAATTTTGCCTCAGGACTGCCAAGACAATTAAGAAGTAACTTCATCTAAAAGTTAATGGATGAATTGTACAATCTGCACAAATTGTATGGCTTATCTCAATAAAGCCTTTTTAAAAAAAGTTAATGGAATTTCAACCCTGCTGTCATATTGGTTTCATTAATTTAGTCGAATACATTAAGGGAAAAATGAGCACCTCAGTGTTTATTACATTACTACTCAGAAGACTAAAATCTTACTGAAACAAAAATACTAATCTAGTTCATATTTGCAGCAGCAATTTTGGGGACTGAATTTATAATCAAACCTAGTGATTTTTTTCCCTGAAAATCTTTTGCTAATCAAATGACACCCTATAAAAGTAGTGTGAGCCACAGCAAGTTTTGCTTTCTAAGAGAACAAAAAGAAAAATCTCTACCTCCCCAAACACAGAGAACTACAAAGGACATAACAAAAGTTTCCCTGAACAAACATGACTCAAAAAACCAAGAGACCAACCACAGCAGAAATTCTTACTTAAATAAACAACAGAGATAGCAGCATAGAACAAACAGCTAAAAGCTATTGTGGGGCTCAACACACAACCAATAGCTTTCAGTTTATATAAACTTGGGCTTTTCAATCTTGGATAGGGCTCAAACTCCGAATTGCATGCAAAAGATTTCCTGCTTGTCCAGGTGAGGTTACCTCTAAAGCAAGTTAAGATGGCAACTTTCTATATAACATTAGCATGAATACAAATATAGTGTTTTATTTTTCTGATTTTTTTTTAAAGTAGGTTATATTCCATTTAAATGCTACTCATCTTAACATAAGATGTATAACTATTGTCTTCAGGCTCAAATGTTTTCCATAGGAACAAACACATCAAGTTTTTTCTAAAGTCTCAGTGAAAAACTTCGATCTAAGTTGCAGAAAATCACTTAACTAACTTTTCAATTTTTAATTTGGTGCTAAACAAACAGAGAGTGTTTTTCAAAATGACACACAGAAAATGTTTTACCAAGCTTCTCTCATATTTCTCCTACTTAAATTTACTACAATTAATCATTATTAACTCACACTGCACTATTGTAACAGTATTACAGGCAAATTCTTAAGTAACTAGGAATCAGTAAAATTCTTTCCATTAAGGGTTGAAATATACAAATAATTTTAATGCAAAATCAGCTGTCTTCATTTGAGATACAATGTGAAAAAGGATCATCTTAAAAAAAATATTAGGAGACTTTTGAAAAATAAAAGATTTTCTATTTTAATTTCAGAGGAGGAAATGGTCTAATTGATGGCACCAACTTAACTTTGGTTTTAATTAGTGATAATCAAAATTGTCAAGTGTAATTGTCCCAGAGGGAAACACCATAATAGTAGTTATGGGCTATTAACTTAAAGTAATGGTTTACTATTTCATTTACAAACTAAAGGAGGAGTAAAGAAAATGCCAAGTATGCTCAGAACAATAATATATCCATATCCATTCAATGTTTGACTAACATCTAAGTGAGAGATGCTGTTCATATATTATTCCATTTATAAATATACATGTGTGCCTAACAGTACATACCACAAGTAGATAGATGCTTACCACATGCATTTTATGGTAGCATGGTAGTTACAGATAATGTGGTTAACATCAGCAGACATCTGTGTTACATACATGGCCATCAAAATAATTGTGGCATGCTTTTAAGAGACTGAAAGAGGCCAAGCCTGTTGCAAAATGATTACTTCCAACAAAAGCCTGCTGTTAAATTACTGTTTAGTTAAATGGCATATATCCAAAACAACAGCATTATGAAGTTGCTATTGCCTTTAAATCACTCACCAATTTTCAACCTATTTGTAAAACAAGATAAGCACCATCAGGTTATAAAAAGTAGTGAGGGATCAGGATTTTCAATTCATGTTTCTTTGACAAAATTATTCCATTTGATCCCAAGTCCTGGCTGCTCTCTTGACAGAATAATGTACATGTTCCACAGCTGACAGGGGCACAGCTTTCATGATTAAACAGGAAGCTCACACTCCAGATGACTTCAGACTTTGCACGTCAGAAAGATTTCTTTGTTGTTTTAGTATCAGATCAGCAGTTATCTTTTTTCTAATTGTTTCTTTCCCCAAGACAAAGAGAATCTATATATTCTCAAAAATTAATGATGTTTTTGCCATTTTTATTCACATAGTATATCAAATAATATTATATCATCTTGTAAAGAAAGTTCTTTCCCTGATTTCATTTGGGCAGAAGAGGGTGTTGGGGAACATAAAGAAAAGCTGAAATTTTAAAATATAAAAATATAAAGCACCCTCCCCCAACAGAGTCTTTTATTGCCTTCAAAAGGAAACGCCAAATGAGAATCTGATTGACTTCTGCTTATTATAATTACTGGGGAAGCAGTATTCAAAACAATTGCCTAAAGGAAAGGGTTAACTTTATCTTGTGATTTGACTGGTCATTTTTGCTCCTGTCCCCTGCAAAAGAATGACACCTGTGAAATTAGAATGCTGTACACCAAAAATGGTAATATCTAAGCTCAAGCTTTTAGCCAGGAACAATTACACCAGTGTGCATAAAGCTATGTAGAAACTGACTCACACAAGGAAAAGCCCAGGGCCTCCGCCATGAGGATCAACTTTTGAGATGACATGACTAGGACAGCACACTTGACAGCCGGGAGTTGATTTCTCAGGCGGCCAGCTCTGCGGGAGCGGGGAGCGGTTTCCCTTCACCAGACTCAGCAGCTTAGTTATCTAAAATACCTCAGTGATTTAAAACCGAAGGCGAAAGGAAAACAAAACAAAACGGTCCAGTTTCCTATTTTCACCTTTAGGTAATTACGCTGTAGCGAGAGCGATACAAGCGCGCAGGCGCGTCGGTCAGTTGTCAACTATAAACTGAACTCACCAAAATTAAGGAAGTGGATCTCTGCAATCTCCCACGGCCCTTTTGTTTGGGTTCTCTAGGCTAACAGTAGTAATTGCGTCTTAACGACCTACAAACAGGCGCAAAGGTATTACTCAGTCGCTAGATCGAAGGTGGGTAGAAAACCAGCGCGCCTGTGCAAAAGTAAATTATTTTCTGTCCAAACGCAGCATGATTCAACTAGACCCAGGCTACACAACCACAACCTTCCGGTAAGCGTGTTTCAACTACTGAACTGCTTTCCTTCGCCAACGACGCTAAGAAGGATAAAGTCTTCGGCGAAGCCGAGGGAACCCGTGCTTTCCGCACTGTGCCACCCGCCTGTACATCGCCCGGGCGCCTCAGGGAGCTGACGGGCTCTGGGGCAGCAGGTGTCGGCGGCGTTGGGTCTCAGCTGCGCGACCACGGACTGCAGCTGAGAGTCGGTGAGCGGACCGCCTCTGGGACGCGAAACTCACTTTCCTTTCTGGGGGGCCTCGGAGTTCGCCCGGCCGGCCCGTCCGCCCTCTGCCCGGGCGCAGGGGCAGCGGCGGCTCGGGCCACGGCGGAGGCGCGGCCGCCCGCCGCAGAGCGCAGACAAAGCCGCGGACCCGCCACACGCCCGGCCCGCGCCTACCTTGATGCCCTGCTGCTGGGTGGTGAGGGTTAACTTGGATTCGTTCAGGAGCAGAACTTCGCAGTAGAATTCTTCCGGAGCAGCGCAGAAGCAGCCCATGTCGGCTGCGGCCGTCTCCCGCCAGGCGCGAGCGCTGCGACCCCGGCGCCGAGCCGCCCCCTCGCCTCAGGCGCCCGGCATTAATTTAGTGTCCGCGCCGTGACGAGGCCGAGAGGGACGTGCCCCGGGGGTCCAGGGCCGCGCGGGCTGAGGTGCGGAGGGCAGAGGAGCCCGGAGAGTCAGCGCCGGGGAGCCGCCCGGGAAGCGCCGGCGCAACTGCGCGCGGAGGGCGGCGGCGCGTCCCCGCGCATCCTGCGGCTCAGGCTCCTCCGAAGGCGGGCGCGCCGCGGCCCCTCCCGAGTCCTGGGGACGACACGAGTCGCCTGGCAGTGGGAACCAGAGGCAGAGAAGGGAGGGACGCGTGCTCGGGGCCCTGCCCGGACCTGGAAGCCCCCGGGAGCTCCGGGCCGGCCAGTGGGGAGCACTGGGCTGCTCCTCTGTGGCGGGGCACCCACGACGTCCCAGGCCCTCCGCAGGGGCGTGCGAGGGGCGCCCCTCGGTCTGCTCCCTTCCACCGCCCGCGGGCACCGGGAGCCCAAAGGGGGTCGGGCAGGGCCGCGGGCTCCTTACCGAGACCGGCGAGGGGAGTCAGCTCGTTGCGGGGCGCGGCTCCCGTCTGCGGACCCCAGAGCTCATCACGGGGGGCTGTGTGTTTCCAAGTTCAGCCCTCCCTCCGAGAATGCCCTGCCCTGGCGGCGGAGTGCGGCTTCTCCGGGAGATTCAGAGAAGCGGAGAGACGAAGGATTTGCGGGCGGAGAAGCGGGCGGGCGGCGGGGGTGTGCCCAGGGCGTCCAGGCCGCCGCGGCTCCCGGGAAAGTTCTCTTGGCTGCACGGAGGGAGGCGTCCCGGGCGAGAGCCGCCCAGGTGCAGCTGGGCCGAGCTCGGGCGTCTGCAAAAAGCCCTGGAGCGCAGCAGAGGCCCAGTAGCCGGGAAGGGGGCGCCCCTTCTGGGCGGTATCTAGGCTGCGAGCGGAGGGCGGAGCGGAGGTGGTCGAACCGCGAGGTGCGGGCAGGTCTGCTCAGGAACCCGCGCGTGGGGCCTGAGCCCCCGGCCGCCCCGAGCCCTGCTCTCTGTGTCTGTTTCCCAGGGAGACCCGGAGGCTTGGCTCTAGGAAGGCAGGACGCAGCTCTGGTCCGACCCTGGCGTTCGCAGCTCGCAGTCCCACGCCCTCCGCGCGACCCGCAGTGTCCAGGACTGGCGGGCACAATAGCTCTGAGGCTGCAGTGACCCCTGGTGGGTCCTCGTGTCCGTGCACCAGCAGCCGAGGCAGCGCCGCGGGAGGGGCAGAGTCCCCGCCGGCCTTCGGAGCAGGTGCAGTTGTGCTTTACAGCTCGAAGTCAGCGGCGAGTTAGTTCGAGTGGAAGTAAGAGGGCACCCAAGGGAAAGGGTTGACGGTAGACCTCCCCAAAGAAGTCTCTGTATTGAGTATTAGAAAGAGAAAGAGCTTTGGCATCAGACATAGTTTTGAGTTCCCTCCTCTACGACTTACAAGCTAAGTAACCTAAGTTTTAAATGTTAGTACCTTTAAAAAATGTTTTAACTTGGCATCCTCAGCACAGTACAGTGAAAATAAACAATTTGCAACTTTGAAGGGAGTTTCTTTCCATAGTGATTTGCCACAATGCACCTTCTTGCAGGAAGCCTCCTTCCCTGTTACCTCAGCCCCGTCTAAACATGAACTAGCAGCACAAGACCCCAAGTGCGATACGACCCTGCCATGTTTGGTATGAACTTCGCCTGAAGCTGTGAATCAAGCCCTATTTTATCTTGCAAGCTTTCTGTGAAATTGAAGCAGGTTTTGAATTTCTAATCAAATTCTGTGTCCAACTTTGCGTTGTATTGTCAAAGTTTTGTTTGACATGAGTTGACACCTTATTCTGAATTTTAGTGTCATTATTTGTAGAGACTTTCCTTTTCTGTAATGTAATATTCCTGATACAAATTGCCAAGTGTGATTGGAAGATTTCAAACAGGTTTTCATTCTTTTTTTTTTTTTACAATTTATTTTATTTTAGTATCATTAACCTACAATTACATGAGCAATATTGCGATGATTAAACTACGCCCTTCATCAGGTCCCCCCCACCAACCCTATTACAGTCACTGTCCATCAGTGTAGTGAGATGAGAATCACTACTTGTCTTCTCTGAGCTGTACAGTCCAGGTTTTCATTCTTTACCACAATATACAATAGAGCCACCTAAGTGTGCAAAAACAAAAGATAAAGGTCCAAGTGTAATTTTTGTTTCCCAGTTTTGAGTTTTGCTGCCACCTGTTTTATGTCCTTTGATTGTTTTCGTTTTTGTTTTACCTCCAGTGGTAATGGAGAGGCTGGGCGTGTGAGGTGGGGCAGGGATTCTGTTCCATGCTCCTCGTAAGGAAAAGTACAAAATCATGAGGTCCTATACATGTGATAGCCTTCTCTGAGTGAATCATTTTCTTTTCCATTTCTTTATCCGGGACTGGAGAAAAGGGAAAAAATCCATTTCACACAAAATTGGAGCTTCCTAGAAATAGTAGGAAGATTCCACTGGTTTTTTTTTCTTTAAACAGTCTTATTGAGCTATAGTTGGCATACAGTAAACTGCATGTATTTAAAGGATACAAGTTGATGTTTTGACATATGTGAACATGAAGCCATCACCACAATCCATCTAGTAAACCTATCCATCACCATCTAAGTGTTCTCCTGTACCTTTGTGATCTCTTCCTCTCACTTCTCACCACACCTCACCCCTGGGCAACCACAGTTCTGTTTTCTGTCGCTATGGATTATGTGCATTTTCTAGAGTTTCATGTAAGTAGAGTAATCATTCATGCCAACTCTCTCTCTCTCTTTTTTTTTTTTCTGGTTTGTTTCACTCAGCATAATTATTTCGAGATTTATCCAGGTTAAGTGCATTCATTTGTGTTGCTCAGTAGAATTTTCTTATATCTACATAACATAATCTTATGCATTCATTGGTGTGGTTTCCAGTTTTTGGATATTACAAATATCCTGCTGTGAGGATTGTACTGGGCAGCTCAGCCTGCCATAATAAAATAGACTGGGTGGCATAAACAATGGACAGTTATTTTCATACAGTTCTGAAGGTTGGAAGGACAAGATTAGGGTGCCGGCATGGTTGCTTTCTGGAGAAACCTCTCTTCCTGGCTTACAGGCAGCTGGCATCCCACTGTGTACTCACACCACCTCTTCTTTGTTGGGATGTGTGGGTAAGAGCCCACGCTCCATGGTGATTCTTCTTACAAGAACACCAAACTTTTGGTAGCAAGGCCCCATCCTTATGACCTCCTTTAATGTAAGTTAACCTCCTTAGAGGCCCCATCTCCAAACACATCACACTGGAGGTTAGAGGTTCAATGTACAAATTTGGAGGACACAATTCAGTCCACAGCAAGGATCCATGTCTTTATATGGACATGTGCTTTTATTTCTTTTGAAATAAAAAAGTGGAATAATTGGAACCAAAGATATACAAATGGCAAATAAGCACATGATGCTGCACCTCCTTAGTCATTAGGGAAATGCAACTTAAAATCGTAATAAGAAACCAATACAGACCTAATAAAATGGCTACCATACCACCATCCAAGTGTCATGAGGATGGGGAACAATCTGAATCCTCAGGCATTGCTGGTGCCAATGTAAGATGGTGCAACCACTTTGGATGACACTTTGACAGTTTCTGAAGAAGTTGAAGATATACCCACCACAGGATATTGGAGGAAGACTTTCTCTACCTATCTAGAGAAACAAATTAACAAGATACTATTCAAACACATTTCTCCCCCAGGAATATTGTATAGTTTTTCAACATGTGCATAACATAATATACAGTCTTTTTAAAGCCTGAATCAAAGCCTTTGATCTCTTCTCAGAGATTTTTAGAAAAATACTTTCTTTGGTCAAGATGACATTGTGTCATAATAAACCTGTGTAGATGAATCTAATGACAAGTTCAGAGTAGATATAATTTTATGGAAATAAGTAGGCCATCTGTGAAGGACTGCAGGAATCCCCATCCTGGAAGAAGTGATTTCACTTTTTCACTTGAAAAAACAGGCCCTCACCCCTTGCTGAAACATGCACTTCAAAATGCCAGGCAGAGTTCTTTTTAAAAGCACCATTGTCTTTTTAGAAAGATTTAAACCATCCATGTCTTCTGTAATCTTTTTATACTTTGACATTTTCCAAACTAACTCTAACTTGCAAAAGAAAAAAACTCATTAAAAACACTGACAGTAAATAACTTAATAACTTAAATACCCAAAGGCAAATGCAGCAGAATCCGCAGGAAGGCTTGCTAAAACAGATTCCTGTCCCACCCTGTTCCAGACTCAGCAGGTCTGGGGGGGTCCTGAGAACCTGCATTTCTAACAAGAGAGCCCTGTCCCCACCCTGTTCCAGACTCAGCAGGTCTGGGGGAGGGGGTGGTGCTGAGAATCTGCATTTCTAACAAGTTCCCAGGTGCTGCTGGTCCTGCCGGTCGGGAAGCACGCTTTGGGAACTACTTCTTTAGATGTTATCTTTCCAAAAGATAATAAAAGTTGGTCCTAATGACCTATGAATAATATTTCAAAAGGGGGCAGTTCATTCTTTCCCAGTAGCCTCCCTATTGCTCTACCTCATCCATTCTGCCTGTCAAGGAAAAGAGGATGGAAGACCCTGCCAAGCAGGTTACAGCAGAAAGAGTAGCTTTAAGAAAGATAAACTTCCCTGTTTTAATTCCATCATACCACTTCCCAGTCAATCCAGATGTCTTACTCATTTTTCCTGCTAATATAGTATGTGCTCAGGCACATCTAGTTTTTAAGACCATCCTGCTTTCTGACTCATTTCATATATGTGTCATTAACCAGCTATCCTCTGCTTCTAAGTACTGAAGCCTTAGATCCCGTTTATTGAAATGCCTCAAGGGTCTTACCCACATTTCAAGAGAAGTCATCTCCCAAGACAGCCATCTAAGCTATTTCTTCATCCGTGTGATCTCTATATAAATGTTCTCTGCGGTTTACTGAGAATTCTTCTTTTGCACAGTTTTTAATCCTTGTTGGTAAATGAATTGATATGATTTGTATTTAGTTTAAATGGTTTGGAACTTTGACTTTGAAATACCCTAGTCTCCCCTTCTCTGTTTAAATGTATACCAGCAAAAAAATGGGAGCAGGAGAGCTAGTTGATAAGTCTAGACTCTTCAAGGACACTTTGAGTGTTTTAAACAACAGACTAATATCTTTGCCTATTGAATGATTAAAAGAGATTCAAAGATTAACAAGAGTATGTGAAATATGTATTTTGATACATTGTTGATGGAACTGTAAGTTGATTCAGGCTTTCTGAAGTGCAGTCTGTCATAAATACAGTAATTTAAATATGTATACACTTTGACCCAGAAATTCAATACTATCTAGGAATTTGTCATTATCAAATAACAGACACAGATGTATATAAAATATATTTACTACAGTATATTTTTATTAAACTTTTTCAACATTCTAATTGCCCAGTAACAAGGAGTTGTTGCACTATTTCCAGTATGTGCATATAATAGGATACCCATCAGCTGTTAGTAAAGATGACATGAATCTACATACACTGACATGGAAATGTACCCATAGTAAACAGTGAGGTAAAAAAGAACAGCTTATATAATTGTACAAATAGAATGATCCCTTTTTGTTTTTAAAAGTATGTGTTATTTTTTACAATGAGTAGAAATTAATTTTAAATGAAAACAGATTTTTATACTAAACAAAAGAATGCTGTCAAATTACTGGTTCATGAAATTGACTTCATTTAAAAATGAACTCCTTTCTAGCTTCTAACCTGGACTTTAATGTGTTGACTATTTTACCTGTCTTATGTGTTCTGGTTTGCACCCTAAATAAAGCAACTTAATTTTATTAACATCAGTATAGTGATATGGGTATTAATCTACCTACAGAAATTTGAGGAAAAGAATGGGAAAATAGGCTTTTAGTTATCCTGCAATTATTTTCATTTTAAGGTAAACTATCCACATGACCTTAAAGAAGTCCTGTCATCTCTATAAAATAAAGTGTCTGAGACTCGTATTCTGGTGCCTCTAGATTTTCATGCCCAGCATACTGCTTTCCCATCCCTTTATTATAGAAACAACACATTGCTCTTCCAATAAGTGTGATATGCCCAGGAAAGAGCAACCCAGTCTAATATCTGGCAAAGAAACATCTGGAGTAAATGACTTCTGAACTTGTCTGGCCTTCTGACACTGACATTAAGAAGTTGCCAAGAAAAACTGAAAACAATCATTTCCTCTGCAGAGAGAACATAGGTTGTTGGTGAATAGGACTAGAATGGAGACTTAACATTTTTACTCTAGTTTTCTTTGTACATTTAAATTTTTGCATCCTGTTATTTTGTACATGAGATACCTAATTACTACTTATATAAGTATTTTACAATCATATTTAAGAAGAAATATACTTTCTGATCTCATCTTTTTAAATGAACATGCACAAAATAAGAACTAGATTCATGTATGTGAAAATATCAAGTTATTATATCTTTTTGGTAGCACTGTTAGTGAATTTTGTCTTTTCTATGATTTTGTTTAGTCTTATAAATTTCTTCCATGAATATTACTCCTGTGGCCAGATAAATGTTTTTAATTTTAAGCATTAATCTTACAAAATAAAAAATGTAAAATAAAGAACAAAAGGAGACCAAATGAGCACATAAAAACAAGGGAAGGGAAAGTTGCCACAGAATCTCTATGCAACCATGTCACCTGACACAGAGAGGAACTCAGTGGATGGCCTTTGAGTCACTGACTTTCAGCCCCTGAGTTCTAATGCCCTCTGTCATTGTAAGCTGTTTTCTCAGCTTAATATTCCCTTCTTCCCAAAACCCTCCTCTTTGAAAACCTCCACCTGCAGCCCCATTTTCATCTTGGCAGGTCCCACTCCTTGTTCAGGTATCCACTTTATCCCTCCCCCAGGGAGCTCTTGACTCCCAGGTCTGGGTGGGGTCCCAGTCTACTCTGCATTAGTACCACCCCTCTACTGGCATGTGGGTCCTCATATCAGGGCCATGTTTGACTTGTCCATCATTGTATCCCAAGCACCTGTCACAGTGCTTGACAGACAGTAGACTCTCAGTAAGTAGTGTTGAATAGATGAGTGAGATTACCTGCACAAGCTTCAGTTCTGGCATGCTAAATGCACATTTCTTTTTGAACACCCTCAACTGGACTCTTGCTTGATTTCCTTCTAGAAAATTCTTACCTTGCCAGCTATCCATCTTATTAATCAAAAGCACTTTTGTTGATGCAGTGATAGAGTTGGAGTAAGCATACAACCCTTGCCCTGTATTGAAATATGCACTTCACCCCAGGGCTTCGCATTGCCCTGCATGTTACTGGGTTCTGTCTTGGCACTTGGATCTCGGAAGTATTCTGAAATAGTCCCTTATTTTCTGTAGAAATTAACTTGAATGAGCAATTGGGGTGATAGTAAACACCTCAGACTTCTTGGGCAAACTTGCAGACCAGAAATAACACTCAAGGTGTTTTAAATAAATACCAAATGCTATTAAAGGTAGCACTTGAGCTGATGTCCAAGATGATACTGATAAAACAGTGGCAATAATCTGTTCCTTTAGAAGACTTGGTTGAGTTGCCCAAATGAAGAGTGATGTCTAATAATTCATTTAATGTGGGTTTGGAGCATGCTTTATTGATGTTATGGTTGTAGTTGTTCGGTAATATAAAACAGTGGCAAGCAGGGCAATTACCTAGAACCTGTAGCATGTGAAATCTGAAAGGAACTTTAATGATCACCTAATCCTGCCCTTTAATTATCTTACAGATGAAGGTATTGAGATACACAGAGATGTCTAGTTCTTGGTAGAGTTGTGTTTGGCCTCAGGACTCCTGCTCCTTAATTTATTAATTTTTTTCATTTATAATTACTACTTGTAATATAACCCGACCCAAAACCCTGGGAGAGTATGAAATTAAGCTTTTTTGTATATATGTATAATGCACATAACACTACTGTATGTCTGAATATTGTAAATAGGTTGTAAATAGGGTAAGGCAATATTTAAGAGGGGATGTATATTCAACTGTGATCAAATTACTGTATGTCATTGACTCTAAGATGCCACCGATTACATCAGTAACTGATTTTATTTGTCAAGAAAGAAAGAATAACACTGCCAATTAATTGAAGTCATATCAAATATTGGAGCTACCCCAGTTTTAGAAATACTAACAGGAAAAAAAAATGTCATCTTGAAAACTGATGAAGTATTGTTTTAATTAGGATCATGTTTACACTACTCTTTCCTGCTAAAATAATTGATCTAATGTTATTAATGTCTCCATATTTATATCACGTTCATTGGTAAATATAAGTGAAGGATACAGGTACAAATATTTTCATATAACAGATGTATATAAGAAATAATGCATGCATATAAATTCTTTGTGAACAAATGATATCAGCTGAAAACCCAACTTAAGCCAACCTTTACAAGAGAGTCTACTGCCTCACTGGCTACAAACTGTATGAGTTAAGACTCGAACCCTGATCACTGCTCTCAGCTCTGCAGTGTAAACTTTACCTCAGAGCAGTGTAAACAAGGGATTATAATAGGACCTACCTCATGTGGTTGTGAGGATTAAATGAACAAGGCAGTGCTTAGAACAGGGACTGGTGCTTGGTAAACTGTTAAAGTGTTACGGCTGCCCCAGTCACCATGACATCATCCATCCGTGAAGCAATCACTGTGGCTAGAGGGAGACTCTACTGAATGGCTTAGCCGGGGTCAAAAGACATCTCCAGAGGGATGAGCAGAATGTGCTTCTCTGGAATCACATGGCCCCCAAATATGGGCACTGAGAAAGAATAACTAGGCTATTGAGGCATGTATAGCAGGAAGGATTACCCAGCAAATACTCACTATACAAATCATGGTTTAAGTACATAAGGTTGTTTGACAAATCATATTCTAAAGTGAAGGCCATGTGTTCAAAGTAAATAATCATCCAATGCCTTATATCTTTGACAAATATGTGTTTTTGTATACCAAGGTTCCATGTTATATGAATTATACATTTAAAAAATGCTACTCAGACTCCCCTTTTCCCCACCTATCTCCACTCACGTTACTATTCATTCAGTCCTACCCACTGTGTACAAGGCTTAGTAGTGAACAAACTGGACATTGTCTCTGCCCTCATGGAGTTTGCAGTCTTGTATAATGAGAGCTCGTAGCAAGTGCTGATCTTCCTTCAGCTAGGTCACTATTATATAAAATAGAAGTGCAACTAGTACTCTAAAAAATAAAAATTTGAATTTTTTTGGTTGAGTGGATTATTTTTTGTACTGTAGTAATGTATTTTTTGTGTCTGTCTCCCCTATCAGATTATGAGTTGCTTGAAGGCAGAGACAGCACCCTATTCAGTTTCCTATCTGTAACACCTAATATAGTGCCTGGAACATCATACATATCCCCAGCATTTTTTAATTGAAGAATAGTTGAAATTCAATATTATATTGGTTTCAAGTATACAACATAGTGATTTGACAGTTATCTACATTATTAAATGCCCACCCCAACTAGTGTAGTTACTATCTGTCAACATAAAAAGATGTTACAGAACTATTGACTATATTCTCTATGCTGTACTTTCATCCCCATAACTAAGTTATGACTGAGACTTTGTACCTCTTTATCCCTTTTGGCTATTTAACCCACCCACCCCAAACCCTTCCTCATGGTAACCACCAGTCACTTCTCAGTATCTATGAGTCTATTGCTATTTTGTTTGTTTGTTTTGTTTTAAATTTCCATGTATAAGTGAAATCATGTGCTATTTGTCTTTCTCCGCCTAGCTTATTTCACTTAGCATAACACACTCCAGGTCCATCATCCATGTTATTGCAAATGGTAAGATTTCTTTCTTTTTTATAACTGAATAATATTCCATTGTATATATGTACCACTTCTTCTTTATCCATCCATCTACTGATGGACACTTTGGTTGCTTCCATATCTTGGCTATTGTAGATAATGCACTAATAACAAAAGAGTGCAAATATCTTTTTAAATCAGAGATTTTGTTCTATTCAGGTAAATTCCTAAAAGCAAAATTACTGGGTTGTAAGTTATTTCTATTTTCAGTTTTTTGAGGATTACACTGCTTTCCAAAGTGGCTGCACCAACTTACATTTCCACGACAGTGTAGGAGGGTTCACTTTTTTCCACATCCTCACCAGCACTTGTTGTTTCTTGTCTTTTGGATAATGGTGTGAGGTGGTATCTCATTGTGGTTTTGATTTGCACTTCCTTGATGATTAGTGGTGTAGAGCATCTTTTCATGTGCCTGTTGGACATCTGTATGTCTTCTTTGGAAAAAATGTCTATTCAAGTCCTCTGTCCATTTTTTAATTGGGTTATTTGTTTTTCATTGGTGTTGAGTTGGCCACAGCTTTTAATTAGTTAATTTAGTCCATACTCCAAAATAGCAGTATGCATGGCTGGAGTGGCTAAGAGTTAAGTGGGAAGAGGTATTTATCCAAATGATACTTCTAATTTTGCAGATTTTGGTAACTTGAGGTTAAAATTTTCCTTCCCATTATCTATATATCAAAGCAAATCATAGCATATAATACACCTATAAAACCAAACCCCAATTTTTTCCCTGGACATTTTTCCCAAATTCTCTTGCAAGTAGGTATGGCCATATGGTTGAGACTTGGCCAATGAGATATAAGTGCTAAGTAGTAAGTGCTACTTCTTTTTTTTATATATAATTTATTTTGGTATCATTAATCTACAATTACATGTGCAATATTATGGTTATTAAACTACCCCCTTCATCAGGTCCCCCCCACCAACCCCATTACAGTCACTGTCCATCAGCGTAGTGAGATGCTATAGAATCACTACTTGTCTTCTCTGAGTTGTACAGCCCTCCCCGTGCCGCCCCAACGTTACATCTGCTAATCATAATGCCCCTTTTTCCCCCTTGTCCCTCCCTTCCCACCTATCCTCCCCAGTCCCTTTCCCTTTGGTAACTATTAGTCCGTTCTTGGGTTCTGTGAGTCTGCTGCTGTTTTGTTCCTTCAGTTTTTTTCTTTGTTCTTATGCTCCACATATGAGTGAATTCATGTGATACTTGTCTTTTTTGGCTTGGCTTATTTCACTGAGCATAATACGCTCTAGCTCCATCCATGTTGTTGCAAAAGGTAGGATTTGTTTTCTTCTTATAGCTGAATAATATTCCATTGTGTATATGTATCACTTCTTCTTTATCCACTCATCTACTGATGGACACTTAGGTTGCTTCCATTTTTTGGCTATTGTAAATAGTGCTGCGATAAACATAGGGGTGCATCTGTCTTTTTGAAACTGGGCTGCTGCATTCTTAGGGTAAATTCCTAGGAGTGGAATTCCTGGGTCAAATGGTATTTCTATTTTGAGTTTTTTGAGGAACCTCCATACTGCTTTCCACAATGGTTGAACTAATTTGCATTCCCACCAGCAGTGTAGGAGGGTTCCCTTTTCTCCACATCCTCGCCAACATTTGCTGTTGTTTGTGTTTTGGATGTTGGCCATCCTCACTGGTGTGAGGTGATATCTCATTGTGGTTTTAATGTGCATTTCCCTGATGTTTAGTGATGTGGAGCATCTTTTCATGTGCCTGTTGGCCATCTGAATTTCTTCTTTGGAGAAGTGTCTATTCATGTCCTCTGCCCATTTTTTAATTGGATTATTTGCTTTTTGTTTGTGAAGGTGCGTGAATTCTTTATATATTTTGGATGTCAACCCCTTATCAGATATGTCATTTATGAATATATTCTCCCATACTGTAGGATGTCTTTTTGTTCTACTGATGGTGTCCTTTGCTATACAGAAGCTTTTAACCTTGATATAGTCCCACTTGTTCATTTTTGCTTTTGTTTCCCTTGCCCGGGGGGATATGTTCATGAAGAAGTCACTCATGTGTATGTCCAAGAGATTTTTGCCTATGTTTTTTTCTAAGAGTTTTATGGTTTCATGACTTACATTCAGGTCTTTGATCCACCTTGAGTTTACCTTTGTGTATGGGGTTAGACAGTAGTCCAGTTTCATTCTCTTACATGTAGCTGTCCAGTTTTGCCAACACCAGCTGCTGAAGAGGCTGTCATCTCCCCATTGTATATCCAAGGCTCCTTTATCAAATATTAATTGACTGTATATGTTTGGGTTAATGTTTGGATTTTCTATTCTGTTCCACTGGTCTATGGGTCTGCTTTTGTGCCAATACCAAATTGGCTTGATTACTGTGGCTTTGTAGTAGAGCTTGAAGTTAGGAAACATAATTTCCCCTGTTTTATTCCTCCTTCTCAGGATTGCTTTGGCTATTCGGGGTCTTTTGTGGTTCCATATGAATTTTAGAATTATTTGTTCCAGTTCATTGAAGAAAGCTGTTGGTGGTTTGATAGGGATTGCATTGAATCTATAGATTGCTTTAGGTAGTATAGCCATTTTGACAATATTAATTCTTCCTAGCCAAGAGCATGGGATGCATTTCCATTTG
Source organism: Phataginus tricuspis (assembly GCA_029783875.1). Taxonomy (NCBI): domain Eukaryota; kingdom Metazoa; phylum Chordata; class Mammalia; order Pholidota; family Manidae; genus Phataginus; species Phataginus tricuspis. The sequence continues at coordinate 951,475 of JAQQAC010009165.1, read as the reverse complement.
TTAATGTCCTCTTTAATTTCTCAGGAGTGTCTTGTAGTTTTCAGAGTATAGGCCTTTCACTTCCTTCGATAGGTTTATTCCTAGGTATTTTATTCTTTTTGATGCAATTGTGAATGGAACTGTTTTCCTGATTTCTGTTTCTGTTAGTTCATCATTAGTGTATAGAAAAGAGAAAGACTTATGTGTGTTAATTTTGTACCCTGCAACTTTGCTGAATTCAGAGATTAATTCTAGTAGTTTTGGAGTGGAGTCTTTAGGGTTTTTTATGTACAATATCATGTCATCTGCAAATAGTGACAATTTGACTTCTTCTTTACCAATCTGGATGCCTTGTATGTCTTTGTTTTGTCTGATTGCCGTGGCTAGGACCTCCAGTACTATGTTTAATAACAGTGGAGAGAGTGGGCATCCGTCTTGTTCCCTTTCAGCTTCTCACTGTTAAGTATGATGTTAGCCATGGGTTTGTCATATATGGCCTTTATGATGTTGAGGTACTTGCCATCTATACCCATTTTGTTGAGGGTTTTAATCATGAATGGATGCTGAATTTTGTCAAATGCCTTTTCAGCATCTATGGAGATGATCATGTAGTTTTTGTTCTTCTTTTTGTTGATGTGGTGGATGATGTTGATGGATTTTCGAATGTTGTACCATCCTTGCATCCCTGGGATGAATCCCACTTGATCATGGTGTATGATCCTCTTGATGTATTTTTGAATTCGGTTTGCTAATATTTTGTTGAGTATTTTTGCATCTACGTTCATCAGGGATATAGGTCTGTAATTTTCTTTTTTGGTGAGGTCTTTCCCCAGTTTTGGTATTAGAGTGATGCTGGCTTCATAGAATGAGTTTGGAAGTATTCTCTTCTCTTCTATTTTTTGGAAAACTTTAAGGAGAATGGGTGTTATTTCTTCTCTATATGTCTGGTAGTATTCAGAGGTGAATCCATCAGGTCCAAGGGTTTTGTTGTTGGGTAGTTTTTTGATTACCACTTCAATTTCTTTGCTGGTGATTGGTCTGTTTAGTTTTTCTGTTTCTTGCTTGGTCAGTCTTGGAAGGTTGTATTTTTCTAAGAAATTGTCCATTTCTTCTAGGTTTTGCAGCTTGTTAGCATATAGATTCTCATAATATTCTCTTATAATTCTTTGTATTTCTGTGGGGTCCGTTATTATTTTTCCTTTCTCATTTCTGATTCTGTTTATGTGTGTAGAGTCTCTTTTTCTCTTAATGAGTCTGGCTAGGGGTTTATCTATTTTGTTTATTTTTTTCAAAGAACCAACTCTTGGTTTCATTGATTTTTTTCTATTGTTTTATTCTTCTCAATTTTATTTATTTCTTCTCTGATCTTTATTATGTCCCTCCTTCTGGTGACTTTGGGCCTCATTTGTTCTTCTTTTTCCAATTTCAGTAATTGTGTCTTTAGACTCTTCATTTGGGAATGTTCTTCCTTCTTTAAATAGGCCTGGATTGCAATATACTTTCCTCTTAGAACTGCCTTTGCTGCGTCCCACAGAAGTTGTGGCTTTGTGTTGTTGTTGTCATTAGTCTCCATATATTCTCTGATTTCTGTTTTGATTTGGTCATTAACCCATTGATTAATTAGGAGAATGTTGTTAAGTCTCCATGTATTTGTGAGCCTTTTTTATTTCTTTCTGAAATTTATTTCTAGTTTTATACCTTTGTGATCTGAGAAGTTGGTTGGTAGGATTTCAATATTTTTGAATTTACTGAGTTTCTTTTTGTGGCCTAGTATGTGGTCTATTCTGGAAAATGTTCCATGTGCACTTGAGAAGAATGTGTATCCTGCTGCTTTTGGGTGCAGAGTTCTGTAGATATCTGTTAGGTCCATCTGTTCTAGTGTGTTGTTCAGTGCCTCTGTGTCTTCACTTATTCTCTCTCTGATTGATCTGTCCTTTGGAGTGAGTGGTGTGTTGAAGTCTCCTAAAATGAATGCATTGCTGTCTATTTCCTCCTTTAATTCTGTTACTATTTGTTTCACATATGCTGGCGCTCCTGTGTTGGGTGCATATATATTTATAATGGTTATATCTTCTTGTTGGATGGACTCCTTTATCATTATGTAATGTCCTTCTTTATCTCTTGTTACTTTCTTCGTTTTGAAGTCTATTTTGTCTGATAGAAGTACTGCAACACCTGCTTTTTTCTCTTTGTTGTTTCCATGAAGTATCTTTTTCCATCCCTTCACTTTTAGTCTGTGTATATCTTTGGGTTTGAGGTGAGTCTCTTGTAAGCAGCATATAGATGGGTGTTGCCTTTTTATCCACTCTGTTACTCTGTGTCTTTTGATTGATGCATTCATTCCATTTCATTTAGGGTGATTATTGATAGATATGTACTTATTGCCATTGCTGGCTTTAGATTCGTGGTTACCAAAGGTTCAAGGGTTGCTTCTTTACTATCTAACAATCTAACTTAACTTTCTTGTTAAGTTATTGTAAACACCATCTGATGTTTCTTTATCTCTCCCTTCTTATTCTTCCTCCTCCATTCTTTATATATTAGGTGTTTTATTCTTTGCCTTTAGTTAGTATTTGGATGGTCGGCTTTCTTTGCTATGATTTTATTTTCTCTGTTGACATCTTTTTAGCCTTAGGGGTGCTTCCCTCTAGAGCAGTCCATTTAAGATATCCTGTAGTGGTGGTTTATGAGAGGCAAACTCTCTCAACTTTCGCTTGTCTGGAAATTGTTTAATCCCTCCATCATATTTAAATGATAATCGTGCTGCATACAATATTCTTGGTTTGAGGCCCTTCTGTTTCATTACGTTAAATATATCATGCCATTCTCTTCTGGCCTGTAAGGTTTCTGTTGAGAAGTCTGATGATAGTCTGATGGGTTTTCCTTCGTAGGTGATCTTTTTTCTCTCTCTAGCTGCCTTTAATACTCTGTCTTTATCTTTGACCTTTGCCATCTTAATTATTATGTGTCTTGGTGTTGTCTTCCTTGGGTTCCTTGTGTTGGGAGTTCTGTGTGCTTCCGTGGACTGTGAGACTTTTTCCTTCCCCAGTGTGGGAAAGTTTTCAGCAATTATTTCTTCAAAGACACTTTCTATCCCTTTTTCTCTCTCTTCTTCCTCTGGTAGTCCTATAATGCTAATATTGTTCCGTTTGGATTGGTCACACAGTTCTCTTAATATTCTTTCATTCCTAGAGATCCTTTTTTCTCTCTCTGCCTCAGCTTCTCTGTATTCCTGTTCTCTGACCTCTATTCCATTAACAGTCTCTTGCATCTCGTCCAGTCTGCTGTTAAACCCCTCGATCACTTGTCTGATTTCTGCATTGTCTTTCCTCACTTCCCTCACTTCCTCCCTCAGCTCTTGCACATTTCTCTGTAGATCCATCAGCATGGTTATGACTTTTATTCTGAATTCTTTTTCAGGAAGACTGTGCATGTCCATCCCTTCAGGTTCCCTCTCTGGGGTTGTCTGGTCGATCTTAGTCTGGATCATGTTCCTCTGTCTTTTCATGGCTATAGAAGTGGTCGCTGGTAGTTGCCACATATGTCAGCTGGGCTCTTTAAGACTTTAAAAAGAAAAAAGAAAGAAAAGAAAAAAGAAAGAGAAGAAAAAACAAAAAACAAAACAAACAAAACGAAAAAACAGAACAAAAACAAACAAACAAAAACGCCCACCAGGAGTGGATTCTGTGAGGATGCTGTAGGTGGCGCTGTTGCCCCACTATTCCGCAGCCATAGCCGCGCCACTCGCGGGGCACTTTATAGCTCTGGCCTGGGTGGGAATGAATGGGAGGCTGTTGATCTCTGTGGAAGGTCTAAGTGCGGCCACCCTTTCCCAGTCGCCAGCTAAGGGGTCCAAAACTCCCCAGGACTCCCAGCCTGCAGGGCTGAGTATGCTGGGTGATCCGACTCCTCTGCTGGGCTCCTGTCTCTTTAAGACTGCTGCGCGCTTTTCTTCTTTTTTTTTTTTCCTTCCTGGAGCTGGCTGCAAGCACCCTGGCGCGTTCCCTGCTCAGATCCTGCACCCTCTGTCTGTCCAATCTCCGCTACACTGCGCAATGTGTGTCAGCGCTCCCCGTGCAGATCATCGGGACTGGTCATTTCGCAGGCCTGTACTTCCACTCCCTCCCAGCTCTGAATCCTCTCCTCCTGCCCGTGTGCTGGGGTAGGGGAATGCTTGGGTTCCGCCGGGTCGCGGCTCCATATCTTACCGGCCTCGGGGGTGCCGAGTCCTCTAAGGTGTAGCTGCACGATTTGCACTTTCCTGTGTATTCTGGTCTCTCTTTTAGGAATAGTTGTATTTGCTGTATTTTCATAGATATATATAGTGTTGGGAGGAGATTTCTGCTGCCCTGCTTATGCCGCCATCTTCCCAGAAGTCTCATACGTGGTACTTCTTGAAAGTCTTTTAAAAGTCTTTAAGAAGGAAAGAGACATGCAACATCTCTGTCCTCCCTTCTGATGGTGGAATTTGAATGTGACGGCTGGATAGCAAACAGCCAGTAACAGACGATGGACGGGGGACAAGAAAGGAGCCCATAGCCTGTAAGCATCACATCAGCCTCGGGCAGCCTGCCTCTGGCCTTCTTTATGAGGAAGGAAGAAAAAATGTCCACCTGTTCAAACTCCTGTTGTTTGTTTTTTTGGGTTTGTTGATTTGCTGTTTGTTTTTTGTGATAAGTGACCAAATGGAATCCTGATGGAAACTCACACTCATCTATTTGTGTAAGATAGCAAGAAATCAAATAAAAAAACTATGTATCTTTTTAAGACCACTTGCTTATGTGCTATATGCCACTCCTTGGACGTAAATTTAGTCAATCATTGAATGAAAATGTTTAACTTCTCTCATTCTGTGTATCCTTGAAATTAGTAAGTTCTGTGACTTTGAAAATCTACAACTCAGGCATCTTAATTCATGGAGGAAAGAAGCAGATTGACTTCTTCCCCTGTGGAGGTCACCGTGGCCACCTCCAATAGCAGCCCACCTGTCCCTGCCCCTCCTTCGGCCACTTTGGGCTTGGGAATAGGAAGGGGGGCAGAAAGCAAAGGTGGGGTGAGGGGATACTCCAGAGTGACTGTTATTATTCAGAAGTTATCATAATTAACTTTTTAAAATCCACCGCCCTTTTCTCCAGGCTCTGTTGTATAATTAACCTCACTTGAGCTTCTAAACCCTATGAGAAAGGCAGAACCAGTGTTATCATTCCTCATTGTGAGACTGAATAAACTGGGGCTCAGAGAGGTAACAGGACCTCCCCAGCAAGTGGTGTTTTTGAGGAAAGTTGTCTGTTGCTCTAGACCATGCTGTATAGGCCTGACCCAAATAGAGAAATTTCTCAAAGGTGAAATACAGCAAAGATATGCTTATCTTCCTCAGTCTGAGTTAACAAAGGCTCCCATGGGACCATCAGAGATAAGACGATCAATATCCCTCCTATTTTTCCTCTTTCAGGTTTCAGATTTTGCCAGCTTCCTTTGGTGGGAGAATCTGGAGCGTGGAGAGTTGGGGGGGGGGTGCACTTGGGATTAAGGCACAAACAGGAGACCCTTGTTAATATTTAAGTCTCTTCCCAGACGGTGCTCCTGAGAGACCAAGACCCCTGCTTGACTGATCGAACCTGCCAGCACACTTCAGCTGGCATCCCAGCAAACACATGGTGTCAGGGTCAATATTTACCTTCATTTAACATGTACAGCGCTTCATCTATTTATTTATTTATTCAGCAGGCAATTAGGCTTCACAGAGCAAAATCCCTTTGTTCTGTACGTGGGTTACTGAATGTCAGAGCCGTGGAAAACAGCTTTCAGAGAAGACTACCCAACCTTAGTGTGGGATGTTTGCATGCGGTTGCTTCTCCTATCAGAGGAAAAAAGAATATAACATATATACATACAAACGTATATGAAAAATGTATTATTATATATAATATGTAATATATGAATATATATTAGAGAATACATATTAATATTATGTCATATATATTATTTGGGAAATATATAGTATTCTTTTTAACTTACACATACATCATGGCACTGTGTTATTGATGTTTTTCGTGACTTTGAGAGGCTTTTGCAAACAGAAAAGATTATTCAGGAACATTGTTTTAAAAAAATAAGTAATGCACTGAAGTTAAAAAAGGAAAAGTCTAGGCTTTTCTGGGGCTTATGGTTACTTACAAATTATTCTGTTCATAAAACTAACAAGTTTTAGCAATGACTTTTTTTAAGGAAGCTTTAATTAACATATTAAATTAATATACAAAGTTAGTTTAAAATACCCTCAAACATTTTAAACTGCATTTATACATTTTATTTCCATCTTAAGTATTTCAGCTATCTAAAGAACAAGCAAAATAGTCTTAAGAACCTAAATTACTCTTGTACATGGGTAGTAAGCATATTTTTAAATGCTTTAAGATTTCCAATCCTGTTTTTAAACTTAGTAAGATATTCCTATATTCTCTGACTTGTAGTCACAAGTTTAAATTAATTATTAAACTATACATTTACATTGGAAACAAGGCTGCTTGTTCACTCTCATAGGCTCAATTCCTTTAAATATTATAGATACGTAAAGTACCAAATATGCACAGGTCCCTTAACACAAAAATTATTGATTCCCTGGGTTTGCCTCTATACTTAATTCTAAATCTTCCTGAGATTAAAAGATGCTTAAAAACTAAGGAACTAATGTCATCTCAAATAATTTTGGAGTTACTGACTCAATGTGATACCATTTCTTCAAAGTCACACATACTAATTGGCACATGAGGTTAGGAGTTGAAAATATGTGACACCGTTTTCCTGCCAATCCCTATGGTCAGGTGGAGCCCCTGCTCATGATCACTATGTCACGTGTGGCTATTCAAATCTCTCCTGCTCATACAGGGTGATGGGCTATAAACCGTGGAAATGCTACCTTTCTTTCTCCCTTTTCTCCTGTCCCCACCCCTGGCACTTGGGACAGGAACTTGGGAGAAGGCTCCCCCCTCCTTCAATTCATCATCATTCCAAACAATCACCAAATTCCTCCTATTTCACCTACAACCCCCAAAATCTCTCTAAAATGCGCCTCCTCTCTCCTTCCCCACAGCTATTGCCTGAGTTTAGGCTTCATCATTCTTGCCTCTGGTTACTCCGTGGACCCTGTTCCAGGGGCTCTACCACAAGCTGCCCCCTTCAATCACGATGAGAGCAACTACCCGTCAGCCACCAGCTACGACCACTGTTCACGAACACCCGCTAATCAGGCAACAAGCTAGACGCTCTTCCCAGTGTTTTCCCACCGGCTTTCCCCAGAGCCCCGCATAAGACACAGTATCGGCCTCATTTTAGGATGAGCAGATTGGAGCTCAAAGAGCTTAAATACCTTTTTCAAGGTCGCATAACTACTGCAGAGATAAATCAGGGTTTAAACCCAGTGCTTAGCAGTTCCCTGAACAAGTCTTGTTCCCTTCTCCACCTATGACACTAGGCTTCAAGACTCTATTCGTGGATCTCTTCCTCTGAGAACACTTCCCTGCTCCTCACCCTGGACTGTTTTAGGTGTTTCTGCCTTGGTTTCCCCTAGCACTTTCTACATCCCTTTATCAGGGCGCTGAGCATACTTTACCATAAATAACTCACTTAACTTCCTTACCTTTCCAGCATCAAGGAAAATGCCTGACACACTGATAAATAAATGGGGGTGGAATGCAGATGGGAGAAAGCAAGCAAATGGCTCCTCACTGTAAGTCAAGCACAGATTTTAGAGACCAAAAGACCCCATCATTTACTAGCCCAGTGACCTTGGGCAAGTCATTTAACATCTCTGATCTTATTTCAATGACTGCATGAAAATGCTAATTCCTGTTGCTGAGCTGTTGTGAGAATAGACGTAAAATATACAAAGAATGCTGCTTGACACAAACAAAACATAATAGCTGCCATTATGATATGGTTACGGTTATTGGCCACCAACATGGTTGTTTCTGAGTAGGTGATGTGAGTGAGGTATATAAAAGTAGAGTTTCTTTCAGGCCACAGCCTGACCTCTCTGGAGATCAGCAGTAATTTTCTGATTCCAGAATCTGCTTCCTGTTTCAACCCAATCAGAGGACACAAAATCTCCCCTTTTCCGTGGTTTATTCTAATTGGAATCCACAGATATTTACTGGATTCCCACTGTGTGTTATATACAGAGCCTTGTAGAAGATACTCTAATGAGGAGGACAGGCCTCTGCCCTCCAGGAGTTGCTTCTCATTCTCCCCCAGAAAGACTGACACATGCACTAGGTGAGGACCATGGCTGGCTCCCTGCAAAGGGGAGAAGAAAAGAGACAGTGAAATCACAGTAATTCATCAGCCTAGGGCAAATTTGGGTCGTGTAAAGAGCAAACAGCTCCCATATGAAATACTGAGATTGGGGACCAAGCTAGAGAGCTCTGAATATGTAAACTTTACATGTAGGGGACCACAGATTGATGGAACTGAATCAAAGCCCTCCCATACACCCAGATTGTCACCCATATACTGACTTCGGTGGAGAGTAGGAATCGGGTGTGACAGAACTGGAATCTCTACTTTATCCTCTTCTAAACATTCATTTTGGAGATTATTTCACTGGAGTATTTCATTATTTCATAGCCTAACACGGTACACAGGACTTTCTCCTGCCCAGCCTGTTTAATACAGTTTATCTACACAATGCCTGTGTTGTGTGATTTGACAGGCCTGGAAGACAGATTCCAAAAGCTATCATCTCCCAGAAACTTCACCATCACTAGTATATTCCTCTGGGTTGACAGCTGACTCCAGGAAGGTTATATTTTAAGTTGTTCTCTAGTATACATTGGTATGATCGAGTTCTTCATCTCCATAACAATGAGATGAAAGCCCAGAATAAGCAAATACTTCCTCAGTACCTACTATGTGACGGACAGGAGGCTAGAGGCTGGGACCTCTGCCTCCCGGAGGCCAACCCTGTGAAGCCTGCAGCCCTGCCTGAGGGCGGCAGCTTTGCCGAGCCCCTGTGGGAGCAGTCTGAGCCATCCAGGGTGGCGTGAGGGTCCAGACCAAAAAGGGACGAGGTAGAGCTTCAGAAACTTGGGCTGTTCCCAGGCTGACCCAGGGCAGCCTGTCTCCTGGACTTGTCCAGTCTGTTCTCGCCTCTACATTACTCCATCCCTATTTTGAGTGTTCTCCTAGGGGGCCTGTCCACCTCACATCCTGAGGGCCTCCATAGGACCCGCCCGTCGCAGGCCTGCTGCCCTCAGGTGACACCCTCATTTTCTTGCACCTGGACTTCTCTTCACAGCCAGCTACCTCATCTTCCTGCCTCCAGCCCCGTGACCAGCCAGCACTCTTCCTGCGCTGCAGCCGGAGCAGCCTTCTGCTCTTCATTACCTTCTAAGTCTCATCATTCTTCTCCCAGAGGAAAGCTCCACCAGGGGTGTCCCCTGCATGTACACACTCCCCAGCACATAATCACCCTGTGTACTTATCCCAACAAACCCCCATGCACCCATGAGTTCTGGCCAAAATGAACCCCTTGCCAAAAGAGGATATGTGTACTTTTATTTTAACAGCTCCCACCGGATTTCTTTTCCCAGAGGGGTAGCAACTATTTCTCCCCATCCTCCTGAGCCCCTTTTAATATTGCTAATGTGACATGTGAAACACACTCTCATTGTTGCTGAAACAGCTGTTTTCCCCTGACTTCTAGTGGGGCTGGACATTTTTTATACGTGTATTGATAATTAGGATTTCCTCCTCCACAAATTGCCTGTTCATAATCCTTCTAAATTTTCTTTTAGAATGGCTTTCCTTTTCTTATTAATCTATAGACGCTCTTTGTGATGCTTTTTTATTTCCCAGTAAACATCATAGCTAACAATCATTGAGTGCCTTCATGTGCCAGGCCCTGTTTCCCCAGCAGTTGTAAGCCTTTAGATTTTCTTCATGTTATATTTATAAAAGTATCAATTAGTAAATGTCAAATGAATAATGGATCCATGAATGAGTGAATCAGTTGAATGAATGAAATATGTAAATTTTATCTGCCCTCAAAGATTTCCTTTTGACCAGGAGCTGTTTCGTCATCGGTCCTCTACGTCCTCTTGCGCCCCTTCGCCCCTTTCCCTGCTCTCTTCCTCCTGTTCGACCAGTTAGTAGGCCTGCCGGAGGAACTTAGATGCTTTCAGAGCCGGCAGAGCGCCCTTCTCTCCCTTAACTGCCGGGCTTTGGGACAGGACTCACACACCCAAAGAGAGAGGAGGAAATCTTCCTGTTTTGTGAATTGCATGGAGAGAGAGTTTCCGTTACCTGAAAATAATATGCCCAGCGCATAGGGACATAAAAGATCTTGGCAATGGGGCCACTAAAACTTTAGTGTTATTTCTTTAACATACTCTGTCCTTCTGTGAGGAGTTTAAAATCCTTTCTGGCTTATTTATGAAGCACCAACCAGCCTGCAGAACTCTAAAGAGATTTCTTCCCTGTTCCAGCTTCCACAAAAAGGAGCAGAATCCATGACAATTGGGCAAAATAGAATGGCAGGAAAATGTTAAACCAGAATCAGGGACATTTGGCCACCAAAGTATGGGTTGGGTGGTTTTCTTTTAATTATAGAGGAGCTTTGCATTTGAATATATACCAGTATCCCCAGTGTAATTCAAGCACATATTATTCCTTCAAGACCCCACCCCATGCTTTCTGCTGAAGCTACACAACAGGTTCAATTGCCCTTTCTTGTGTGCTTTTTCCTCCCAGTTTTCCTGTACAGGTCCTTCCTCTTAAATGACTCATAAATTAAAATCAGTGCAGTGGGAACACTTGGTGTGTTTCTTGCAGATAAAACACTTAAGCGTTTCACTTGGAGTCAAACAAAGTTTCCTGGGGAAATAACTGAAATCACAGAATTGTTGAATAAGCTGATAAGCATTTTAAAAAAGATAAGTGTTCTTTTTTGGAGCAAAGAATGTGAAGCAGTGTTACAAAGACACATACATAGAAAGGCCTCAGTTGAAAAATCACTTCAGTTGGACCTAAAATGGCTGTAGGCAATTGGAATGTAAAGGATTCAATAAAAATGAAGAGCAGGACCAGGTCCTGCAAATTCATCAGGCGTAACTACAAAAGCTGCTTCCCTGGAGATGGATTCATGACATCTGGCTTTGACGGTTCCCCTGTCTCCTGGCTGGAAGCAGAGGTCCAGACAAGAGGATCAGAAGACTGGTGCACAACTGACTCCAGCCTGAGCATGATTACTGACATCAGACTTCCATCAGACTTGCGCAGGATCAATTCATTCATTCATTCAGTATTCAATGAATATTTGTAGAGCACATGCTCTACAGCTATACACTGGGTCCTCGTGAAGGGAAAAGAGTACCTGTTCGAAATCCAGCAGGGGCGGCCAAGTCAAAGTCCTTGGTGCCATAAATGAGGCAGGCCAGGTGGGAGCTGGGAATTGTGGGACCGAAAAGTAGCGCTCCATCTAAATGAGGCTGTCGTTGTTCACTCCAGGATTGCTTCCATAAGCGAGTGTGAGCTCAGTATCGCCACATTTTCTAGTTTCCAAAAAGAAGCCTCAAATCCCAATTTTATTGTGAAGTGTCTTCTTTTTAAATATCATCAACAAATTACATTTTTTAAATGCTATGTCAGTAAAGCAAAACGTGACTGCAGGGCCAGATTTGGCCTTCACAACCTCTGACGTACGACTATATATAGTAGTTTAAAACATGGGCAATGAGTTTCACAAAGGGCTGCCGTTTCCTTCTCCATCTTCCCTCTGCTTTTGGAAAGATCTGAAATGTGGAACAGCTATTCTTAAGGTAAGTCTGACATAAAGAAGCTTTTTAAATGGATAGGATATAATACTAGAAATCTCCTTCCACCCCATTTCCCCATCACCATTTTGAGTGTCTCTGACTTCCTATGCGAAGAGTGAAAATATGGGAACCTTTCTAATCAAGTGTCCTTACCACCTACACGTCATTGGCCCTCTTGCTATGTGTCCTGCCCCCAGGCCTGTCTCAAGATCTAGATACTACCCCTTTGCATATTCTAAAACTCAGGCCCTCGGGCACTGATAATCCTCACTGAGTTTTTGAAGGGGAGGGTAACTTTTTTCTCTTTCTGGAGATTGCTACCTTATCTCTCTCTACTCCTGGAAAGTCTTCCACTCTTGATCTTAGGCACAGCCAGAGGGTGGGCCTTAGACCCTGCCCCCACAGGTGTAATGCCAGCCCACAGCAAGTGTGTGCAAATTAGGAAAAGAGAGCCTTGACTTGAGGCACTTCACTAACACTTCTTAGAAGATTATCAGAATAACGTATCTCTGGTTCCTTCAAGATGGACTCTCTTAGAGTTGTTCAGTATACAACCTATACAACAATATGGGCCTTATGTCTTTGTCCCATCCTCTCCAGGATAGATTTCTCTCCAATCTATCTTCAAATTCCTTTTCTTTTAGCACCTCATAAACCCAGTTGAATTTTTCAACTTGCTGTTTTCACAATTAATCAATCAGTCAAGGACCTAAACTATGTGCTCCCACCCCTACCCCCAGGTCTAGATCTTGTAAAGGATGGACAGGCAGGGTCACCTTCACTGGACTCTGTGAGAGGGATGCTTTGAACAAACCGAAACAGAAGGGGATGAGCATGTAGCATGTGACACCTTTCCAGGGATTCTTGAGTCCAGGCTTCAGAAAAGAGACTGAAAAAAAGAGACTTCAAAAAACTGCAAACTAGTTCAACCTATCCTAAGACATATATTTTGTTGTTTTTGTTTTTGCTTGCATATTTTTTTCTGAAGTTTGGCTTTTAATGCTTTTAGGACTTTAAACACTCCTCTCAATTGTCTTATACACTGTGTGAATTAAGAAATAGATTCAACTGTTTCTAAAGACCTAAAGTAATGATGACTTAAATGAATTTGTGCTTCTGTCATGTAATATAGTTCAAGCACAAGCAGTTCAAGCAGAGCTACGATGACAGACCCAGGATGGGAGGGGCCAAGGCCCTTCTGTGCCGCTGCTCAGCCGTCCCTAAGGCATCGTCCTTATCAGAGTGGCCCGAGATGGCTGCCTGACGCCATGTCCAGGTTCCTGCGGATGAGAGAGAAGGGGAACGGGAGGGTGTGTGCATTCTCCATAGTGGGGCAACACGGAAGTTAACACCCATTTCTGCTCAGACCTCATTGGCCAGAACTTAATAACAAGCTATCTTAGTCTGTTCCAGCAGCATAACAAACTACCACAGACTGGGTGTAAATACAGAAATTTATTTCTCATAGTTCTGGAGGCTGGGAAGTCCAAAACTAGTGCGAGCTGATTTGGTTTCTGGTGAGAGCCCCCCTCTTGGTTTGCAGCTAGCCACCTTCTCACTGTGACCTCACACCGTGAAGAGAGAGGGAAATTTTGTCCTCTTCTCAGAATGCTACAGTCCTATCAGGTTAGGGCTTCACCCTTGTGACCTCATTTAACCTTAATTACCTCTTAAAGAGCCTGTCTCCAGACACAGTCACATGGGGTGCTGGGGGACTGGGGGAGGCAGACACAATTCACTCCATAGCACATGGCCTTACCTAGTTGCAAGATGCCTAGGAATCCTATGTCTTCTGAGCAGGATTCTATTGCTGATATTGGGGATCCATTAGCAGTCTCTCACACAGCCCAACCCAGCTTTTTACCTGTCCTGTTCTTCTAGGCATTTCCTTTGGCAACACTGTCTTAGTATCTTTGTTATTTTATTTGCAGTTTTCTGAATCCTACCACCACAGTCATATCTATACTGAGAAATAAATGTACCATAAAGACCAGCATTAATGACTGCTTTATTGGCCACTGCAGCTCTCCCCAGTGCTGTAAATGAATGTTGATTTAGCACGTCAGAGAACCAAAGTGACCGATGAGCTATCACTGATTATATGAAACTGTTTTAATTTAATAAGGCTCCATAAAATGGGAAAGCAGAGCCTCCTTTTGTTTCTCTACTAGTGACCGGCTCAGCCTGTGTTCTGTGGCCTCCAAGCCTGACAGAAGTGAGGCCCCGCTCAGAGACTCCTCCTTGCCTCGGAGAGTTGACCATATCTTACAGAATCGGATTATAAAAATACGCAAATTAAGGTCAAACAGCCCCACATCTGAGATTTAATGGCTAATCTGTTCAGACAGCTGCTTCTTGGCCATTAAATTACAAGGTGACTGAATTCATTAAGATTTTCACACACAACTAACTCCTCAAATTGTATTCCCTACTTTTCTAAGACTTTCACAGGCAAAGCTAGTCAGATGAACTATGGTTATAACAGAAAGAGCCAATCTATTGCCATTAGTTTTCCACTAGACAAAGGCACATTATTTTCAGGTTGATTAAAGCTGGTCACTCAAGCCAGATTCCAGGATGAGGTCATGAAAACCAGTCACTGGAGTTTTATTGCCAAAGGCAACTGGGAAGAGTCCAGTTTTCTTTGCTAAAAGACATATTGCCAAAAATTCAGATTAAACTTTAAAATTACATTGTCTTTATCAGTGTTATCCTACACACATTAAAAATAATGAAGCCAAATTCAGGTCCTTAAACATTAGTCTTTTGTATAGACATTGTTTTATATTTATATATCATTGGGTTGTATCAGGCATTGTTTATTTTATTATTATTGCTATTCTCTTCCTCTTCTCTGACAATTGAAACCTTGTTTATTTAAAAACTACACCTATAAGCAAAATAATGTGGAACATGCTTCATTCTGTTGATAAAATTTGTTTAATATTATTTTATTTTTAAGTATGAATTTTAATAAAAGATAACTTCACCACTCATACTTTCTCTTAGGTAGTATAAGCAACTTTACTTCCACAGGACATCTAACTAATGAATTAAAATTACTTTGAATTCTTAAAACAACTCTGAGTCTTGTACTACAAATATGTTATAATAAAATCTCACAAACTGGCAACAATAAGGGAATGGCTATTCTACCAAGAGAGACTTCTTAATCCAAAATATTTTTAAAGGCAGTTTGCTCTCACCATGATGAGATAAGAAGTAAAATGAACTAGTATTATTTGAACCATAAATACAAGCCATGTAACACAAAATAATTTATTGCTAAAACCAGAAGCTGAAGGCTTATAGAATAATATTTTCATTCATGAGCTCTTGATTAAAAAAATAATAATAATCAGTTTTAGATTAGACTACCTTTTCTAACCAGTAAGGCCCTGAAATTCACAGTGCAAAAAATTACTTTCAGTCATAATAAGAACCGATTATACACTGAATTATCATGAATTTCAAAATGAAATAATCATGAGACAGGAGTTCAAATGGTTCTTGGAGTATAACCAAAGGAAATAAGCTTTAACATTTCTGAAAAATTCCTATCTACATGTGTTGTTATTTATAAGGAAGAAAAACTCTTAGTAATCTAAATATCTTTTTATAGAATATGGTTATAAAGTCATTTAAAACTGCCCTCAAAACAATATGAAACAGTATGGAAAATAGTCATGATAAAATGTTAATATAAAAAAGCTTAAGTCCTTAGACTTTTTTTCCTCCAAAGGAATGAATCGCTGAGTCGGGAAGTAAGCTTGGTCGTCATGGATAGACACTGTAAGTAGGGTCCACATATGATGTCCCTGATCTAATGCTGCGATTTCAATAGTGAAGCACAGCAGTGCAAACATCAGTTCCGGTTTTCTCTAGTGGGGCATTTACTTGAGGTCCATACACATTAACTACTCCTTCCGGTTTCTCCCCCATATCCCAGATGTAACAAGGTTGCAGGATGCTCCAGACTCCACGGTGTACAGGGAGGAAGCACCTTCTTTTTCTCCCGCTTTATCTTCAGATATCTCCCGTCAGATCTTCCTTCTCGGCCCCTGGATGATAGCTTCAGTGGGTCACGTTGATTTGTAGTCCCTTTCAAATATTAGAAGGTCTTATTTCCAGACACAGTATTAACAAGCCCTGTATGATAAATACGAAGACTTTGATCCCTCCAGCTTCTCCCTGTCGCCATCACAGAGCAGCAGTGGGGAAGCGGCACGGCCCGCTCTGTATCTTCACAATCCCCCCGTGGGGGAACTCGGCTCCGCCACTTTTCATCTTCCACTCACTGCACGCCCTTTGGCTCCTCCATGGTTGGAGGAGAAGAGGTGAGGGGGACAAACAGATCCGACCCGAGGGTGCCGTTGTGTCCTGGTGTGAGTGACCCCTGTATGGCAGAGGCCCAGGGCTGGCTCTTTCTCTTCAGGGGATTCTTTGAGGACTCTCCCCTCATGTATACCCATCACTTTATGTATTTTTGACATGGGCAATTCCATCCCCAGGCGGCTGCTTACTTCCACCACCCCAGATCCTGTTTCTGGTGGAGTGCCCCACACTGGCCACTCTGGCCCAGGGATTTCCTGCATCAAGAGGGAAGAACAGCCAGCATTGCCTCTGCTACAGCTGCTCACCTTGTCCTGCTTCAGAGGCAGGTCCAGAAAGCCTTGGACCTTGGAAGTTTCTAGGCAGAAGCCAGCCCCAGATGCTCCCAACTCTGGGTGTCGCCTGTCAAATGTGTGAGTCCCCTGTGAGCTCCCTCACCAGGCTCCACTCCAGCACCACTGCTTCAGATGGCCTACCTGAGCCCCTTCACCAGGCTTGACGTGGGAGAGTAGCATCCTCCCTCCTATTGGAGGGCAGGGGCCATGCCTCAGAGCTCAGGACCTGCCAGACTTCCAAGAAATCCTCATTCTCAGTCCTTCACTAAACCTAGAAGAGGCAGCAGAGCCAGTTTTGAGTCACCTCTTAGCAAGTCCTGCAGAGATGGTCTAGCACCGCTCCTCAGAATATGGGCATACTTGCCACCTACTATTCTTACCTTTGTGGTCTCAATTGAAATTGAGAAAAATCCTGCTTTGCACATTATCCCTCTCTCATAAATAAATAATTTTCCTCTACTGTCTCTGCTTGATTCCCATGGATTACCCTAATAGTCAAGTGACAAGTCAGTTTCAGGTACTTGGTTTTCTGCTCAATCACTCCCAGATCTTGGAGGCTTTCTTAAATAGATCACATGAATGTTCCACTCAGTCTGTTTTCTGAAGTGTCTTATGACCGGGATTCAGACAGGACCAGGCCTGTCTGCCCAACTGGTTGGGCAGGCCTGCCAAAGGGTTTTCTCTGTTTTGTTGGTTGAAAAAGGAGAGAGGCTGGGTGCCCAAGTCCTGGTAGAGGTTCAGTGACATTTTCTTGGCCAGCCCTACAGACCTGGAGCTGAGTCTGTGGAGAGGGCGGCTGCAGGCAGAGGCTGAAGGAGCTCTTTTCTGTGCGACACTGTAAGACATGAGGATGTAAGCAGCGCTGCCTTTGTGCCCAAGGAAGGAGGCATCTTCTCCACAGTTAGGCACAGACCACCACGTGCCTTCAGAGCACTAAGGACCCAGAAGAAGGTGGCACAGTTGATAGTTCACAGCCTTGGAAGGTCAGAACATCAGCTGAGTCTCAGTGGACCTTCATGACAGAGGCAGTGGACATCAACAAGATAGTTCCTGGCGAACTACCAGGGGAAATTAAGATATGTCTCTTCTGCATGCTTCCACCAAGCAATAAGCCCAGGTTCTCTGGGTGATATCCAGCCCCCCTCCAAATGTAGCCCAAGTCAAGCAACCCTATATGAAATAGTGGAAAGAGAATGGAATAACTTCAGTAACAACTCCCGTTTTGGAAATGAGAGGACACAATAGTCCCTGGACCATAGCTTCTGTTCTTCCCTGCTGAACATGAATAATGACTCCATGCCCTGCCAGTCCTTGGTCTGCCGCCAGCTGCCCCTGCTTCTGATCTTAGAGAAGTTAAGTAACTTGGCCATGGTCAAACAATTAATAAGCAGTAGAGCTGGGATTTGAACTCAAGGAGTCTGGCTCCAAAGGCTGGGCTTTATACTTCACTGTCTGATTCTCAGGAAAGTATCTGAAAATAGATGAACCTCAAGCATATTCAGGCATAGTACTTACATTGGAAACTTAAGATGCTAAATTTTGAAACTACATGGGGTCCTATAATTTCTCACAGAGACCATTTTAGGGTAGGGAGCAAATTTAGATCTTTTGAAAACTGTAGGACTCTATGTCTCTTAGAAACTAGCCACCACATACAGCTTGAGTCAGTTTCTTCTTTCTCTGTATTTCCATAACACTGTGAACACACCCCGGTGCAGCTTTTATTACAGTGTCGTAATTGTTTTCATACGTCTGTTTTTGTGGTCTGCAAGCTCTTCAAAGAAAAAATGTAAGTTGTATTCATCCTCAGTAATGCTCTGTAACATGGTACATTTAATGAAGGACTAATTAATATCTAATCTATAAATATCCATCTAATCATATCTTAATTTAGCCACAATGTAGGTGAACTCCCGTTGGGTTTATTGTCATTAGCCGTTACATATTTTAGGACCCAACTATAGTATTTTCACTCTTCTCAGTATTGAAAAAATATTAGTATTTAATATAGACATACATTAAAAACTAAAAGTTAAGCAACAAGAGATAAAAAATAACAGCAAACAACAACAAAAGAAACAAAACCTTGTTTCCCTAAATTAAGCCTTAGAATCATTAATCAACAGAAGGTATATTATTAGTTAGGTTCCAAAAATGTTTTGGTTGGTGTCCAGCTCAGCTGGCCCCTTTGAGAGTCTGCACCCAGACCAGGGACACAGAGTCCACAAGCACTTTCTTCAGAAGCTGCAGAGACAGTGTGCTGAGAGATAACAGAGAGACTCTCAGTCAGTTGCTCTCTGCTCCAACTTGGAAAATTGGGTTTATATAAACTTTCATACTACATTATTCCGTGGGACAACTTTCTCCTCAGCTTCTCCAAACAGAAGTAAGATAACTGAGATATTTACCGTGTCTCATTTCCTCTTCCATCAGCATTTCAATGGGGTAGGGAGAGTGTTGGAAGAGAGGTTTGTCTGGGCTTGATTATTGTGACTGCTCTGTGTTACTTTGTTTTCTGTATCTCATCCTTGGGAGAAATTGCATGGATGTTGGGCGGTGCTAAAAATGTATCTGTTCCCTAAAGTCCCCCCATCTGGCTTGACAAGTGAGCTCAAGTCACGTGCATCATTCATCTGTGCTAGGCATGCACAGACGAGCTCATCACCCCGCGAATGCTGCCTGAATACCTACCTACTTTGTGCCAAACACTATGGCAGAGGTAATTTTAGTGAGATAGTCTCTGCTCTCAGTAGTTTAAAATCTACTGGGGAACCAAGATGATCTCATTTAGAACAAATAATAAACAATATAGAAGTGAATATAATATATGATAGCTTTTTAAATTAAACCTTTGATTTTGGAATAATGGTAGATTCATATGCATTTGTTAGAAACACCCTTTACTCAGTTTCCTCCCAAGGGTAGTATTTTACAAAACTATAGTACAATATCACAACCAGGATATTAACACTGATATGGTCAAGATACAAAACACTTCCATCATTTCCAAGAACACAGAATCCCTCGAATTACCTTTTACAGACATACCCATTTTCCTCCTGATATCACCCCCTCCTTCACTTCTGGCAACCACTGATCTATAATCCATTTCTATAAATACATCATTTCAATGGAGCCATATAATATATAACAGCTTATTCACTCGGCATAATTCTCTGGAGATTCATCCAAGTTGTGTGTACCAACAATTTGTTCTTTTCCTTGCTGAGCAGAGTTCCATGGTGTGAATTATCATGGACCATGTTTAACCATTCACCTGTTGAAGGACTTTTGGGTTGTTTCCATTTTAGGGCCTATTATTTATAAAGTTGCTATAAATGTTCATGTTTAAGTATTTTTTTTTTTAGTAAACGTTTTCTTCATTTCTCTAGGATAAATGCCCAATAGTTGGACTGCTTAGTTGTATGACAGCTGCACTTTTAGGTCTTTAAAGAAACTACCAAATTGTTTTGTAGAGTAGCTGTATTATTTGACATTCTCATCAACAATATGTTAGTGATCTAATTTTCCACATCTTCACCAGCATCTGGTGTTGTCACTATTTTTTATGTTAACCATCCTAATAGGTATATAGTGATATCTTTTTGTAATTTTACTTTGTATTTCTCTAATGGCTAATGATATTGAACATTTTCTCATGTGCTTATTTGTCACTTGTGTATTATTTGGTGAAAATTCTCTTTATATCTTTGCTGATGTTCTAAATGGACCATTTGCTTTTTTACTTTTGAGTCTTGAGAGTTCTTTCCATATTCTAGATACTAGTGTTTTGTTCAGATACGTGATTTGCAAATATTTTCTCTCAGTTTATAGCTTGTCTTTCATCTTCTTACCAGGGTCTTTCACAAAGTAAAAATTTTAATTCTGATGAGCCCAATTTATTAACTTTTTTGCTTTATATAGATCATAATTTTAGTGTCAAGTCTAAGAACTCTTTACCAGGCCCTCGATGTCAAAGATTATCTCTATGCTTTTTGTTCTAAAAGTTTTATTTTACATTTTACATTTAAGTCTATTATCCATTTTAAGTAACTTTTTGTATAATGTATGAGATTTATGTCATTTATTTTTTGCCTATGAATGTCCATTTGCTCCAGTACAATTTGTTGAAAGGACTATCTTTCCTCCAATGAATTTTTATGCACCTTTGTCAAGAAACAGGTGGGCATATGTGTACATGTTTGTTTCTGGGTTCTCTATTCTCTTCCATTGATCTATGTGTTATCCCACTTCCAATATCATATAATCTTGGTTACTATAGTAATATGGTAAGTTTTGAAATTGGGTAAATGGTTCCTCCCACTTTATTCTTTTACAAAACTATTTTAGCTATTCTAGTTCCTCTAATTGTCCATATAAATTTTAGAATAATTGTACCTTCATCTAAAAAAAAAATCTTGCTGAGATTTTGATAGGACTGTGTTAAACATATGTTTCAATAGGAGAAAATTAACATCTTTATTATGTCCAGTCTTCTAATTCATGAACATGGTATGTCTCTATACACATTTTGCTAGATTTACATCTAAGTATTTCACTTTTTTGAGCAATTGTAAGTGATAATTGCATTTTTTAATTTTAATTTTCATGTGTTCACCACAACAGGAGTGGCCTCATTACCAATTGAATAATGGTAAAAGTCCTGACTCTCTTCTAGGCCTCCTCTGAGACTACTCTGGGGAAAAAGATAGGGGTGGAAGCACAGACCCACTCCTTGGCCTTCTCTGACACCACCCTAGTTGGAGTATTGGATATCTCATTACGTCTCACAAGTATGGAAGTCTAGTCTTCCTATTTAGACTTTGCTGATGTGGGTAGGATGATGTCACAGTGTTTTCTGTGATGTTTGGCTGGAACAGAGCTGTTATTGTCTAAGAGTTCCCTGCCTTGCCAGGTTCTCCCTTTCTTGGTCCTTTGGATATAGGCTTTTGCTGATGCTTTTCTTTTTCCTGCTTATTTGGCATTTCTGAGTTGATTGCTTCATCAGCTCCAAGTTTGGGATATATGAGGCAAAAAGAAAACCAAGAGAACGCACCACTGTGCTGTTCTTTGTGTTCCTCAGTCTTTAGCTGCTCTGATCTTTTCTCTCTTATTCAGAGTTGTCTCATTTTTACTTATAAATTTATAATAAGCAGAGTTTTTAGTTGTACTTGGCAGGGGGAATATGGAAAAATATATCTACTCCATCTCCCTGGAAGCAAAACTAACATTTTCAGTATAGATAAAATGTTGTCCACAGAGAAGTTGGTTGGGTCAGTGAGGATATACATTGTAGAAATAGGTTTGAGTCTCTCAAAAATGGTAAATGAGAAGAGTAAGAAAGAAGAGAGAGAAAAAAGAAGGTACTCTGAGTACCTTGGTAGTATTTTACAAAACTATAGTACAATATCACAACCAGGATATTAACACTGATATGGTCAAGTTACAAAACATTTCCATCATTTCCAAGAAGGCAGAATCCCTCAAATTACCTTTTATAGACATACCCATTTTCCTCCTGATACTGCCCCTCCTTCACTTCTGGCAACCAGAATGGATCTGGAAATGAATCTTTGAACAGCTTCGGTAGCATGGAGAATTCATACTGGAAAAGAGCGGAGATAATAATAAAGAGAACATTCCATTTTTTGATACTTAGTACCTTTCCAGCATTCAGCTAAAATCTTGAGGTATATTGTCTTATTTATTCCTAATAATTCTTTGAGGTGAAGACTAACATTTGTATTTTATACATGAGCAAATTGATGCTCAGTGAAATAACATAATGTGTCCAAGATAAACTATTTAGTAAATAGTGAAGTCTGGATTCAGCTCAAGTCTTTTTGATACTATAAACTATGTTTTTTAATCACTAGATCTTACTATGTGATAAGATAGAGCATTCAGATTATGACCTCCTGAAATCCAAGCAATGACTTTGAAGTCAATGTCTTGGAAGATGAATAAAGTGATAAAGCTGGTGTTAAAGGAAGATAGATCCGTTAGTGGAAGCTAGAATACACTAAAGCTGAGAAAATGAAGTCAGTGGGTAGCTATAGAAAGCTTTCTTGGTCATTTTTGGATTCAGTTCGTTTATGCAGTAGATGTTTATTATGTGTTCACTTGATAAGGATTCCACCACAAAAAACAGAGCCAGTAGATATATATATACACACACATATATATACACAAAGAAGTCTTTACAGATGTAGTAAGTTAAGATGAGGTCATACTGGATTAGGGTGAACCCTAAATCCAATGTCCTTATAAGAGGGAGATAGAGACACAGGAGAGAAGGCTATGTGGAAATAGAGGGAGAGATTCCAGTGATGCATCTAAAATAAAACCAAGAGTGCCAAGGATTGCCAGCAACCACCAGAAGCTGAAAGACGTATGGAAGGATTCTTCCCAATAGCCTTTGGAGGAAGCATGGCCCTCCCTACACCTTGGTTTCAGATTTCTGGCCTTCAGAACTGTGAGAAAATTAACTTCTGTTGTTTTAAGGGTCACATTTTGTAGTAATTTGTTACAGCCCTGGGAAACTAATACAGAAACCAAGTTCAGGAGCAATGTGAAAGATGGGAGAAGATTCAAGAATGGACACAAAACTAAGAACTAAGAATGAAGTGGAAATCCCAGAGCCGGTTTAAGTAGAAGTGATGAATCTTCTCCACAGAAGAACAGAACTACAATGTCTGTGCCTTGCATTATTATTTCTGAAATGTGGATGTGACAGAATGGCTTAAGGCCAAAGGACAGAGTATCAAGGGAATGAACATACTTGAAGATATATGTTTTATGGCAATTAGGGGAGTTCTCTTAGGGCAAAAGTGTAGGGAAATAAGGACAGAGGGATTACTATGTTTAGGATTATTTGATGATGCAAAAAGGAAAAGGAACCATCCAAGGAGACAGAGAGAGATGGATAAATAATAATCTATTACCACAGGAGATGGGAGAAGAAAGGACCCTTGTCTAGCTAGACTACAAGCTCCTTGAGGGCAGGGTCTTCTAACTTTCAGGGCCCACAAGAGTACATTGTGCACAGGGAACATTTAACAAATATTTACCAAATAGCCATTTTCTAATACAGGAGATACTGACAATAATGGAGTTGGAAAAGGGGATATCTGGTTTAAGCAAATAGGAGACCCTAATATTCCTAATTAAAAACTTCTATATTGTTCTGACTCTTGGAGTGTTGGAAATGGGAGAAAAACTCATAATTTATGTCATTCACCTCTTCATTTTACAGATGAGAAAATGGGTCCAGAGAGATTGCTTTTCTGAACCACAGGTGTCTTGTAACTGTGGCAGGTGATTTTGTGTATTGCAGCTGACACTAACCCCTTTCAATGATCAGGTTTCTAATGAATTTTTTTCTCCTTCAAGGAAAGTATCAGTGAGGCTTAGTTAATAAAAACAAAACTGAGAATGTGGAGCTGACATGCTAAAATGTGAAAGCTCTGATTAGATAAAGGAAGAGGGATGATAAAGGATGAATTTCATGATAATAATTTGGGGTCACCATCTAGAACCTCGGCTCCCATGGATAGGGTAACATGCAGGGTATTAACGTAACTCTTCAAGCTTGCAGATGAGGAGAGCAGTTCTAGTGCAACCCGAGTTTCCAATCAGAAAATGGCCACTGTAGAGGTACATCACTTTAAGGGCAATTAGATGCACCCCAAATTAGATGATTCCATGACTCATTTCTGACACCTTTGCTGGGACTTTGGCAGCAGACAGCTGTGGCAGGGTCCCCAGGAGACCTTAGAGAGCAACATCTGCAGGGGCCATGAGACAGCAAAACCCCGAATTCCACCAGAGAGAGCTCCCAGCTGGGGAAACCCACCGATCCAGGGCTGTTGGACTCTAGCACCAAAGGCTGTTTGTTTGCTAAGTAGCTAAGAGAGAATGGAAGTGACTCTGAAATGTTCTCATCTCTCAATGTATATTTTTGGTCTTCTAAGACTGAGTGATCCACGTTCTCTTTTCTTTCTTTCGTTTTTTTACATCCAGGAGGCCAGGATATTCTGCCCTGAAACAAACCTGCAGTGGTTGCGTGATCTGACATACAGACACTGAAAGAGGTTCTGCTTAAAAAGCGGCCCTAGATTGGAAAGGCTATTCTGACACTCTTGTTTGAATCAAGGTGTCCTTGATTTTGCTTTGAATTTCAGTTTCATTGATTGGAGTTTTTGAAAATGAAGGGAAAAAAATAAAGATTAGGCTTGTGGGAGGTGTGCTCAGGCTCGCCATCTGCTGGAGAAAGCTGCCATCTTTCTGCGGCCCAGCGGCTCCAGCAATGTAGGGCTCTGAGGCCTCAAGGAAAGGTAGAGAGGCTCCCACGAGAGGCTTCCTAAGGCCACTCATTAAATAGGTTGGTTGGAGGAGAAAAATCTCTATATGTAACAAAGAACTGCCTCAAGAAGTATCCAAAATTTAGTTGGGCACACATGCCAAAAACAGACAATATTCTATTTTAAAACATTTTTATTACTTTTTGCCTTGTAAGTGTGCAAATTAGAAGATAAGGGAGGCAGTTATCAAGATCACTGTCAACACCAATCCTATACAAATACATTGCTTTCCTGGATGTCTCAAGATTAACACAAATTTGAATCGCATTTTGTACTTTGGGTTCAAAGCTATCATTCAAGTCCTTAGAACGTTAATTTAATGAGACATAAGTTAGAGAGGAAAAATAAAATGGTTTTAATTTTTACTGAAAGTAACCGAAACGATTTTAATGATTAGGTGGAAAAGATGGAAACAAGAAATAAACCTGTCTGATTTAATAAAATGTACTCCCTTGTAAGTAAAAGCAGAATGACCACAATCAAGTAGAATATCTGAGAGGACCTGGCAACACCTGAATAGTTACTGACCCAGAGGGCAACTGCCACATTCCTCACAGCCAGGATCCTTAACATAACAGGAGGTGATTTATGGTTGCCAGTTAGAAACATTTCATGAAATAATGGAATGCTAAAGCCATTCAGGGGAAATCAAAATTGACCAGTAGGTTTACAATGGCTACTATGCTTAACTTTCAATATATACCTATAAGGAGACCACTAGGAACTATGTCATTTACATGAAGGACTAAATTATATTTGATGTGGTTTATTTTCCAGTACAGTGCTTGATATATCCTAACCCATACAATCACAGCATTTGTCAAACTTTGCAGAAAGTACTAACTCATTTTTGTTGAGAAAAGACTTAAATGCACAAGCGCCCAGTGCCAAAGAAGCTGGTCAGTTTCCCAAATCAAAATAATACCTTGTAAAGCTAAACAGCATGTGCCTCCACAACTGAGTTGTAGAATGTTGCTGGCCTGCTAGGTATTTCAAATGAACTTCAGGGAAATCACTTCACCTAGAATCTGTGGTTCATAACAAAGAGAAGTCAAGCATACACAAAGAGGAATGCATGTCTCCAATATGTGCCTATGGAACTTAATCCACTAAATTATCCTATAAAGTCTTTCTTTGTTCTTTAAATAGATGTTTTTGAGGCACATCAATATGATTTGTGGGTACTTGAAGCAATTCAGGAAATGCCAGAAAGTGCCCTGATTACCTAGAGATATTTTTCTTGCTTCCGAAGTGAAGGAGATTACACTCACCAAAATAAGGTCTGTCTGATAAATCAGACCTTTCTCCACTGCTGTGTTCTATGGCCCCAAACCATGTGCTATGGCCCTAGTTTCGTGCCTACATCACCCCAGCTTTGCATCACCTTACTTGTATCACCTCTCTCTCGATCACCCCTCTGAAATACCAGCAGGTGCCTGCGCCTTGCCTTTAAAGACCAGGGGTTATGTGGAATATGAGCACCCTAAGATGTCTAAATCTGTAAGGTGCTCTGAGCATGATTCTGTTTCCAGAATATTAGGGTCCTGACCTCTAGCCCTGGATCCAGGCAGACTCCAGTCTCAAGTAGAGAGTGGCAACACAACTGGGTTGAATAAAGAAGCAAGTCCCAGAACTCTGGCCCACCAGTTCCCAGGGGAACACCCATTTTCCATACAGCTACCATAGCTTCCTGTGTATGACTTGTAGACTGCACTTTTTAAAAAAGTCAGTTTTATTGATGCATAATTGATGTCAACAAATTTCACATATTTAAACTATAGTTTGATAAATTTTGTCTGATGTATACATCCATGAAACCATCACCATAATCAAGATCACAAACTCTCCTCACCTCTTGTCCCTTGAGCCCCACCTCCCTCCACAACTAACCACCAATCTGCTTACTGTGCCTGCAGATTAATTTGCATTTTATAGACTCCTATACAAAATGGAATTCTACAGCAAGTACTCTTTTTTGTCTGGCTTCTTTCACCAGTGCAATTATTTTGAGATTAATCTACATTATAGTATGTATCAATAGTTCATGTTGATTTTATCAATAGTTGATTTTATTCCTGAGTAATATTTCCTTATATGGATAGACCATCATTGGTTATGCATCCCTGTTGATAAAACATTAGGGCTGTTTCCAGTTTGGAACTATATGCTGTGAAAATTCATATACAAGTATTTTATGGATACATACTTTCATTTCTCTTGGGTAAATGCCTAAGAGTGGGACGGCTAGATCATGTGATAGTGTATATTTAATATTTTAAGAAACCACCACTATTTTTGAAAGTGATTTCATACCATTTTACATTCCTACCATCAGGGTATGAGAGTTCCAATTCCTTCACAACCCTGCCAACATTAGGTATGATCAGTGTGTGAGTTACTAGGGCTGCTGAAACAAATTACCATGAACTTGGAGGCTTGAAACAACAGAAACTTATTCTCTCACAGTTCTAGAGGCCACATGTCCAAAATCAGCACCACTGAGCCAACTAAGGTGTCGGTGGGACTGCACTCCCTCTGGGGCTCTAAGGAGAATCTCTTCCTCACCTCTTCAGCTTCTGGTGGCTGCTGGAATTTCTTGATTTGTGGCTGCATCACTCCAGTCTCTGCCTCTGTGGTCACACTGCCTCCTCCTCTTCTGTCTGAAATTTTCCTCTGCCTCTCTTATAAAAACGTTTATGACCACATTCAGAGTCCACCTGGAAAAATCTCCCCATCTCAAGATACTTAATTCAATCACATCTCCAAAGACACGCCTTGCATAGCTCCACCCCGACATGTAAGGTAACAGTAACAGTCTCAGTTTCCATGGATAAAGCATGGATCTCTGGGCAGAGTCATTTTTCAGCCTACCACAGCCAGTCTTTTTCATTTTAGCCACTTTAACAGGTTTGCAGCGGTATTACTTCCGGTTCTGATTTGCATTTCCCTAACGGCTGACGATGTTGAGCATCTTTTCATGTACTTACTACATCTGCATATCTTCTCTGATGAAGTATGTTTTAGAACCTTTTGCCCATTTTTTAATTGGATTGTTTTCTTATTTTTGAGTTTTGACAGTTCTTTATATATCCCGTATACAATACATGTCCTTTATCAGATACACAATTTGTAGTATTTCTTCCATAATGTTTGGTTTTTCATTTACTTAATAGTGCCTTTTTTGACAGATTTCTTGATTTGTGTCATTATTCACCTTTTTTAGACTTGCTAGACTGAGCCCCTTAAAGGATGGAGTATAAATTGTTCTGTGTCCTCAGCACCCAGTATTATGCCTGACATACAGGAGATCCTCATTGTTTATTTTTCATCTTTTCCTTTCACTACTCTTCCTTTTCATAGGGTAACATTTAAAAAGCAACACTTTTTATATTATTAACTTAATTTCAGTGTGGTCTAAATAGTGTGTAGCTTATTTATTTTAATTTTTTATTGAGTTATAATTCATAAGCCATAAAATGCAACATTTTAAAGTGTACAGTTCAGTGGTTGTTAGCAATTCATAAGCTTGTACAAGCATCATCACTAATTCCAGAACATTTTAATCATCCCCAAATGGAAACCCCACATGCAATAGAAGTCATATGCCATCCTTCTCTCTTCCCTGCCCAGTCCCTGGCAGCCGCTAATCTACCTTCTGTCTCTATGGAGTTGCCTACTCTATAAATGATCTGCCATCTGCTAGCTGGAGACCCAGGAAAGCCAGTGGTGTAGCTCAGTCTGAGTCCAAAGGTCTGAGGACCAGGGGAGTTGATGGTGCAATTCTCAGTCCACAGGCAGTTCCAGATCATCAGTCAGGGAGAAAAGCAAGAACTCTCTCTGCTTTCTTGTTCTATTTAGGCCCTCCATGGTGTGGATAATAATGCCCACCCACAGTGGGAATGGCAATTTGCTTTCATTCTCACAGATACATGCAGAAATAAAGTTTAGCCAAATATCTAAGTACCCTTGTGATCCCATTAGGTTGACACATAAAATTAACCATTATAAAAATCATCCCATGTTGTATCATGTATTGGTACTTCATTCCTTTTTATGATTAAATAATATTTCATTATATGAATATACCACATTTTGTTTTTCCATTCATCAGCTGATGGACATCTGGGTTGTTTCAATTTTTTGGCTACTTTGGATAATGATGCTATGAACATGCATATAAAAATTTTCATTTTAACATATATTTTTAATTGTCTTGGGTGTATACCTAGAAGTAGAGTTGTTAGGTATATGGTAATGCTATGATAAACATTTTGAGGAACTTCTAAGTGTTTTCCAAAGCAGCTGTACCATTTTACATTGCCATCAGCAATGAATGAGGGTCCCAATTTCTCTACATTCTCACCAACATTTTTTATTACTTGTCTTTGTTTTTATGGCCTTCCTCGTGGGTATGAAATGGCTTTAACTTGCATTTCCCTAGGATTAATGATGCTGAGCATCTTTCCATGTGTTTATTGGTCAATAGCTGATTTAAAGTCTTTGTCTGGTGATTTCAACATCTGCGCTTCCCCAGGGACAGTTCCTATTAATTGCTAAGTTTTTTCCTGTTTATAGGCCATACTTTCCTGTTTCTTTGCACATCTTTGAGTTTTTTTTGTTGTTGTTGAAAACTGGACATTTCAATAATAAATTGTGGCAACTCTGGATATCAGATTCTCCCCCATCCTGGGGTTTGCTATTTGTTTTAGCAACTTTTCTGAATGACAGAGTCTGTGTTCTTTGTCATATGTGGCTGAAGCCTCTGCTCAGCTAGCCAGCTGGTTAGGTAATGACTGGACAGAGATTTCCTTAAATGCCTGGAACCAGTCAGTCTCCCAGTCTTTGCCAGGGGGTTCTGTGTGTGTGTTGAAGCATGCTTTAATACTCAGTCAGGAAGTTTAACAACTCTGTCTTCACTTTCTACTTGCATAGACCCTCAAGGTCATCTAGAGGTGAGATCTTAGGGCTCTCTCAGGTCTTTCCTCAGCATGCATAGACTCCTGGCCATGTATAGTCCTATGCAGGCATTTGTCCTTCTAGATTCCTAGGAATATGTCAGAGCTTTTCAAAGTCCCTATGGACATCTCATTCCCCTTCTTTTCCTTTTAAGCTTTTTGGTTAGCCTATTATTGATCCCAGCACTTGGCAGCCACAAAGTTAAACAATTGCTATTAATTGTTGTGACAAACACGGTGGGGAAAAGGCTTTTCCCATTAGATGAGCTCCACTCTGAGTCATGTAAAATAAAGACAACCTTGCAAATAGGATCTTTCAGGGAACCACCAAACAAGTCAAAGGAAGACAATCCTCTGGGAATAAGGTTTCGAAGGCAGTCCACTCCATTCTGCAACTGCCGGTGGGCTTTCAGGTTGCCAGTTTTAAACGTGATTGCTGGCTGTTGGTCTCCAAGGCTACAAGGACAAGAGAGAGTGAATGGGAGTAGGACAAGGTAAAATGCAACAAAGCTCACTCTTTACTGAGATTCACCATTTTTCTTCAATAAACACTCCCTACATTGCTACAAGCCTTTGGATAATATCTTGAGTTGGCTCTGATGACTTTTGCCAGTTACCTCTTTTATGGAGTTTTAGGAAGTCCTTACTCTGTCATTTTCTCTGACATCACTCCTTTGTAGCTTATTTAAGGTGACATATTTTGCCACTTAAATGGTTGTGTCCAATTACTATATTTTTTCATGGCTAACTCCTGTTCACCCTCAAGACTCAGCTCAAGGGTCACTCCTTTTATGCTAATTAAATCTGACACAGAAGCTGATTAAGTGAATCAGATGCCATCCCACCTGCTCTTGCTCATCAGTGAATTAGGAGAACTGGACCCATGCCAGGTTAGTGTTTGCTTTTCCCAGTTCCTACCACAAACTCCCCACAGAAGCCCTTGAAGCACTGCTTCTAAGAGCCCGAGGCTCTGCAGATCATAGCATCAACCTCTAAGCTACATGAACACCTGGTGAGAATTTCAAAAAGCAGATTCAAGCAGTAGGCAGTCAACCAGGTTGGAGAGCATCTAGATCCTTTCTGACCAGAAATTATGTTTTTTTGAATGAAAAGAATGAACATTTACTTTAATGATTCACTAACAAGGCCATAATGCTTTTTAGAAAATTATAAAAATATGTAAATTACTGATACATGCCCCCAAAAGAATAGTCACTACCAATTAGAAATACGAATATAAGAAAAGTTTTCTCAATCTATTATGAAGATTCTTATGGAGAAATTTTGGGTAGATAAGTTTTGAATACCACTAGCACAGGTATATTAATACCACCCCTGCTTTGTATCATATCTTAATTTTTCAAATTTAGACAATTATTATGAATCAACCTGAACATGTCCTGGTACATATGAGCCCTGTTTTGGAGACCATAGCATTAATTTTTTTTAAAGGTGGGCTATAATGTTATTTCTGGGACCTTATGGCATTTTCAATGTACAGATTTAAGAAAATTGGGTATTAATTGGTTTTACATAATTTACTATGTAACAGAACACATGTATACAGTTGTATAACATGTTGCAGAGAGAAAACCCTATTGGCAAAGTCATACCAATAAACACTTGTTGATTATGGTGCTACTGATATTTCAAACAGCTCTATTCATATTCTATTTAAACCAAACACACACACATACACAAAATGCAAACTTATGGGATTATTATGAAATACATTCTTTCATACCTAAAGGTCTAAAGCATAGCAAAAAATAAAATAAAATAAAGATGACCAATTATCTTGTGAAGTTTGTCATCAAAGAAATCTAGCCTAGGTGACTCAAGAGACAATAAAATGCTCTTCTCTTAATAATAGAATCTTTGCTTGAATAATTGACTGGTTTCATTGATATATTAATGCTAATTAATCATTTAAGTATGAAGTTTTAAAATTAGAACTTCTGAACTTCTGAGGCATTCAGACAAAAGACAAGACATCCCGATGCAAAATGAAAATTGGTTTCATTATCATTTTTTTTTTACATTTTGAAATGGTTAATTTTATATATATGAATGTTGCCACAATTTTGAAAAATAACATTACATAATTTTGTCAACTGCTCAGTAGTAAATTAAACATTTTTTATTTAGTAGAATTCCATTCACAAATTCCACTCCACAAACACAATTAAATTGAAGTATATATGAAAGGATTCTTTAGCTACCCAGCTCACTTGCTCGCAAAGGACATGAGAACTCTGTCAGCGTGGTTTTATTCCCTGCAAGACAAACAGGCAGAGTGGCTGTCTCAGAGGAGAGAGCGCAGCAGCGGCAGCGAGGGGGGGCTGCTTATATAGGAATTTAGGGCCTTGGTGAGCAGGAGGGTGGCCTTGGGACTTCTGAGACACAGAAACTGAACTTAGAAACCGCTGTAGCCATAAGGGATTTTGCTACACTCGGGGGCCGCTGCTGCTCAAGGCTGTGTGTTAAAGGGAACCTAACAATATAATTTGCTAAAAACATAGAGATTCTCCTGTTATGGAACAACCAGTGATTTCACAGTGAGTTTTAAGTTTCTGTATTGAATCTATTTTTGAGGCCAAGATCATAACCCAAAAGATAATTCTAAGTCACCAAGAAAGCTATTTAGTCACTGCGTAGGGGACTAGGTGGGAATTCTCCCACAGATTCATGACCATTTTTAAAATAACTTTATATTTTGAAATAGTTTAAGACACAAGAAATTGCAAAAACAGTTCAGAGGTTCCCATATTCCCTTCACCCAGTGTGTCAGTGTTAATATTTTACATAGCCATTAGACATGTCAAAACTGGAGTTGGATAACTCTCAAACTCCTCATCCATGCTGAACATATAAAAGCATCAGGTTGCTGGCAATCAAAATAAAGGATTTTTATAGAGTGATACTTCTTTGGAAAAAACCCAGTGTGCTGATAGTCCTCCCGATACTCCATCCACAAGTGACTGCACATCTATAACAAACAGATATTTTCTGTTATTTCCAAGAGGTCCCAAATGTCAAAAACCTATGGAGGGGGGTTCTCTCTTGTCCCCTCCTGGTGTGAGCCAGGAGCTCTTTCCTCTCACTTTATTTCTAAATAAAAGCCTGCACCTTGCTCTCCTAAAAAAAAAAAAAAAAAAAACCTATGGGGGAAAAGCCCGTAAGGTAACCGTATGGGTTGTTGGTTTGGTTCGCATTGTCCCTCTAGGGTTCCCGGACCTGATCCCCTTGTGTGTGTGCGTGTGTGTGTGTGTGTGTGTGCACACGAGAGGGTTTTCCCGTGCATGACACCAAGCAGTTCTCAAACACCAGCAGGGTGTCTAAGAATTCAACTCAATTCTGTCCCTATCTGCCTGGAGATAGCACTTAACAGATTCCCTAGGTTAAGGGCTCCATCCTACAAGACTGTCCTCCACCCCCTGACTCCAGAGTCCAGTCACAAGCTTCAGGCTGTTGATTGCACTTCTGACCAACCAGTTATGGGTTGCAGGTTCCAATGACCTTCCCCTTAAGTGCCAATTAATTTGCTAGAGAGGCTCACAGAGCTCAGGAAAACACTTACTACCAGTTAATAAAGGATACATATTAACGGTCAGAGGAAGAGATACGTAGGGTGAGGTCCCAAATGAATGAACTTCTAACCTAGTGGAGTTTGGGGCCTGGCTCGGTGGCACGAGAAAGCACTCCGGTTCCCCAAGGACGGGAGCTCTCTGCAACAGAGGAGCAGGGTGCAGACGAGAGGGAAAGGGCGCGGTGCTCTTCTCCTGCATAGTCATGACTGACTAAATCACTGGCCGTTGGCTGATTCAGCCTCCAGCCCCCACCCTTCACTGGGCTCCAAAAGCCTCTCATTAACATAACAAGACACCCATTTAATCCTCAAGGCACCGAAGTGTTTTCAGAAGCTATGGATGAAGACCAAATATACCTGATTGATATATTTCAGCCTTTGGAATGACCAAGTATGTATTTCTTGTAACTCATTATATTGCAGTTGTTAATTTCTTTAAACATTGGCAGTTTTTACCATTCTCTAATTCAAGGAGAATAAGCAGCAACAACAAGACATTGTTGTTTTGGGGAAACTGAGATATGAGACTTCAAAGTCAATTTTTTTTTCTCTTTAAATCTCTCATGAGCTCACCTCTAATTTTATTTCTACTTTTATAGCTCTCTCATGCCAATTCGTTTTAGCAAAATTGTCACAGAAATCTACTTGGGAGAGGCGAGCAGCTGCAGTCACATGCCCAGGGTGGTTTTTGTCTGAACAGACCAAATGCCTGCAGGGCTGTGCTCTGGAAGTCACGCCTTGTCACTGAGCTCTCCCTTGTACCTCATCCCTCTTGGCCAGTCCGTCTCCTACCAACTTTGCAACACCCACATCCTTCCCACTCAGCTGAACCTCTTTTGATTTACCTTTTCAAGTTTGGATTATTCCTAGGACTTTTGTTATCCCTCAAATTTTAGACTTGGTCCATTGAAAATAGGGTGTGCTTAATTAAAGTCCAATACCTTCACCTCATTCCTTTTGGGAAAAAAAGTAATCTCTTTCTTTCTTATGTTAATATTGTTGATCTTGTTTTAAATTCAACTCTATTTCTCACTTTACCTAGCAGAGTGCCTTGAACATAATAGGAACTCAGTGAATGTCTACTGAATGGGTGGATTCCTTCCATAAAGGAGCCAAAAGGATGACTCATGAAGGCAATCAGCCAGATAATTAAAAACACTTTTCTCTAATATTTGGACATTTCAGCAAGAGTTTTTTGTTAATTATACAGATGATTACTTATGTACTATTTCACTCTTTGTGCATGTGTGGGGCCCAAATTGTGTACAGATACAGTTTTACAAAAGTAGATAATAACCCCAGCTGGATAAAAAAATCATATTCAAAGAAACTATCTAAATGGATACAAAAGATACTATCACCAGTATTATTTTGGGGGAATGAGGAAAGGGAATTGTGGGATCAATGAGGTGACTGGACTTGTATTTTGTACAGTGCACACTTCTGCACTGTTTTAATTTTTATGCACATGAATTCATTTTCAATATTAATTTTTAAGATTATATATTAACTAAGCTGAAAACGAATCAGAAGTGCTGTGGTCCTGAGCTTTTGGGCTTGTACCCTTCACTGACCCACAGGAGGGAATAAAAACCAAACACCTCCATGGCACAGGCAGGTAATGCAAGTAAGCAAACTGGATTGCATCGGGACTGTGGCAAATGGGACAGTGTCCGCCCTGGCTGAAGTGGCCAGGTGCTACCCAATTTTAGCCAACTGTTGCTATGCAGGAGTATGGGTCCAATGCTGTCAGACTGAGGGATCTGTGGGTGTAGTCAGAGTAGGGGGAGGGCCTCCGGAAAATGCAAGGCAGAATATTTGCAGTCAGAGCAATGTAACTACATGCAAGGAAACCCCATTCCAAAACTCTGTGTTAAACATTGAGCTCCAGGGTCATTCTTCAGTAAGATCAGTGGGTGTTCCCCAGATAAAGAAGAGTACCCCATGTTGTTATTATGCTAATCATTTGTAAGATTCACTTTAGCATGCTAAAAGGCCCAGGCCTAAGTGCTGTCTTTCCTCTTTCAGATCTGATGGGGTGGTTTTGCAAACTGGGCAACTAATTTAGCATGCAGACCCAGCTGTAAACAACATAGTAAAAGGCAGGGAAAATTCACCTTAAAGATAAGATGGCATTTTAACACCCAGGAAGTTTGGGAAGCAGAATTCTTAACCTACTCTTTAGCAAACAGACAATACCTCAGCCCACCTCGGGGGCTGGACAGGCCGCCTTTTGATATGCCCCTAGACCAGGACGCAGGTGTTCCGGAGAGAAATCCAGGGGGTGAAATTCCTTGTGTTAAGTTAATTCGGGGTGTTCAGACACACATGGCAGGTCTACACCCCTAAACTTTTTTTTCATGTTCTTGAAAATCCTAATCTGCTTATAAAACCCCTAGACAACGCAGCACACCGGACTCTCTTGTCCCCTCCTGGCGTGAGCCGGGAGCTCTGTCCTTCCTCTTTATTTCTAAATAAAAGCCTGTACCTTGCTCTCCTACCTTGCCTGTTTGCTAAGCTCATTCTTCAGCTTCGTGAACAAGAACCCCGGCATCAAGATCACCCAATTTCCAGAAGAAGCTAGAAATCTGCAGAGTTTTTTTTTTTTGTGAAATATCTTGATTTTTAAATGAAAGCAATTGATTTAAACGTTGTATAGTTTAAGGTGCAGGCTAAACAAAACATGTCGGCGGCCCAAGTATAACCTGTGGCTCACTGGGTTATAAACTCTGACTTAGGTAGTAATCTAGAGTAATTTGTTTTTTTAAAAACAGATGAAGGTATTTTAAGACATTTGCTCATCCTTGCTTGTTTTCTTCCTGTCCAAAATATCAATTAATATTCCATTGCCTACAAAGGCCTCTAGGTATTTCCGTGATGACTAAGCAGTAAGACCCAGAACCTGCCAAGCTTCTGCAGGACTGTAAACTGACTCCCAGTCAGCTCAGCATTCTGGGGCCAGTCATAAAGAGTTAGGTCTTGGGCATGGTGGCAGTGCCCCTGAAAGGGCTGTGAAGGCCAAAGCTGAAATGAAGTTAATAGAAAAGAATCAAATTGGTGGCAGGGAGCAGTCTTCAAATCCTAGAGTTGTGGCCGATTGGATTATAAACTCTAAAATAGTCATGAAGGCAAGATTTAGGAAATGCCTAATGTGACAGTTGGGTATGAATAGAGGTCAAGACAAATAAAAAGCATTTATTTCCACATTAAAACATTGGGGAAGCAGTTATATAGGTAGGGAGATAGAGTTCCTCCCAACTTCAAGCCTGCTATTCAAGATTGAGCTGTGAGGGAAGAGTCATCCAGAATAGCCCAGTGGAGTCTTACTTTCCACTTAAACCATATGCAACACCAGCCAATAAAACCCATGAAGATAGTGCAATCTCCCAGTACGTGAATTCTGGCAAGTTGCTCAGTTAAGGTCACATGCCAAGCTTTTTCCTCTTGTATGTAATAACACGCCACTTACTAGCACTCACTGTTGAAAAGTGAGCTGAAAACCAAGAAATAAATGAACATGAACCAACAAAAGCCCTCACATCATCCGAAATCACTTTCACGAGGCCGGGAAAGAAGGATCACAAGGCTAATTACAGGGACACCTCCCCCTGCACACAGCACATGTTGACACCGCTTGACGCACAACACCAAGAAAATGGCCTTGCTGGTCCTTCATAAAAGGAGGTTCAAAGCAGCAAATACATACAACAAAGCTCTTAGTAGGCACTCCACAAACTTAGCAAGTGAGGGGTGTAAGTACTAGAAACAAAACACAGCTAAAATGATGGGCCAACGGCTTCCCAGGAAGAGAGAAGGCAGACATCCTGAAAAGCTGGCACAAGACTTAAAGTAACTTCTTCGTCTGAAGACGTGAGGGGTAGAAATAAGATTCCTGAGAGTATCACTTTATACCACACAACACAGAGCTGCTGCTCTCCCCGGTGGAGAGGGTCCTCTCCAGGTCAGGATGCCTGCGTGCCACTGTCACCAACTGGCTGGGGGAACTTGGACCAGTAGCTTAACCTCACTTAACTTAGGTTTCTCACCAATAAAATCTATCTGCCTCTTAGGGTTGTGAGGATTCAGTGAGCTACCACTTGTAAAAAAAAAAATTCTTAGAAGAGTGACAGGTACATTTAAAAATGTTCAATAAAGTTATTTATGGATAAGGATACTATGTCATCATAAAAAAAAGCAGATTAAGCTCAGGATAATCTATAATGAGGCAGGAAGTATGTAAAAAAATGTATGGAAGACTTTTTTCCAAAATTATTAAAACAGCAAGTTTTATTTTGTAGAGAGCTAGTATTTTAAGTATCTGGAAAGCCAGGTGAAACACTTCATCGATGGCATGTCAGCTGACTCGGCAGTGTTCTGTGGGGCGCTGGAAGCAGGCTCTGCGACTTGAGTCTCAGCTCCGTCATCACCAGCTGTGTCGCACGGCCAAGTCTCTTAAACGCACTTCACTTTTCTTGTCTATAAAGTTAAGGTAATAGTAGAGTTATTATTAGAATCATACTATGATTTTTCATGGGCCCTGCATACATTTGCCTTCATAGGCCACTTCTTCCATAAAATAATATTAAAACTTGTATTTCATGACTGCACTGGTATAAACATCCAGGAAAGATTCCTTATTATATATATTTTATTATTATATTCCATTTTTTTCTCCTGACTTTGAAAGAAATTAAGATTAAATTATTTTCTTCCTAGACCCTAGGCTTTGTACGTATTGGATAAATTAGCCCTGATTGTTATGAGTACTAAATTAATTAGTGTTTGGAAGGCACTTGAAATAGTGCCTGACACCATAGTAAGCATTGTATGAGTGTTAAATAAATAAAATTTAAAGTGTCAGACAAGCCAGATGTTAACTGCTTCCAAAATTCCCCCCTGCTCCCCCTGCCATCCTGATAAGTAAATTCTGTTTCAAAATATGGTTAAAAACTTTCCTTCCGCTAACCTCTAGTTAGCAGTAGCAACTGAATCTACAAAGGCTTCAGAAGAGTAAATTAAAAGCACAAATTGTGTTTAATTAAATTCCATTTTGTTAAAAATAAGCAAAGGTGCTGAACATTGTCTGCGCCTCTCCCTTGAACCCCACACAACTTGAGAGGCGCTGAGCAAGATGCCGCTCAAGGTCGGGGAGCCCCAGATGGGAGGAACTGGCTTTCTGATTTTCCAGACCTTTTTTATCAGCAGCAATAGGCCCCATCAATTTTCCCTGTATAAATGACTAAAGGTGCCAAAGAGAGAAACTGTGTTTTTTTCTCCCTCCCCCATAAATTAAAGCACAAATGAAAAATGTTGTAAGATATAGCAGTCATTCTTTTCGAGGAATACAGTCGCATTAAGTGCATAACAGACAACTGAATTTTCCTTATAGTAATTCAGTCCATCAATAGAAGGGCTAAAAGAAATTTCAGCCCTTTGTGAACTTCCTCCGGATCAGAACAATGGAATATTACCTTTATTTCCCCTCTCAAGGACTAACATGGGCTTAGAACACAGTCAACATGACTGGCCTCCTTTCTGGCCCTTTGAGTCATATAGACCCTTGCTCACATATAAAACTGAATGCCAACCACTATTTGAATTCGGACTCAGAATACCCTGGCCATGGTTTTATCTTTCAGCTTCCTTCTGTTTCTCTTATCTCACCTGTTTCAAACTCCTGACTCCACTGCCGAGCTCTGGCCTCTGTATTTGCCCCACGGGTTTGGTGTTCGCCCTTACTCCCCACGGT
>JAQQAC010009165.1:567681-912350 GCA_029783875.1 Phataginus tricuspis | reverse complement strand
GCCTGGCCCTAACACTTCCTGCCTCGCCAGGCCCCGACCAGGGCTATAGGGTGCCAGTGGTTGCTGGGAGATGCCTGGGGAGTTGGCAGAGAGAAGCAGAAAGCAGGAGTTAAAAAGCAAGATTGCTTTTGAGCTAGGGCCCCAAGGCCCTCGTTCATGCTCCACCATCCCATCTGACCCCACTTATGAAACACAAATTCAAAAATAAAGTTATTAAAAATCTCAAAATAGCAATCACGGAGCATTAAACTTGAAGCATGGGGGTCCTTATGAGCAGAGGGCCCTGTGCAAGCACGCTGCTGCGTGCTGTTGAAGCCCGAGCCCGGCCTGCCGCCTCTGGATTCTTCATCCATGCCCAGGAGCTCAAAGCCCAATCCCCACTTGGGCTGACCGGCCAGAGCCCTGCACCCTGAGAGCAAGTCTGAGTCAGACGCTGTCGTTCAGAAACAATGTAAACTCATGACGATTCCAGGATCTAGTCACTTTATTCCTTGTGCCTCTTACTTCACTCTTTGTGTCTGGCTTCCTGGATCCATGATCCACATACTCAGCATGAACAAGTACTGAAGACAAGAAATGAACGAGCTCCACTTTTCTCAGGCTAGTCTCTGCCTCCCTTTCTGGAAGCATTTTCAAGTGTCAGGACTCCTAAGAGGAGTGTTGGGCCGGATCCCAATACACATATAAAAACAACAGGATACCCTTCGTCCAAGAACTTTTTTCCACCTGACCTATCTCTAGCTCCATCCTCTTACTCGTATTTCAGGGTGGATTGTGTTGAATACAAGAAGTCCCTGTTTATTATTAAGAAGGCATTCCGGCCTGGCCATGACAAGATAGAGAGCCAAACCAAACCTTCTGTAATGCCCTTCGGAGTAATCTGAGTAGCTGTCTGGCTTTTCTAGTAACTGGTCATGTGCTACTCTTTGCCAGCTCCTAGATTCAATTGCTCCACTACCAGTAATAGTGGAGAGATACTTTGCCAATTCCTGGAGAAATAGAAACAAGATGTACTCAGATAAGATATATGATATTTATTTCAGATGAAGTTACTTTATCTTGGGCATTAAAAAATATCTGTTAGGCTTGAAAGAGTTTGAATTTAAATATGAAAGTTATGGTTGTCGTTAGCAAATTCAGTCCCTGTCTTATTGTTTTATCAGTGGCATCACATGAAACCATATCACCTGGCACTTCATAACAAATTTTTTAAATGAAAGAGACCTTGTAATCATCTCATCTACTCATTTCATTTTTCAGATGAGGAAACCCACGAGGTGAAGCCCAGAGGTCACACCCGGCATGTTGGTGGTGGTGAGAACACAGCTGGGCCAGGCTTCCGACTTCCTGCCAGCCTGATTCTATAGCACAATGACTCAAAGAATCCAAAAAAATACAAGAAATGTTATTTGGATATACTTGTCAAGTTTTGTCTGATTAAATGGCAAAGTTCCAAGCTCTTGTATTACCAAAATTGAAAGGCCAACTATAAACTGGGAAATTTAAATTTCACATCACACAGACCTTATTGTTCTTACAGGAGAACGCACTTACATGCTTACATAATCATAAACAATTCATCTTAGTATTTGAGCTTGTCCAGATTCTTGCTTATTTGTTCCTTCCCAGGATCCCATGTAATCATTGCTGGGGTCCAATGAAGCCCTGGTGTTACTTTTGATAATCCTGTACTAGGTAAACTTCCATATGTATGACTTAACAGAGAGTATGACTTTAGCAGAAATGACTAAAATAAGGTCTGATTTCATTCATATCAAGTATATTGCATTAAATGTTAAAGAAGGGGTTGGGCACTGCTTCCCTGTAACCTGGCCTGGGGTCCCGGCCCTCCAGGCTGGCCTCATCCTGACCCAGTTCCTGTGCCCGAGAGAAGGAAGTGGCGCGTTTACCAAGCCCATGTGACGCACTCTGTCAGTTAGGATGCAGCTACCATGAAGCCTGGAACGGTGTGAGAAGCCAGTGCGCGGGCTGCTCAGGAAGAAGAATTCCCTCAGTGGTCTGTAAGCCTTCCAGGTCCCGGCAGATGAAGGGCCTGCTGGTCTGAGAAGCCTCCGACAGCGCTGGCAAGAGGCTCAGGAGGAAGACAGTCCACGACAGGACCGTTTCTAGAAAAAAAGAAAAACAAGAAGTACAAAGAGCCACCCGACAGAGCTAGAGATCAGCAGTAACGCATGGGCGTCTGGCCAAGCTGGCCTCTCTCATTTGCCTGAGACTCACTCCAGGTGAGTGACTGCTGGCTGGGAGACATGCCCGATCTGTCACTGGCATTAATGCCTGTTAGGCCCGACGGTGTGGAAGACACCATATACAGCAGACGCCTGCTTGACCTACCATGTTGCCATCGCCCAGAAGCAGCTGGCCCAATAGAATGGTGGGCTGTCCCATTGAGAACTAGATTCCAGGGCCAGTTAAAAGACAATATCCAGAGAACACAGGGTTCTGTTACAGGACACAGTGTACGCTCGGGTCAGTAACCAGCAGTGGGGCTCTCTCCTCTACAGCCAGCACATGGGCCCAGGAATCAAGAGTTGGAATGGGAGTGGCTCCTCCCACTGTTAACCCAAACAACCTTCCTGCAGAGCTTCTGTCTCCATCTGCGCAGTAGTGGTCCGGGCTGGCTTGGAGGGTGAATGACTCCCTTCGAGTGCTCAGCAATGGCTCCAGTGAGCTGGACAAGGAGACCGCTGCCGGGTCATTTTGGGTCCTTGTGTCCCCGAACCAACAGGTAAAGGAGGTCACTTTGCTGCTGGGAGGATTGATTCTGATAAGCAAGAGCTGATGGTGTTGCTACTACAAAACCACGTCCAGAACTCAGGGGACTTTCTGGGGTGTATCTCAGTGTTTCCATGACCAATAATAAAAGTAAATGGAAAACTCCAGCAACCGAAAAAGGCAGAGCTGCTGAGGATTCAGACACTTCTGAGCTCATCCTGACCTTCATTCATGAATGCTTGGATCACCACACTAAGTAAAGGAGTAGTGGAGGTTCTGGCTGAAAGCATAGAAACTGGAATAAGCCAGTTTTAGAATGTGTGTGTGCACGCATGTTTAGCTAAAGCAGGGTATAACTTTTTCTGTAAAGGACTAAAAAATAAATATTTAGGTTTTACTGACCATATGATCTCCGTTTCAAGTACTCAACTTTACCACTGTAACCCCAAAGCAGGCAAGACAACATGTAAATTAATGAGTGTGGCTTTGTTTCAATAAAACTTTATTTTTGAATTTGAATTTGACCCATGGGTTGGGTTTTGTCAATCCCTGACATGAACTAATTTCATATTTCTTCTCCTTCCCCTAATTTTACTTAAGACTAATTTAGTCTTTCAGTAACAGAATGTTCTGATGAGATTTTGAATTTGAGAGTAATAGACAGCTCAAAGATGGATGACGTGACTGTCTCCTAGAGGTGCATACCTGACGGCTGGGACCGACTGGAGGGACTGTGGGGCAGAGATACAACGAGGTTGAGGCCCTCATTCGTGTAAAGGAACTTGCTATATTAGGCAGGAGCTGGAGTTGACTTCCACATGTGCAAATCCACAGGGAAGCTCTGGTGTGAAGGAAAGGTTCCTGTGGATGCAGGGTGGCCAGTTACTCAGCTACTACGTCCCAGACTTTCTCATCTTCTGCTCTGTGAGTCGGGCTGGGACTCCACGCACCTCATTCTCCTTTACCAGCGGGATGCCTGTTACGGTTTGCCAATAGGGGGCACTAGAGGGCGACCGCCGCGCTGGAGGAAGAAGGGCCTCGCTCCTCCCGTGTCCTTCCTGCTCTTTTCT
Organism: Phataginus tricuspis; assembly: GCA_029783875.1. Classification (NCBI taxonomy): domain Eukaryota; kingdom Metazoa; phylum Chordata; class Mammalia; order Pholidota; family Manidae; genus Phataginus; species Phataginus tricuspis. The sequence continues at coordinate 908,547 of JAQQAC010009165.1, read as the reverse complement.
GCCTTACCGCTCCTGTCAGCGCCGTCCTCGCAGTGGATCTTTGTCCTGGGGCACACAGCAGGGCGCTCCAGTAGCACAGCTGATTCTGTGTGCATTTCTCCCCAGCATTCACAGAACACCATTACATCGCCTGGAGACCCGCCCCGCCGGTCACCTGCCCCTCCTCCGAGACCTGGGCGTCATGACCCGCCGTGCTGTCTTCAAGCCCCTGAGGCAGCAGTACAGCTGAGCAGTGAGTTCAAGCTTTGCGGGCCCTCCTCGAGCCTCTCAGCCTTGCCGGCTCCAAACACCCCACTTACCCCCCCAGTCCTGGGGGAGTAGCCGCCTCCTGAGTGTCTCCGCTCGGAGAATCTCCTCCGTGGTTTCCATCTCCTGACTGATGCAGTAACTCCAAGACGGCTATGAGGCTGTATCCACCTTTCAGATGAGAAAATAAGAGACGTAGACTATGTGGGTCGCTGACCGAGGCCGCACACTAGGTCGAGACAGGAACAGGGCTTCACCCGCGGCGTTCTGGCGGCAGAGCCCTGGCTCCTTTGAGCACCGCACGGCTCTGCAAGGTGAAGGCAGATCTGACCAAGAGCCCTCTGGCCTTTTCTAGCCAGAGACTGGTATTCAAATTAGACTCGGTAGAAGCAAGGTAGGTCATATAAATGCAAAAGGAAGCAGCTTATGAGAATTTGTGACTCTGGGCCCCAGTGAATTCTACACAGAGCTCCCAGGGACCCTGCAGATGTGATGCGAGGTACTGTAGGGATCTCCAGAAAACATGGAAAGCTGCTAGAGTAGGGGAGAGAGCTTAGGATTTTCCCCTTTTCTGAAATAGGCATACACATATTTAGTCTTCACATTAGTCTCCAGGAAAATTCTAGGATACTCGTGTGTGGGCTTTTAGCAAAACTGCGCAATTCTCGAGAACAGGCACGTTGAAACCAGCTAAGCCCATTTAGGTTCACACAGGGCTCTGTGAGGCCCACGGGTAAAACGGTGGCCTAAGGAGTGGCTGAGGATGGAATGGTGCCTGGGCTGGACTGCAGGCAGGTTTCAAAAGGAAGAGCGAAGACGAGGCTTCTTCGTCATCACTCTGCCGGCTGGGGTGCCTCCTGGGGTAAAGGCACCCAGGATGGAAGGATGAGGCTGGGCAGACCTGGGGGTCAGAGCTACAGAGAGGAAGTGGGGCTGTCAGACCTTGCAGTCAAGTGTTACTTTCTAAGGGAGGAGCTCCAGGTTTCCGTCGCATCCTTGTCTCCACAGGGTCTGTCTGCCCAAAGGATGGTGACGAAGATGGCGACTGTTGTGGCCATTTGTTGATTTTGCCACCAGCATCCATTTGTCCTCCTGCAGTTCCTTGTTTCTCTTTGTAGCAACACCCTTTGCTTTGCTGGCTACATTCTGTGTGGACATCAAGAAGTCCCACTGTCACCCTCAGTATGCGTGGGCACGCAAAACACGCAGAGCCCACAGATGCTCTCTCTTTGAGATCTGGATCTTGATCAGAGGGATAAAAGACTGAGATCAATTGTTGCCGAGACAATAGCAGCACCTTGAAAAGACTATTCATCAGTTCCTGCTGTTTCCTTCCCCAGAGCTGCCTCTGATCTGCCCCCCCCAGGCTTGATTCTTCCACCGCCCTTTCAATATCTAAGGCACGCCGTTTCCCTCGGACACATCCCTGTTTTTGACAGGGCTTCTTTTCATTATTTTGTTTGCTTGCAGCCAAGAAACCCTCACTGACTTTGTAAGCTGTGCTGGTAAGGAAAAATCAAAAGGTCCTCCGCAAACTTTAGAGGACCTTCATACAGAAAAGAGACAATGGTCTCGTTCTGTGTTGGTCTTGGTTGTACGTATCCACAGGGAAGCGGGAGAAGCAGAGTGTAACTTCTGTATGTTCATCAGAGACTGAGTTCATTTTGTTCACCACTAGATCTGAAGTGCCCAACACTGTGTCTGAAACAGAGTAGGTGAAAAAAAAAACCAGCTGTATGAATAAATGGAAGTAGACAAAGAGCTTTGTAATGGTTAGTTTAATAATAATAATCACTACATCATGAAGTAGTGAGCTTCTTGTCACTGCAGAGACTTAAATAGAGTCTAGATCTCTTAGGATGAAAAAAAAGAGAGAGAGAGAGAGATTCCTGCATTGAGTGGGTGGTTTCTAAAAAGCATTCTATTCTGGCTTAGTAATTCTCTAATTACTTCTTATTTGCTCTTAGGCTACATATTTTAAAGTAAAAACAGAGCACCATATGCATTAAAATAATGTAGAGAGCACAGACTAGATGGTTAGAACAGAAGTCATATAATTTTTCAATGTTAGGAGAGCATTTCTTCACATGCCCACAAAAAAAGTCAGCGAAAACTGCACCAAGAGATATAAACTATTGCTGGACTTGTTTGCAATGACCTACACCTGATCTACTTTTAGTTTCAAGGAAAGTGAAAGAATAAGAAAACGGATAGTTCGGTTGCCATGGTTATTCCCATCCACCAGCTCATCTTGCCGTGCCTTTACCATCATTTCTAACAGAATCTTAGCCTGCCTGGAGCTGAGGCTCCTTCTTAAATGGGTTCCCTGGTGTCACACTCACCCGGCTCCCTTTCACCGCTTCCCTTCATCTTGCCGGTCTTCACCATGGTGAGGGAATGGAAATACCCAGCCTGAGGCTCCCAAGATTTTTCAGAGCCGGCAAATCTGAACTTGGTTGTAGCTACTTAGGGGTCTGAATGGTTCATGTGTCCCTGAACCTGGAGGAGACATCCTTCCATTATATCACCAGGGCGAAAGGCCATTGAGATTCTGGGCTGCTATTTTCTCAAACAGGGATTTCACTTATTTTATAAGCCACACACCTTGACAGGGCAGGCAGGTGGAATTTGAGAAGACAAGTGTGGAGAATATGCGACCTTGGAAACTAAGCTAGACAGCTGTCTTGGTTGCTTCAGAATTCCTCAGTAGCTAACAAAGCCAGTATCTCAACTTTTGCTGGAAGCCCATTAGAATGGAAAGAATCCATTTCGGGTCTCTTACGAGACACTTTGTGGGGAATTATGCCCCCTTTGTAAATTCTGGTCTGTGTTATGGAAATTTGACTTTGTATAGACTCAAATTTTTTTTAAGGTATTGTGGGTGCCACACGTCTACACATCTAACGCTAGGTGGCAACCTTGCCTCTTGTGCCACCAGCCAAAGCCATGGTATAAAATCAGTTAAGGAGGTAAACCATCAAATCTCAGGCTTCCTTTGCCAGTCTTATTGGCATCCAGATGTAACAAACAGCAAAGCCCATCCTTAAGGCAGGCCCAAATTTGGGGAGCATTAAATGTGTACAGAATCGATTTTTAGCAGCATTTACCTGAATTCCTGCAGCCTCACAATTGTTAGAATTCCCTTACCTTCCTGGTGTGGATTAAACACTTGTTCCAGGTATGGGGGATTCCGTGGTGAACAAGAGACACTTTGCTTTTGTGGAACTTGCACTGAAGTGATAGAGGTAGACGCTAAACAAGGAAATGAAAATACTTTTAGATAGTAACTGTAGTAGAAAAATGTCCACATAATGTAATAGCAACTAGGCATGAGGGGAAAGGGCTGGTTGTGAGAAAAGGCCTCAGAGGAGCTTCTGTGTGACCCGAAGCCCAAATGAGGCTTTTGGTATTAAAGAAATAGAAAGAAGCAGGGTGGCTGGAGCATGGGGGGATCAGGAAGAGCAGGACGTGAGGCTGGAAGAGAGGCAGGACTCAGACCACAGAAGGACAGCTGGGCAAGGAAGAAGACAGGACTGTATTCCAAGCCCAGTAGAAAGCACCAGAGGAAGAGTTAGAAGGTGAAGGGACCTGAGTGCACCCTCACCATTTACACGACTGAGGGCATATCAGGTTCTTTGCAGCTCTCACAGCGGACTGACCCTTGGAATAGCAGATTTATCTGACACAGCTCCCACCCGAAGACCTCCCAGCCAAGAACGGACGCAGCACACCCCCATGAAGGCATCCTTTTGAGTGTGAATCCCTGCAAGGAAAAGGCATAAGCAGAGAAAAAAATCAATTTCTGGAAACACTAAACACTGTGGAAATCATTCATTTGTCACTGAGAAAGTATTTAAACCCACAAACCTCCTGTATACCAACCAGGAAGACAAAAGACGTAGAATTTTCCCATCATGATATGCACAGATCGAATTTAGGCTCTAGGACACCGGAGTTCTGCCTGGCTCTCCTTGCCTGGCACCTAACAGTGAAGCTTTATGATCAGTAATGATGGCAACAAATTGCCAGGAGATGACCTGTTTAGTGCACTAACTGGGGCATTTTAGTGAGAAGGCAAATATTCTAACAGAAATAGTCTTGCTCAGCTAGCCCCAAGACTTTCCCTTCAACCCAGCCACACTCAGGCCTGCTTCGGTGCTCCTCTGCCGGCTTTGGCTCACGGCGGGGCCCTGAGCAGCCTCTCAAGGAGCCGAGAGAAGCAGCAGGCAGGGGCAGGCTTTGCCTCCTGACCACACAGAACGAGGACAAAGGCGTGGGACTGCATTTCCCTGCCACCTGCGTGCGCACACCGCGCTCACATGGAAGTAAGCTGCTCTTGCCTGACTTTTTCTAAAACTTTTGAGGTTTGCTGTGCATCAGTGTCAAGGAATATAAATGGGAAACTCATCCAGTGGAATTTGCATCCAAATGGAGAGGACATGCCCCAGTGAAAGGGGACTCTGGCTCCAGCCAAATGTTTCCATCCAGGAATCCAGATTTTGATGTGACATCTCCCGTTTTTTTAAATGTTTGTGACTGATTCAATTTTTAAAAATTTCTTAATGGCGAAATAACTCATGTGTATGGACCTTATGTGCCCTGTGGGCCCCTGTTTATAAACTCTGCTTTGGTCATTTATTTTCCAATTTTTATTATGAAAATTTCAAATCTGTAGAGAAGTTGAAATAATTTTACAATGGGTATCTTTGTATACAGGTCACCTAGATTCTACTGGCTTTATCACATATCTATTCAATTACATATTTACCTGATTTTTTTATTGAGGTACATACAATAAAATGCAGAAATCTTAATATAGAGCTTGACGAACTTTGACATGTGTATGCTTTCATGCAACCATCACCTGATCAAGATAGCAAATATCTCACTAATTTTTCCCCTTCACCTATTTCACCCATTCCCCCATCCCCTTCCCTATGACAACTACCAGTCTGTTCCCTGGGTCTACGAGTCTATTTCTGTTTTATTTGTTTTGTGCTTTAGATTCCATATATAAGTGAAATCATACAGCATTTACCTTTCTTTGTCTGACCTATTTCACTTCACATAATACCCTCCAGATCCGTCTACGTTGTTGCAAATGTCAAGATTGCATTCTTTCATGGCAGAGTAATATTCCATTGCATACATGTACCAGCTCTTTATCCATTCATCTATCGATGGACACTTGTTAGACTGTTTCCATATCTTGGCTATTGTAAATAAGGCTGAATAAACATAGAAGTGCATATATCTTTTCAAACTAGTGATTTCATTTTCTTTGTTAAGTATCCAGAAGTGGAATTACTCAGTCATATGATATTTCTATTTTTAGTTTTTTGAGAAACTGCCATACTGTTTTCTATAATGGCTGCACCATTTTACATTCCCACCAGCAACACAAAGGGGTCCCTTTTCTCCACATCCTTGTTATTTCTTGTCTTATTGATATTAGCTACTCTGATTGGTGTGAGGTGATATCTTATGGTGGTTTTGATTTGCGTTTCCCTAATGGTTAGCGATGTGGAGCATCTTTTCATGTATCTGTTGGCCATCTCTATGTCTTCTTTGGAAAAATGTCTATTCAGGTCCTCTGCCCATTTTTAAATCACATCATTTGTTTTTTTAGTGTTGAGTTGTATGAGTTCTTTATATATTTTGTATGTTAGCAAAGCAGATATATCATTTGCAAATATATTCTTCCATATAGCAGATTGCCTTTTTGTTTTGTTAATGGTTTCTTTTGCCGTGCTAAGTTTTTGGTTTGATGTAGTGCCATTTGTTTATTTTTGCTTTTGTTTCCCTTGCCTGGGGAGACATATCCAGAAAAAATTACTAACACTAGTGTTCGAGAGTATACTGCCTGTTTTCTTCTAGGAGTTGTATGGTTTCAGGTCTTATATTAGGTCAAGACGGACTAAAAACCATCTTGACTTTATTATTGTGTATGGCATAAGACAGTGATCCAGTTTTATTCTTTTGCATGTAGCTGCCCAGTTTCCCCAGCCTTATTTATTGAAGAGCCTGTCTCTTTCCCCACTGTATATTCTTGCCTCCTTTGTCATATAGTAATTGACCATATATGTGTGGGTTTATTTCTGGGCTCTCTATTCTATTGCACTGGTCCATGAGTCTGTTCTGTGCCAGTGCCATACTGTTTTGATTACTGTAGCTTGGTGGTGTAGTTTGATATCAGGGAGTATGATGCCTCAGCTTTTTTCCTCTTTTCAAGATTGCTTTATCTATTTGGGGTTGTTTTATGGTTCCATACAAATTTTAGGATTTTTGCTCTAGTTCTGTGAAAAATGTCTTTGGTATTTTGATGGGGATTGCACTGAATCTGTAGATTGCTTTGGGGAATATGAACATCTTAACAATATTAATTATTCCTATTTGTAAGCATGGAATATCTTCCATTTATTTGTGTCTTCTTCAGTTTCTTTCATCAACAATTATTTATTTTAATTGAATTTTAACAGTATGGAAATTTGAACCAGCAGGAAACAGGAGAGGACATAGATAAGTCTTGTAGAGGTGAGTCTAGCCTATTAACTCATTTCTTAAATTTCAACCTTGGAGAGGGGGAAATGGGAAATTGTTAATTGATGTTAAAGTTTCAGCTATGCAAAGTGATTAAGTTCTAGAGATTTGCTGTACAACATTGTATCTATATAGCAGTATCAAAATCTGTTAAAAGATAAATCTCATGTTAAGTGTTCTTACCATAACAAAATGAGTAATAATAATAAATTGTTTTAAAATTCAACCCCTTTCTTTTGTCCTGTTTTGTATTTGGCCATGATTTTAAAATAGACCTTAGGAGTTAGAGACTTCAAAGCCCTTGTAAGCCAGGCCAGCACTAGGCAGATCCAATGTGCCTCTCAAAGCAACATACCGGGATGTGAGGCCCTGGGTGTTGGCGGGCTTTGTGTATGAGAGAGAGCACACATTCTCTGCCATTTTCCTGGGCGCACTCAGAACCTCAGAGCTGAGGCAGGGCCATGGGCCATGGATTACCCTTCACTGCCCTCAGTTTAGCCAGAAAGGGCCAGGCCCAGGCCCTGGGGTCCCTACAGGAGGAGAGCTGCAGGGAGAGGCATTATCCGCTCTGAGTCTGTGTGCCCAGGGCTTCTTTGCGCGTCGGATGCTCATTCTGCGTGGTAGGTTAGAGTCGAAAGCCTTAGCTATGAAACTGATTCTCTTAATGAAGTCCCGTGAGACTCGATGCAGAACCCTTTACAGAGGTTGGAAATAGCCTTTCTCAGGGTTCCCACACATGCACTGGGACCTAAGAAGGTGTTTAAATCCTGACAGCAGCTCTCATGTTGGCTCACCTGGAGAGACAGATGACCAGCCTGCTCCTGTCCTTTGTGGTGTCTCAGGAGCAGAGGAGGAGGAAGAGCTTTCATACCTACTACTGTTCTCCCACTGCTTTCCACTGAACTTAAGGAAAATTACATTCCCTGTGTGGTAGTAGCGTATCATTAAGGGATGGTAATCACCATGGTAACCAAGGACAGTCTGCTACAAGCAAAGGGGAAAGGAAAGAAAAGCATCAGGCCAGAGTTTGCTACACCCACATTAGCTCAAAATGCCTGGGCTTTTACGAACTGTGGAAAAGGAGTATGTTTTCTAAACTGACAGCTGGACCAAATTTTAGAATCATTAAATTGTAAAAGTGGAAGAAGCTTTATGGAATGACCAAAGGCTGAAACTAAATGCCTTCAGGATCAGCTGGTCAGGTAAATAATCAAGTCGGTGACACTGTGGCGGTGGGTGGGGGGGAGAGCCTGGAAGCTGAGGCCAGGCGCTGAGAGAAGGGCGACGGCTTCCGCAGCTGCAGCTGACTGTAGCAGTGGGACAGCCAACCCTGTTTCGTCAGATGGGGCAATTTTTCAAAAGAAGCTGAGAATGCAGATTTTTATGAGAAGTATCCCCATTTTGGCTACAAATAGACCTAATTTCAAGCAGGTCAAATAAAACACATCTGTAGAAACCATTAACAAAACAAAAAGGCAACTACTGTATGGGAGAATATATTTGCAAATGAAATATCTGCTACGAGGCTAGTATCTAAAATACACGAAGAACTTGTACAACTCTAACCAAAAAACAAATAATCTGATTTAAAAATGAGCAGAGGACTTCAATAGACATTTTTCCAAAGAAGACATACAGATGGTCAGTCAACAAATATGTGAAAAGATGCTCAACATCACTAACCACTAGGGAAATGCAAATCCAGACCATGAGATACCCCTCACACCAGGCAGAGTGGCTAATACAAATAAGACAAGAAGTAACAAGTGCTGGTAAGGATGTGGAGAAAAGGGAACCCTTACGCACTGTTGGTGACATTGTAAAATGGTGCAGCCACTGTAAAAAACAGTTTCTGAAAAAGTAAACACAGAAATACTATACGACTCAGTAATTCCACTTCTGGATACTTACCCAAAGGAAACAAAATCACTAACTTGAAAAGATATATGCACTTCTGTGCTTACTCAGCATTATTTATAATAGCCAAGATATGGAAGCAGTCTAAATGTCCATCACTACATGAATAGATAAAGAAGATCTGGTACCTATATGCAGTGAAATATTACTCTGTCATAAAAAAAGAATGAAATCTTGCTATTTGTGACAACATAGATGAACTTGGGGGTATTATGTGAAGCAAAGTAGGTCAGACAGAGAAAGACAAACTACCATATGATTTCACTTATATGTGGAATCTAAAACATAAATGAAAAATGAACGAAACAGAAATAGACTCAGAAATGCAGAGAGGTTGGTGGTTGCCACAGGGGAGTGAGGGGAGGGAATGGGCGAAATAGGTGAAAGGAATAAAGGGGGACAAACTTCCAATTATAGCATAAATAAGTCAGAGGGATAAAAAGTACAGCATAAAGAATATAGTCTAATAACTTTATATGGTGACAAACTACACTTACCTTGGTGAGCATTTCATAATGTACACAACCTTCAAATCATGTTGCATACCTGAAACTAATATCATATTATATGTCAACTATTCTTCAATAAAAAAAAATTTTAAACACATCTGCAAATCCAAGTTTACATTTGATTTAATGCTTGCACTCACTCCTTTTCCTAAACTTTAAGGATACTGAGGTCCAGAAAATTTGTTACATGTGCAGGTCACACAGTCAGTGAGCAAGTCAGGCCTCTGGGATCTGGACTCCCAGTACAGTATTCCTTCCCTCCTAAAATGTTGTGGTGACAAGCCAGTTTAGCTGAAGGGGCCTCATTTCCACTTTAATTGGTATATAAACTCTGCTGGCAGTCAAGCCTTCCTATAGGCTAAACCATAAAAACAGTTCCCAAAGAGCATGAGATGTGAGGGTCAATCCATTCCTATCCATTCCTTGTTAAATCACTTCCTGAGTAGTTTGTGTTACTATTACTGTAAATGGGATTTTTTAAATTATACTTTTAACTAGCAGCTGTTTGTATATAGAAAGCTGTTAGTTTTCTTACATTTACAATACCCACTTTACTGAATTTTCGTTTTTTTTTTCTAATGACATATCTCATTGTCATGAAATTTCTAAACATAGGATAAAATCTTTGCAGCTAATTGTTTTTTTACTTATTTTTTTTCTTGTCTTTGCATTAATTCTCATGTAGGACCGTGTTACCTGAGAGTAGTCAGTGGACATCTTTGTCTTATTCCTGATATAACAAGAATTCCTCTTCTGTCTCACCATTAAGCATGATATTGGCTATATATATCTTAAACATATTAAGAAACAATCTATTCCTATTTTATTAAGGACAGTTTAGAAAATATGTTATGTTTTGTGGAATTCTTCTTTAGCACCAACGGAGATGACTAAGCGCTTTTACTCCTGTGAGAGGTACAGGGAATCGCTAGACTCCCTCATGTAGAACGGCCTGCCTTTGCCTTCCCAGAGTGAAGTCTACTCTTCTAAAGTTCTGCTGGATTCTCGTTACAAACATTTCATCAAAAACGCTGTATTCATCTACGGTCTATCATTCTTTTGTTGTGATATCTGTGACATGTTTATAAAACAATTGGGAGGCTTTGATTCTCTCCTCTACCTTCTTGAACAGTTTAAATAACATGGAGATTATCTGGTCTTTAAAGACTTGATTGACTTAGACTTTTAACATTTCTCAGTCCCCGTGGCCCGGACCCAGTCCTGCCCCTCGCCTCCAGTGACCAGCTCTCTCTCCGGAAGAACAGTCCCTAGCCCTCCTATCCTCCACCCCAGAGGATGTTCTCCACTTCCTTGTCCAAGAACAGCTCTTATCTCCTCTCCTTTAATCCAGTTTTCTTAATCCTAGTGGCTGAAAATCCCTTGTTTCCTTCTGAGTGCCTCCCAAGCGGCCCGGGAGCCTCCACGGGAAGTGGAACCTCTGCGGCAGCCCGCGCGGCTAAGGTGTCAGTGCCGACCAGACTCGTGAGCACCAGACCCGAGATTCTCGCCTCTGCACGGGCCGTCCTCGTCGGCAAGGCCCCGTGTGGTGCGTGCGCTCTGCCGGGCCCCGTGTGGGTGGCTCTTCCTCTTGTACTTTGTCCAATTCTTACCCTCCTCACTTTTTCCTTCCCTTCTCCTCTCTCTCTTTTCTCATCCTTTCCTCCTGCTAATGGCAGACATGTGCATACGCTAGACTGCAAGAGCAGGAAACATTCTGATCTATCTTTGTTTAGCTCATATTCAGGATTCTAGCTTTTCTCCAACATTTTTATTGTAATAACACCAACACCATTGCATGGTGACTTCTAGTCTCCCCAATTGAATCATTTTGGCATGAAACAAAGACTTTCATCTCTTTCACCATCCTCACAAAGATGAAACCACCTTGGAACTGACTGCGGCCAGGTGGAAGAGATCTTCTGCACCAAATATTCCGTTTCTCCATTGGAATGCTCTCAGGCTAACCTGGCAACCCAAGGGTTGTCTTAACCCAATGGATATTTGTGATGTAGTCCAGAGAAGGAATGCTCCAGGGCTTGACCACATGCATGTTAAAGTGGGCAAACTGAAAATCCTATGGCCCAAAGATAAGGACCAGAAGTTGCCCTTACCTAGAGAATTTTTTATCAAGAGGAAGAATATGTGTGGCTTTGTGGGGCTGATCCTTCTAAATCAGGTGAAACTGTGCCACGCCATCCCTGGGACCTTGGTGCTTCTATGCTCTTTCCGAAGCCCATCACCCTAGATGAGTATGGGGCAGTATTACAGCCAAAGAGGAAACAAGCCAATCACAGGGACGTGGTTCTCACAGTGACAAACAGGAGCAGGTGGCTGAGCAGCAGGTCCTTGAATACTGTGCCTCTATAAAAGAGGCAAGAGAGAAGACACAACATTTGCACTTGTAAAAATATCCTGCCTTAAATAACAACTTTACACTGTAAATGCAAATGCTATGTTAAACTCAGTGGGGCAATGGTATGATATTGCCATAGTTATTTGGTGGGACAACAAAACAATGCTAGCAGGAGCCCTGCTAGGCACTTGCATGGTACTTAACATTTTCAAAGGCTCTGACAGGCACCAATTCATTGCAAGGCTTTTCTCTGGCATGGCAGAGCTGTAGAAGCACAGTTTTATGCACATACAATATTGCAGTAGCTAGCAGGGTTTATATCCTCAGTTGAGTTTTTAAAGGTGTTGTAACCATGTAGGAGATCAGATCATGGACTAGTCAGCATCCTAGAGATTAATGGTCCCTGGCTTGAGACGCTAACCTCTAGCTATGGAGAATAAAGAACATTAATTTCTCTTCCTGGTTTTCACTTTACTGTCCAACCCACCCTATTAGTGGAGAAACACAAGTCTTTAATCAGATTTTAGAAATGTACATGCTTTAACTTTGTTAATAACAAAAATTTCATGGTCCAAAAAAACATTTTAATTTTATTTGACTTCGTACTGTGCTTGAATCCTTGTGCTCCAGGTTGGTTTAGCCAGAATCCCCCTCATCCCTGATGTTTCTCCTTAGTAATTTTTCATCCACTCATCCCCACCCTGCTATTTGGCTATAAATTCCCATCTGCCCTGCTGTATGCAGAATTGAGCCCAGTTCTATACTGAGGTCTCTTCCCCTACTGCAATAGTCCTGAATACAATCTATTTTTACTATTTTACCTAGTGTCCAGCTTTAGTTTTTCTCTGACAGTTAAACAACTATAGTCATATGTTTATTGTCCACTTTTAGGAAAATTGTTCCAATTAAAAATAAATACCTGTGGACAAGTTAGAAGAAGCAGACTTCCAACTTTTCTTTGTGCTAAAAAACAACATAAAAACATATGTGCATGAGTATGCTTCAGTCCACACACAGCATCACCCAGGCTGTGCTGCGTACAGAGCACATGACGAGCACCACACACTTCCTGCCTTTAGAGATTTCTCCACCTTCCTGGGTCCCCGGGTGGGGGAAAGTGTGTATGTAGAATAAAGTGCAGTAGTATTTACATAGAGGTTTGTCATAGGTAGATGATAGATAGATAGGATGGAGACCCAAAGGAGAAAACAATCCATACTGTTGGGATCATGGGGTGATCAGAGAAAGCTAGAGAGAGGATAATGGCATTTTAACTTAACTGAAGGCGAAGTAAGCAGCTACCAGCTGGACAAGGAGAAGGTAGGGCTAGGCCGAGGCAGAGGCAGCACAAGAGCAAAGGTGAAGACACTGGCACAGCCCCTGGACTCCTGGAGCGCAAGGATTCAAGTGCAGTACGAAGCCAAAGCTCAGTAAGCATTTGCCAAATGCACAAATGCCTCCATGGATGCAGGAATCCAGGGAAGAAATGTCAACCATTGATCTCCAGATTGGGACAGTCCTGAGAGGCTGATCTAGCTAAAAAAGTGTGGTATCTGACAGAAGGTAGCAACTGGCCTGGAGAAATTGTGAAAGACTGTCTTGCCAGTGGGTTTCAGCCCCGGGCAAGTTCACTATGGATCCAGTGAGACCAAAGAAATGACAGCAGAACCTTCTTGGGGCAAAAGGGTTTATTACCCGGCTTGTTCTCCCGGCGGTAGGTCGAGCACTAGAGTTACGTCTGCATCCAGCAGCCTGCAGGTCTGTAATCCTCGTCTGTGCCTCCCCCAGAGCACGGGGCCGAGCTCTTTGTGTAGTGACTCAGTCAGTGATAGCTTATTGCCTACAGGTGTGGAAGCGGTAGCCTAGCAACAGGCCAGTTACATCATCAAGCGGTTTAGGTTCAGTGAGGATCCTGGCCACAGGAACCCCAACTTCCTCCACAAAGACATGTGATGGGTCTTTGAACTCCAGCTGCATTTCTCACTGGCATGAAACTTTTGACCATGAAAATGTTTTCAGGAGAAAAAGATCAGAACTGGAAGGGACATCTAATTCAGTCCCCAGCAGTTACAACAGTGGGCTCGAGCTCCGGGTCCGGCTTCACGCCATGGCACCCCCACCCGCCGCCAATAGACAATGAGCAAGGACCCATCGGCTAAGGCCTCTGGCCGCCCTGAAGGAAGGAAGACATGGAGGGAAGGAGACGGGGGTGTATAGAGAGAAAAGCAGGCGGCGGGCAGGCTGGCCGGTCTGTGGACCTGGTTTAGGATTTGGCCAGCATTTGGTCATTCCTCAGCATCCAGCTGGAAGGGAGACTCTCTGGCCCCGGTTCCCACCAGAGCGGAGGAATGGCTTTCACAGCCTGCCGCCCAGGGACAAGCCCGCCTCGGCCCTGCCGGGGTGGGGGGGGGGTTCTTATGTGGACTCCAGCAGCGAGGCTGGTACTTTCCTTCCCACTTCACCGGGCCTGGTCGTGAGGTTCCGACCCAGCCCTTGAAGCTCCTACAGGAAATTCCTAGAGCCTAATTAGTCTGACTACAAAGTCTTTGGCAGCTCAGCTCTGAGGCCCTCCTTTGAGTTCTAAAGACCCAGCGGGGGCGCCTGGGCCTTGCTCCAGAGACCTGAGTGTGATGGGCTTCCCCACAGGGAACAAAACTGGCCCTTGATTTCTCTGCTCCAGCATCCTACACCAGCCGTCCTGAATAAAATGATTTTCTTACAGAAAAGGATGTTTTAACCCAGTGGTTCTTAGACTTCAGCATGCATCATATTCACTGCAGGGTTTGCTAAAGTACAAATTGCTGGGCCCCACCCACAGTTTCTGATTCAGTGGGTTCAAGATGGGACTTAATTTGCATTTCCAACAAGGTTCCAGATGATAATATTTGTATGCCAAGACGTACACTTTGAGAACCACTAAATTAGGAATCAAGTTTTGTGAAAGGCTTATGATGGGTCTTAGAACTCCTGCTGCAATTCTCACTGGCATGAAATTTTTGACCATGAAAAAATCTTCAGCAGATCAGGAATTCAGAAGAAAAAGGTTAGGAATTGGTGCCAGAACTGATTAAGGAATAAAAGTGAGAGAATCTTTTCCTCTGTCAAATACAGTCTATTCCCTGTGGCCTTGTTCACTCTAGAAATACCAGACAAGGTGCAGTGTGAGTTTCCTCTTCTTCAAGAGATGCCGGGGCAGGGAGAGGGGTCGGGTAAACCCCAAATTCCCACTCATAATGAGTTCTCGCATATCGGACTACTTCTTAAGAAGAAAGGAAGCTCCACTGTCAGTGCTTACAAGCTCTTGTGGTTTGTTTTCTTTCCCTGCAATCAAGTTCCTCTCTGCCCACCTGTACCTCAAAATTGCCCAAAATTCCTAAATCAGGAATCAGGCCTTGTATTTTTTTCTGCAAACAAGTTCCTCTCTGCCCTTATACCTCAAAATTGCCTCCTGTCCTTCTCCTTGGGAACATAATCATTTCCTTGATTAATTACTGCTCAATCTACTTATCACGACAACAGCTTTGTGCCTGGCACCTTGAGACATACCTAAGTTTGTTTTCTGCCTGTGGGGAAAATGGAAGCTCCTAGGCCAGGGTCCTCACCTGACCCTAACCTACTTAATGACACAATTGTCCTACTGCTGGGCTACTGCTCCCACACCCAGTAGCAATGAGCTATTACTGACTGAGTCACTGTATAAAAAGGTCTGCCCAGTGCTCTGGGTGGAGGCAGAGATGAAGGGGGGTTGCAGACCTGCAGACTGTCTGATGCAGACATGATTCTAGTGCTTGACCTCCAGCCATGAGATTAAAGCCAGGTATAAACCCTTTTACTTCAAGAGTGTTCCATTGTCATTTCTCTGTCTCACCAAATCCATAGTGAACTGGCCCAGGGCTGAAACCCTCAGGCAAGACACTAACTACCCCTCTTATCTAGGTCAGAATCTTATTTATAATCTCCAGGTCCAAAACACATATAATAGAAACAATGAAACAACACAGCCCAGAGAACAAAAACAGAGTTCTTTCCTAAGAAAAAGGAGCTTCAGTTGAAAGCTTATGTAAGCTTGAGATTCAAAATGAAGTTGTGTGCACTTGGAGTGATGGTAAATTTCCTGCTGGCATTCTAATATGTTCTGTGAGTGAGGAGACTTTTTTCCCCTGGAGAAGCTTAGGAATTGGTGCCAGAATTAATTAAGGAAAAAACGTGAGTGAATCTTTTCCTCTGTCAAATACAGTCTATTCCCTGTGGCCTTGTTCACTCTAGAAATACCAGACAAGGTGTAGTGTGAGTTTCTTCTCCTGCAAGAGATGCCGGGGCAGGGAGAGGGGTCGGGTAAACCTGCGAACTCCCACTCATAATGACTTGTCACATGTTGGACTACTTCAGAAGGAAGGAAGCTCCACTGCTGGTGTTTCCAAGCTCATGAGAAGACACAGTCAGAAACCAGTTTTGGAGGTGGCCGTTCGGGAGCCTCCAGAGGGATGGCCTGGGGCAGACCCAGAAAGGGCTGTAGTTCACACGGGATGTCACCCAATACCGAGACCTACACCTATTGACAGGTGGCAGAGGGGCTTTGGGTGGGGCAACAGCAGGTGATGAAAGGTTGCGAAATGTGGACTGAGTGTGGAAGAGAGCATCTCTGAGAGAAACGACAGAGGGTTCTGGAGAGCTGTGATGGGCACACATGAATTTTTGGATGAAACCATTCAACCACTAGGGCATGAGGGAGAAGATGAGGGAGATGCTGTCAGCTGACAAAGAAAGTGGCTTGTGGCCTGGGGGTGGTGAAACCTGGGATATGCTGAACAGACCTGTTAGGTTACTACCTGAATGCCACCATTCTGGGCCCAACCCGGTCCATGGGTTGGAATATTTCATCTAAGCCTTGAGCATTCTCCAAGTTTCCACGCTGGGCCACACCAGCCAACAGCCGTGCCATTTTGCTACGATCCCCTCCTTTCCACAGTAAGGCCCCTTAGTCCTGGGCTTATGCAAAAATAACTGAAAATAAAATCACTAAAGAGAAGAAGTGAAAAGTAGAACACTTTCCAACTTTGAAATAAGGTATGGTTAGGCAATCTTCATCTTTTGTTCTCTTTGCCCAGGTGTGTCACCTTACACCCAGCTCTCTTCCGTTTGTTTCTTACCACTTCCTTTTAGAAATCCAGGTTCAGTCTAGAAGGCGAGCTCGAGGAGGGCAGGAACTCTGACTGCCTTCTCGCCAACCATATACTCAACGCCTGGTGCCTGCCTGGCACAGTGTCCTTAGTAAGTGTTTGTTGAATAAAGACAGGGGGGTGCCAGGCAAAACCTGGAAAAGAGGGGAAGAAATGTTCCTGAATCTGGCCTAGAGCCCCCTCACTAGTGCCACCACTTTGGAAGATGCACCTTAAATTCTCATCACTGCATACTTGTCAGCGGTGAAATAGGGATAATTAAACCTCTCTTGTAAAGTCGTTGTAGGGATTAAATGAAACGTTTGCAAATTACTCAGCTCTGCATCTGATGTAGAGTAGGAGTTCAGTAAATTATAGTTATTATTATTGGTTTGCTTATTCTGTATATTCAATCCTTCTCTTCTTTTAACTATAGCCAAGGACATCCTAAGAAAATTAAGCCTGTGTTAATCCATGTAGCTCAAAATCTGGTGGTGTGAAACTCAGCAATATACTATACTGTTCTTATTTTCTCTTCTCTCAATTGAAAACATGCCCAGAAGCAAATAACTAGCCACATAAAGATGGAACAGCAACTGCCAACCAGTGCACAATACTCTGGTCATGCATTTCGTATGCAGGTCAATGGCACATTGGATTTTCCAAGCACACTCTAGGCCTTCGGTATCAAGAGGATTATACCGAAGATTTGTGCCATCTTCCCTCTCCGGCTGTGCTGTGGTGAGGATTCCTGAGTTGATATGCATTAATTATTTCAAGCTGCAGGGAGGAAAAGGTGTCATAGGAACACAGAGTGGTTTTAAATGCCAAACAAACTGCTTTAACTCATGGCGTGCTGGAGGCTTTACAAAGAAAGTCATGATATGATTCCCACGACTAACTCAACTCCCTTATGGTTTCCAGGCATGTGTGAACTAATATGCAAAATAGAGAATAATTCTAAAATTCATCAATTTGCTCCTGTTTAAACTTTAAAAATCTCAAAGCTAGTCAGTTGTTTTGTTTTGGTAAGTTCTAATAAAAATGCTTCATATACCTGTTGGCTTCTCATAGCATAAAGTCAAAATTGATCGAATACTTTAAGTGATTGCATTTATGATCAAGGCAGAATGCCTTAATTAAACAAGTAATTAGCCTTGAGGAGAGAAATGAACACAAAAGTCCAGTTCGTGAATTTGTTAACTGTTCCTCCCAGTAACAGAACCAATCGCCATTCCTTATGCAGTTAAATATCATAGTTACTTTGATCATGGGAATTACACAGGATCTTCTGAAATGCACATGGGCAAAAATAAAAACACTAAAGTAATGAACCTGAATACAGTGTAGCAGAATAAAGATTAGACTAGAAGCCAATAAAACTGGGTCTTAGTTCAGGCTACTAGTCATAAACTGGGTGACTTAGGATAAACCACCTTAAACTCCGGGGGCCTCAGTTTCCTCAATTATAAATTGTTACATAATTATAACCACAGGCTGGACCACATGATTGCTAAAGTCCCTTCCAGTGCTAACATTTTTCAGGCTTCTTTTGAGGAATTCCTCCCTTCCAATTCTTATTTTGAAGCCACTTTCTTCCTAGCACTGTGCCTGTCAAATATCACTGCTGCCAGCAACTCACAAGGTGAGTCTGTTTGGTGCAAGAGAGAGGCTTCTGCCTGATCTAGTTTTGTTTGCGGTGGCAGCATTTCAGCACATCCTCTGCTTTCAGCAGGAAGCACCCAGGCAGCAAAATTGCTCTGGCATGAAACCAATCCAGCTGCAGGGCATCTTCCAAATGCTCCCTATGTCGTGTGGTTTTCGATTCAGCCTACGGTTAAAATTTTAGAGCACAATTTAGAGCTACAGTGTGCAGTCTTCTGTGACAAGATGAATTCAGATTTCTCATTACTGGATTTGGGGTGGCAGGGAGGGCAAAAAGGAAGGGGGTGTTCAGAGAAAGGAGGTATTTTAGAACATGGAGCATGATTTGCCTTTGATCCCTCCTATCCAAGCGCTCATCCCCTGTGCCCCGTGCAGGGCTGCAGCCCCGTTCTTCCCACGATCCAGCCAATTCAGAGCTGGAGATGAACTGCAGACTGAGACCGGGGATTGGAGCAGGGCCAGCCTAACCTGCAGACAGAATGAGTGCTTTGGATGAGAGGTGTGATCTGAGAAGCTGTGGGTCTGGATTGGCAGGAGGAATGGAGGCAGCAGACAGAAGGCATGTAGGCAGAGTACAAGGCATGGAGGAAGGAAGAGCGCTGTATGTTTCAACAATGCAACTATTCTCAGTGACTTTGCATTTCACGGGAGAAAAAGCAAGAGATAAAGATGGAGAGACAGGCAGTGACCAGTCATATAAAGTCTTGTAGAACTGTGTCATACTGCCCAGATTACCCCTCCAGGATGGAAGGACTCATTCTATAGCTGCACTCACCAAGATTACACCCCCTACCTCCCCTGCCCCATACAACCCCCAGGGCCACACATACCCAATAACTTGTCGTGTCACAGTAGGGGGTGGTGTCAGGTAATATAAAGGCTCCTGAGAGCACGTCCTAATACATTTCCCGCATGCTAACCTGCAACTCAGATTCTGCTTCTCACGGAGCCCAACCTGCAATACTATGCTATAGAGGGTGGTGGTACCGTGCTGGCAATGGTGAGACTCTGAAAGGCTGTAAACCGGGGTTAACCCTGACCAGATTTGCAGTTTTAGAAGATTACTCTGTGGCAGTATGTGCAGGGCGTACTGAAGTGGGCAAACGCAGAGAAACAGTGCCGCGTGGGCAATGACCCTGATGCAAGTGCCCTCCGAGTGCACAGCTAGCAGCACCATCCCCGCAGCAGGGCTCTCCCGCGGGGCAGAGAGCTCAGAGCGTGGGGTGAGATGCTCAGACCACACAGCTCTTTAGTTCAATCCACAACACATGGTGAGCAAGGGGCGGCCGATGGAGTATGCTAACACCGTTGGGATCGGGTGCAAGCAGGTGAAGACGGGCCGTGCGGCCTGACGCATATATTCATCTGCCCTCCCTGTCCCCGCTCACGTGGGGCTTCCCTGCGAACGGGGTGGTTACATGGACCACAGCTGAGGTCTGAGCAAGGGGTCTCCACAGAGGGAAGGTACAGAGGCCTAAGACACACTTGCTCAGTTGAAGGGGCACAGGGCAAGTGCGTCTAGCCACAGCGGTGCTCTCCAAATAGCCTGCAGAACAGCCATGTTTTGCAGCTAAATTTTATCTGCTATTCCTTTGCAGAGCACATGTAGGGCCAGAAGAAAATCATATTTGTACTGGGTGTCACCATTGGGTGACTGATTCGGGGTGGCGTATGCTGTGAGCCCTGTGAAAGCACATCATTCCCTTCTATCCATGAGCAATTCTGTTTGTACATCATATTTGCTTCTTATTCTGTGTATCCTCTGCATGTCTCATAGGTTAATAACTTACTATCAATTTTAAGCACAGCTTATATATTCTACCTAAGTGCCACACACTAGGAATTTAATCATTTTCTATACTTAGCACATCCTACAAATTTTGTCTCTGTCTCATAAACTCTCTATTTACTATTAATTCTTCATGTAAGAGGTATATTCATCCTGTATATTTTGGCTTTAATAGCAGAACCAAATATTCTCCAATACTACAGTAAATGCATGTTATAAGTAGTGGCTATTCTAGAGGTTTTTTTCGCAAAAGTGGAAGCTACAAGTGATGTGGTTTTGAATTAGGAATGGGGCTATAGAGATGAAAGCAATTCCATGAGGTCTGATGTGCAGAAATGATAATTCATGAGAGGTAGTAGGTGAATATGATGGACACTGTTGGTTGGCTGACCCAATATCCATTCCATCCCCCTTGTTCCTCCCAGTTTAGAGGTTAGAAAATCTAAACACTCAACATTTACAGGCTTTCTTGTTCCTGGAGGTGGCCATAGGTCATGGTTCTAGCCAAAGAGATGTATATGGAAGTCTCCTAGGGGGAATTCTACAAAAGAGGTTGCTTTTCTTTAATATAATCATTAATAGCACAATTTAAATAATTAAAAGGACAGATGAAGCTGGAGCCATCCCTCCCATCTTCTTCCTGACTTAAACAAGAAAGTGATGCTTGGAGCTGTGACAAGCATGTGTCACCTTCCATGATATGAAGAACCACATGCTATGGCAGAGTAACAATACAGGAAGAACCTGGGACTTGACGGCATATGAGCTGCTTCTTCAGCCCTGGACTGCCAACCTCCATACCTGTTGTTACGGGGAAAAATGAACCCTATTGTCAAACCACTGTGAGGGGGCAGGATGATTTAATCAAACGGCTAGATCTTGATGCAGGACACGCTTAGATCGTGATGCAGGACACACTTAGATCTTGATGCAGGACACACTTAGATCTTGATGCAGGACACACTTAGATCTTGATGCAGGACACACTTAGATCTTGATGCAGAACACACTGAAATACAGCCTTCATTTTGAATGAACACACAGCCAACTAAAAATTGAGAAATCTTTTACTAATATAAAGGGACAACTTGGAGTATCTTCCATCAGAGGCCCCAAGCTGCTAGTGCTCAGCGAAGCAAAGTCAAGTTTCCTGTTGGCCCTATTCTCTAGTGTCCCTCGATTAACAGCAAATTGAGGTTGATTAAACTAGAATCTTAGAGACAGCAGATCCCAGACTCAACATTTTTTAAAGCCCTCAGATGATTCTAATGAGCAGGCAGGGTTGAGAACCTCAGGTCTTAATGAATACATCTGTTTGGGATAGGAATATGGTCACCCCTTCTTCCTTCTCAACCTTAAGCCTAGTTATCTGGATCTCTAAGCAGAGGTGGGAAATACCAGAACATTAGAAGTTTAGGGATACCAGTTTCGTCCTGTAGATTCATTGTAATCCTGATCTTTAATGCAAACTACAGACCCATTTTTAGAGAATCAAGATAATTCTGTTGAACAACATAATGTTATTCTGCCATCTTTTTCTTTCAGCTGTTACAAGTGTCACCAAAACTTCCATCTACACAGCAAAGGGAGATAATCCCATTGTTATTCTGTCTGCAAATTTTTCTATAGTCTAGAATCCTTTTATAAACTGAGAGTTGTTTTTTTTTTTTTTTCCAGAATTGGAAACCTTTCTGTTCATACTTTCATCAAAGTCCTTTTCTGATGTCTCAATTCAGCCTTCACTTCGTGGTGGTCATAATATTTCTATCAACAAAACTCAGGTATACAAAAATGTAAAATGTGTGTTTTCCATATGTGACCCTGTTTTCTGTCTTGAGCCCCCATTCTACTTGATGGCAGAATTAGAAACAAGTCAATTCCAGGTAAAGTTAGTCCATTCAGGGTTTTTCTCCCTCCGCCTTTGCCCTGGCAGTTGAGGGGAGACTGGCCACACATCTGGACGTGAAGGGAGCTCATCTGGTCCTTGTCTGTCACATGTCACAGAGGCAACCGAGCTACCATCTGGTCTTTGATATAAAGACAGCGCTGACATCTGCTCTTGGGCCCCTCCTCCCCATACGAAGCACCTCCCAGTGTGCCAGGCCTCCTTGAGATCCTCCTGTACTGTCTCAGACAAGCACACAGGCACTTCTGGCCACTGTGGACTGTGGGACTGACCTGCTTTTGCTGAGATCTCTTCTCCCCAGATCGCACACTAGGGCAGAGGGTGAGACAACCTCAGACCTTCTTCACTCTCCTGGGGCTTCCTGGGAAGACAAGGCAGACCCTCACAGCCCTTGAGCGCCTCGTTCAGCCCAAACAGGGGCTAGATATACAACAGCATTTCCCCTCTTCGACCTCATTCCCAGCCCATTGGGATCTTCATCTATCAGACTAAACAGGAAAAGTGCTGACTCGATATGTAGGAGCAAAAGGCATTTATTTTTTAACGTACATATATGAATTAAATTTATAAATACAAAAAATTTAAGGTACAGTAATACTTCAAAAATACCATTCAGTCATACCTCCTTGTCATTCTGGGGAGTTTGCATCCAATTCACTCATCAGCAGAAAGAAAAACTACATTAAAAACTAGACACAATAGGACAGTTTTTTATTCTAATAGTGGAAATATCAGAGCTCATTTTTTTCTCTTCTATCACCTTTTCTACATTTTTCAAATTTCTACTTTGAACTTTTTGCTTTATATTTCTATAGTAAACACATCTGGAAAATATCCAATTAAATCTCTGCTGAAAAGAAAAGGCATAAAGGAAAAGATTGATGAATCCAATTACATCCATTTTTAAATTTAAGTAAGGTACAAAAAACTCCATAAAGAAAATAAGACAAATGACCAAAAGACAAAAGAAAGAAATTTCTCACATATGACAGAAAGAGTTCAGGAAAAAGATGGATACAATAGGCACACTTTATAAATAGCCTGTTAAGAGAAAAATAAAAGCAATAGCCAAAAACATAAGAAACACCTCACTCAATTACAGAAATGCAAACTAAAACAAAACTGAGATGTCATTTTTACTTACCAGATTTGCAAAGTGTAAAAAATGTATGAACTTAGTAATTGGTTAGGGTGTAATTGGTTAAGGATGGATATTATACTATTTCTGAGAATATAAATTTGAATAACTTAAAAGACATTTGGAAAATGGATCAAAATTTTGAATATATTTCTAGGAACCCTTTGCAAAAGTAAACCAACCAAATGAGATGTGAACAAGGATATAAACAAAGATAATCATTGTAGGAGTGTCTGTAACAGCCAAAAAAGAGGGGAAAAGGTGGAAACAAGCTAAAGAACTATCAAAATGAGATTGCTTAAATAAATTATAGTACATCAATACAATAAAATGCCATAAAATTAAGACAAACATGAAGTGACGTGTCATATTTTAATATGGAAAATTCTGCAATATATTAACTGAAAAGACAATATATAGGACAGGGTGAACAGTATAATAATCCTTTTCATGTAAATAAAAAATATGCTCTATAAATATCAGTGCTTATGTATTCACAAAATGTTTTTGGGGAAATAGAATATAAACCAATAGAATAAAAGAACTGTTCATTTCTACTACAGTTTAAATATTCTAAGTTCATGTTTAATATTTGTTTAATGGCAGTCACAATTATCTCCTTATGGAATTACAGATCATTCTGTTTTCATATGGAATTTCTGCTTTAAAAAAAGCATTAGAAGGGAGGGATAAGGGGGGAAAAGGGCTATTACAATTAGCACACATAATGTAGCGGGGGAGGGGGGGGCTGGGGGCACACGGGGAAGGCAGTAGAACCCAGAGAAGACAAGCAGTGACTCTGTAACGTCCTTCTACGCTGATGGACAGTGACTGCAATGGGGGTATGTGGTGGGGACTTGATAATAGGGGGAGTCTAGTAACCATAATGTTGCTCATGTAATTGTATATTAATAATAGCAAAAAAAAAGGCACTAGGTTAATTTTTTAAAAAAAGCAATAATGATATGTAGAGTTTCATGAAGTCCATCCATTTCTCTGACAGTTGGTTCTTAAGGAATGTGGTAAAAGTCGCAGCCCTTATCCACCCGGCGCAGCAGCCACTAAGCACATGTGCCTCTTGAGCGCCTGCAATGGGTCTAGTTTCCGTCATGATGTGCTATTTGTGTTCAATATACTTCCGACTTTAAAGACTTACTATGAAGAAGTCTTTATAGTAAATGAACTCTTAGTAGTGTTTTATATTTATTACAGGGTGAAATAATATTTAGATATATTGGAGAAATAAAAGTAATTTCACCTGTTTCATTTTTACTTAATAAAATGTGGTCATTGAAAACTTTGTAAAATTTGAAAATTGTAAATGTCATTAGCTTTATATTCAGAATCTTTCTATCGGACAGCACTGTTACAGGTCCTCACCCCTTATGCTCAGAATGTTGTCACCATGAAAATGTGTGTCCTGGCTGTCGCTGTAGGGCGATGCTCTCCCTCTTGGTTCAGGGTCACTATGACCGACCTTCTTTTGAAACCTGTTGTTTGAGCTGATGAGTGGCTCTTTCAATGACTCTTATCACAGAATCTTTACAGAGCACCTTTTTAAGGAAGGTAGTATCGATTAGAGTTGTGAGTCTATTGACTAGTTCATTTATCATAATAGCCAATACGTATCGAGCCTTTCTATACCAAGTCTCAAGTCCCTTACATCCATCACCTCACTTAATCCTCACCACTTGGTAAGGCAGGAACCATGATCATTCCCCTTTTGCAAATAAGGAGATTGAGAGTTCGTGCTCACAGTGAGTGAGCCCGTGAATGATGGCTCTGACCCAAAAGCCCAGGTTCTGAATCTCTACACTATCTTTTATAAATCCCATGAACTGAAGAGCCAACCAGTTTTCCCTTTTGGTTTCAGCTCCTAGGAAGTGTGCAGTCTGGCAGTGTCCTCGGCCGTGGCTGCACTGTATCTCCTGAGGTTTGTTTTCTTTATTCTATGTTTTTATTTCCTAATTAAATCCCTTCCCCATACTTTACATGCCCAGGTAAGTTGCTGAATAACCCTTCAGAAGAAGGCAGGGTCTGCACCTTCTCAGATCCTCATGGCCTCACCTGTCTCCTTGGCTGCTTGCTCTGCCTGTG
This sequence comes from Phataginus tricuspis, assembly GCA_029783875.1. Classification (NCBI taxonomy): domain Eukaryota; kingdom Metazoa; phylum Chordata; class Mammalia; order Pholidota; family Manidae; genus Phataginus; species Phataginus tricuspis. The sequence continues at coordinate 883,228 of JAQQAC010009165.1, read as the reverse complement.
TCAACACCGTGACATTGGCTCTGTGCGGGCCTCAGCCGACTTCAGCCTGGGGCTCACACCCCGTGTCTCTACCTCTGCTCAGCTATTTCTGAACTCAAATGAAGTGCCAAAGGGAGTAAGTGATGCAATAGGAATTGTGGGGGCGTTAACTCCCTGTAAGGTCACCTTTAACCAATGGGTGACTGGAGATGGAAGATGGAAAATAAACATTCTCTCTGTCCCGATGTGCAACAGATCATTCCAAAGTACAAATTTTCTGAACAGACTCTCCAGAGATATTGCATGTTGTCGAGCAATCCCCTGTAACTCTCCAAATCAAGTGAAGAAGTAGCCAGCTTGGTATTGGCTTGTTATCCTTCCCTGTTTTAATTCCCTTTTCCTCAATCTCATTGCCCTGGGATTACACCTCCCAATAAAACATTGTCTGTTTTTTTAATTGAAGCATGGTTGATATACAGTATTATATTGGTTTCCAGTGTACAACATAGTGATTTGACAATTATATACATTGTGAAATGCTCACCATAATAAGTATAGTCATCTGTCACCATAACAAAGTTATTACACTATTATTGACTATATTCTCTGTACTTTTCATCCCTGTGACTTACTTATTTTATAATTGGAAGTTTGTTCCTCTTTATTCCCTTCACCTGTTACCCCCACTCTCCCTCTCTTATGGCAACCGACAGTTTGTTCTCTGTATTTTTTAGTCTATTTCTGTTTTACTTTTTTACATTCCCTATATAGCTGAAATTGTATGGCATTTGTCTCTCCCTGTCTCATTTAGTTCACTTAACATAATACCCTCTAGATCCATGCATGTTGTCGCAAATGGCAAGATTTCACTATTTTTTTATGGGTAAGTAATATCTCATTGTATGTATGTACCACCTCTTCTCTATCCATTCATACATTGATGGATGGACACTTAGGTTACTTCCATATCTTGGCTGTTGTAAATAATGACATGATAAACATAAAAGTGCATGTATCTTTTCAAATTAGTGATTTTCTTTGGGTAAATACCCAGAAGTAGAATTACTAGGTCATAGGGCATTTCTATTTTGATTTGGAAGAACCTCCGTACAGTTTTCCATAGTGGCTGCTCCAATTCACAGCCCCACAAACGGTGCCACAGGCTTCCCTTTTCTCCACATCCTCACCAACACTTGTTATTTCTTGTCTTGATTTTAGCCACTTTGACTGGTGTGCGGTGATAGTTCATTGTGGTTTTGATTTTCATGCCCCTAATGATTAGTGATGCATCTTTTCATGTGCCTGTTGGCCATCTGTATGTCTTCTTTGGAAAAATGTCTATTCAGGTACCCTGCCCAGTTTTTAATCACATTATTTTTTGGTGTTGTGTTGTATGACTTCTTTATATATTTTGCATATTAGCCTCTTGTCAGATATATCATTTGAAAATAAGTTCCCCATTCAGTAGGTTGCCTTTCATATTATTGATAGTTTCCTGCACAATGTATATAATTGTGCAGAACCTTTTTAGTTTGATGTAGTCCCACTTGTTTATTTTTGCTTTTGTTTCCCTTGCCTGGGGGAACATGTCCAAAAAAAAAATTACTAATACCAGTGTTCAAGAAGGTACTGAGTATTTCTTCTAGGAAAATATACATATATATATTCAGGTCTTATATTTAGGTCTTTAGTCCAATATGAGTTATTTTTGTAATTGGAATGGTGACAGTGGTACAATTTTATTCTTTCCTAGCACCATTTATTGAGGAGACATTTCCGCATTGTATCTTCTTGCCTCCATTTTCATATATGAATCGACCTTATAGGCATGGGTTCATTTCTAGGCTCTTTATTCTTCTCCATTGATCTATGTGTCTGTTTCTGTGCCAGTACTGTACGGTTCTGATCACTACAGCCTTGTGATATTGCTTGAAATCAAGGATGCAATACCTCCGGCTTTGATCCTTTCTCGAGATTGCTTTGCATATTCAGGATCTGCTGTGGCTCCATGCAAATTTTAAGATTATTTGCTCTAGCCCTTGAAAAATGTGATTATATTTTGATAGGGATTGCAGTGAATATGGAGACTGCTTTGGGCAGTATGGCCATTTTAACAATATTGATTATTCCTGTCCCTAAACATGGATATCTCGCTGTTTCTTTGTATCATCTTCAATTTCTTTCATCACTGTCTTATGGTTTTCAGAGTACAGGCCTTTCATCTGCTGGTTAAATTCATTCCTAGCTATTTTATCCTTTTTAATGTAATTATAAATGGGATTGTTTTCTTAATTCCCTTTCTGCTAGTTCCTTATTTATAGAAACACAACAGGTTTCTATAAATTGGTTTTGTATCCCACGACTTTACTGAATTCACTTATTCTAATTTTTTTTTGGTGGAGTCTTTACTATTTTCTATGTATAGTATCAAAAGCATTATCTCAACCTTGCTTCAAGCTCTGTTTTCCAGGAAACCAAACTAAACTGTAGCTTAAACATTAATTAATTAACCTTTAAAATGAACTGGCCAGGCTGTAGCTAGCTTTGTTTTCCGCTCTGCCAAATGCAGATGTCTACAGTTGGAGTGGGAACCTGTAGAAGTGCTATAAAAGCCTATACCAGAATTTTTAATAGTATTTACAAACCTGATCATTATAATTTTCAGATTTTTGTCATTGTCATCATCACCTCGGTTACCTTCCCTAGAATAATGTACTGAGAGAATGTAAGACCACAGAAAGGTGTCTAGCATAGGCTCCCCACTCTGGCTCACCTGGATACAAATTCAGAGATTCCCACCTACCTCTGCATCAGGGTAAATAATTCACTAGAATGGCTCACAGAACTCAGGAAAGATCTCTGCTTATGATTACTTTTTATTACAAAGGATACAGCTCAAGAAAGGCCAAATGGAAGAAACGTATAGAATAAAGTATGGCACTGGGGGTGTTGGAAAAGCTTCCATGCTCTGGGCATATCACTGTTCCTGCACATAAATGTGTTCCTCAACTCAGAGCTCCCCAAATCTCATTGTTCAAGAGTTTTATGGAAGTTTCACTGCATAGTTCAGTCACCAATGGAGGGCTGAAATTTCCAACCCTCTGATCACTTGATTGTTCCTTCTGGTGACCAGCCCTTATCCTGAAGCTATCTTGGGTCACCTCAGATTGAAAGGAACTTGTGATGAATAACAAAAGGCACTCCTCATACTCAGGAATTCCAAGGGTCTTAGGATCTCTTTGCCAGGAAATGGGTGACCAAGTATATTTTTATTATACCATGCCTGTGACACTTCCAGAGATATTTAATGTATTTACAAACAAAAATATATTTTTTCCATGCTACTTTAAAAACATCTGTACACTAATATATACACTATACTTCATCTAGCAATTTACCTTACAGGTCAATGCAGTTCAGAATATAAATCACATTCTCATTCTTTTTTATTGACTATACTCCATTTAATAGAAGTATAATTATAAGTTTTATTCCTAATCCTAATTTAGAGACATTAAGGTCCTTTCCTATCTTTTGCTGCTTTGAAGAATTGGAATAGCATTGCTGGGTCACACTGTGGGTGCATGTAAAGTTTGACTGCAGGGCTCACTGCTCTCCACAGTGTTGTACTGACTTACATTCCCTCTAGGAATACCTGAGGATTCCTATTTTCCATACTGTGGCCATTATAATATTATCAAGCATATTAATCACTATCAATCCGATAAGCAAAAAATTTGGTTGTCAGTATAAATTTATGCTGCTCTTATTGTAAAAGATATTGTGTTTTCCAGTTTTAAGAGTCATTTGTATAGCATTTTCTGTAATCAATATTTTATATGCTCTGTTTTGCCATTCAGTGTTTGGACTTCTGGATTTATAGATATTTATATATTAGGAAAATTGCTCTTCAGGAAAAGCATGAAAAAGGTGAGGGACATATGATGGGGAAAGGGAAAGAATGGGACAAAGGATGGCTCATGCTCCACGTAAACCTCCCTGCAGAGTTGTCTGTGCCCTAGTAAAACAAAAGGCCCAGGACCACTCAGTGAGTGGTCGGTTGTGAGGATAACTTCCAGGACAAGGTGGGTCCCGTCAGCTGAAGGCAATACTCTAGAGAAGGGGCAGCTGTGAGACATTAGCAGCCAACACTCCCAGCAGCCAGGGAGAGGGGGACCTGACCGGTAATGAGGGTTGGGTGAGCCAAAAAACTAACATCCACTACAGTAGGTACAAACAAGTGTTCATTCTGGACATAGTAAACTGGAGGCATATGTGAGATATCAGGGGTCAAGTGAGCAATTTAAAAGTCTGTAACTCAGAGAAGAGGTTGGTCACTGGACATAAAAGTTGGTGTTGGTCAGCACACAGGTGGTATTTTTTCAATCATGTGGCTCTCTCTGTACTGATAGAGAAAGAACCCTAGCACATGAAAAAAAGTTGAAAAAAAAGGCAGATGCAGAATACTGTGTGTGATACTGCCTTTGGTGTAAGGGGAAATATAAGAATACACACACATTCACTTATACGCTCACATATACACATACATATGCGTATACTTGCATTTCCCAAAGGGAACACTAGACGAATACCTAAGGGACTAATAAAAGTGCTTACCAACAGGATAAAGGGGTAAGAGTAGACATAATAAAGGGGACAGAAATAGACATGAAACTTCTAACTTATTGTCTATTGTAAAAATAAATAAAATTTTAAAAATTTTTTAAAGGAAAGAAAGCCATGTGGATAGCTAGGATCTTCTATGAAGAAAGAAAGGAAAAGAGAAGAGGAATCTAAGACCTAAAGAGCAATATTTAGAATTTTGGCGGTGGAGGAAGGACAACAAAATGTAAGAAGCAGGTAAGGTAGGAGGTTAAAGGAGAAAACCAGAAATAAGTGGTGTTAGGATTTCAATCATGGAAAAAGTAGTGTGTGAGCCATTGTTATACCACTGGGAGCTTGATGTGGGCCACAGTTGGAGTATTTATTCACAACATTGTAGAGATAAAGTTCCTTTGGCCAGGATTCTCACCTGACCCTGGTTGGCGTGCCCACTGCACATGTGTGGGCAATACGTTATTATTGACTCTACAAGAAGAGCTCCGCCCAGTGCTCCGGGCTGCACGGCTGCAGGAGAGCAGAGGCTGGAGTGGTGGCAGCGCCGAGGACAGAGACTATAAGAGGGCTGCCAGGGCAGAGAGGCCCAGAGGCAGAGACTGGCTTGCTGCAGGCAGACTCGCTCTGAGGTGGACGCACTCCTAGCTCTTGACCTGCCACCGTGGAAATAAAGTCGGGTATAAACCCTTTCACCCCAAAAACATCCCACTGTCATTTTTCAGTCTCACGGAATCAAGAGCGAACTTGCCTGGGGCTGAAGCCCACTGGCAAGACAATCATGGAAAAAGGAAAATGCTGCAAACCCAGGCTTCCCTTGCTCAGAGCCAGTTTACCAGCACACTGCTGCATGGAAGCCAGAAGGAAAGTTTTAAGGGGAGAGTATTAGCAGCTCCAGGAGGAAAGGGTGTTCCTGGCCTGGGGCGGATCCCCTACGAAACCAGAAAACTGAAATAAGTAAAAGGAAAGGGTAGGTTGGGAGAGACAATTTTTTATTGTTCACAGCTCGCTCGAATTCGCTAGCTAGACCCAGCCCCACCCGTCCCCTCAAGCAGCCGCTCCGGCCCTCTCCTTTCTCCCGTGCCGCTAGCAGGCCTGGCTGGTGCTCTGTGCCCCTGTGGCCCCCGAGGCGCTCGCTCCCTCCCCTGCCGGCCCCTTTCAGGAGGAGCTCAGTGACTGGCAGGTGCCAGTCCAATCACATACCAGGAATGGAGGGACGGAGAAAATGGTCATTTCCCCACCCCTTGCCCTAGAGGTTGCAGAAGGCTGCAGTGGTAAACATGTATTGCTATGTAAATGTTCTAGGCAAATGAGTTCCCAAAAAAGTTTAGGTAATTATGTGTCAGGATTTCACTGTCTGCCACTTCTAGATTACACTTGACTTCAAAAAGGTGCTAATGTTTGATTAATGCTTTCTTGGGTTTAGCAGCTCAGCAAAAAACACAGCTTCTAGTGAACAGTGGTACATGAAATTGAAATATAAACTAAAAGCACTTGGAATGAGAAGAAGAAAGAGCTTCAGAAGATGGCAGTTATGATTACTGTAACTGTTTTGGAAAGAAAGGATGATCTGTGACTCAGAAGGAGACAGCAGTTTTCTACCATCTTCCAACGATTTTGCAGCTGTGGAGACCAATGCCTTGGGTGAATCACACTTGAATGGGGTCCTGGCTACGCTAGCGGGGTGTTCATAGAGCTGTGTAGCAAAAAGAAAGCGGGCTTTGGATAAAATGCCTAATACACTCTGCCTGTGATGAATAATAAATATCAATTATTATTATTATTATTTAGACATTCAGTTCTGAAAATTCTACTGTTGCTCTGCTATTACCTAAACGTGCGGGTATGATATGTGGCTTGCATTCCTTCACAACCTGCTACCACAGGTTGTCCAGTGGTGAAGAGCTATCCCTGTGACAGGAAGGGTGAGCTCCTATCTGCGCCTCTGCTGGATGCCAGATCAATGTCTATTGTAACTGTATCTAACCTACTGGCAGCTTCTTATATTTCAGGTGGTATTTAAGTGCATCTTAGAAGTTTCAAACTAGTATTTGGGACTCAGCCACCTTGTTCTGAATAGCAATATATTGTTAGGGAAGATTCCTCTCATCCTATCTAGGACAAGCTCCATAGAAGCAAAACCTAAAATGGGGATTCTTGTATAAGCAATCTATCGACAGAGTGAGGGAGTACTCTCAGGAAAATCCTGTAAGGGAGTGAGGGAAGCAGAAGAGAGGAAGAGACGTCGTTAGGAAAAGATATGGTTCCGGGAGCAGTCCAGCTTCGGCCTGATCTCACTGGGAACTCTGGAGCATGAATTGTGCCACAGTTTGTTCTGCCTTGAGGTGCAGGGGCAGAGCTTTCACACCACCCACTGTCAGTGGGTCACTGGCCACAGGCCACTCTCCTGAGGAGCAGGTCATGACATCCCTGGCTTCTCTGGACGAGAGGGCCTCACTGGCTACGGGAGGGTGCCCAGAGAAGGGGACGGCTGGGAGCGGCCAAGTCCACAGTGAATGTGGATGCGGGTGGGAGGGCCAGACTAGCGGAAGAGAGGATCTGGGTGGGACACCAATAGCGTCTGCCTCAGAGGACAATGGGCAGTGGTGATTCCAATGCTAGACCATTACCCAGGAGCAGATCCAGAAAAGAACGCAAGCTGCCTTAAGGCATGCTGTTGGGATGGCCTCCGGCAGCTCTTGGATGCTCGGTCATCGGGCTTCTCAGAGATGGAAACAGCTGCCAACGGTACCGACTTATCGGAGAACAAGAAGTACAGATATGTTCAGCCCACAGCTTACTGTTTCTGTTGCCCTGTTTGATGTTAAGTATTTTTTTAGAGTAGTAGAAAATAGCCCATCAAAGGCACAATTATTATTCTAGAAATGCTTACATCTTACATTTGATGCTACTAGGAATTGTCCATATAAGATGATAAGGGGGACATCACCATGATACGAGGCCAGCTGTCTCTTTTAGAGGGTAAGTCTCACAAGGCAAGGCCTGTAGTCTGGATGAGCAACAGGAAGAAAGGCACAGGGCAAATTGCTAGGTACATGGCATTCTCTTGCTAGGAGAAGAGTAAGTACCCTGTGTGCTCTGGGCTGTCAGTAACCGGAGGTGCTGCAGCAGCCCGTTCTCTGAGGGCAGCACATGAGCTTCAGATAAACAAGTAACACGAATCAGTACCTGTTTCTACGGCATGTTGATCACAGCGAGACTCTCTGCAGATCTCAGTGCTTTCATTTTATCTGCTACTAAAAATCATTTCTCGAAGCATGGATTTCATGACCTGAAGGGAGATTACAGTAATGCTCCATTATGTTTGTTTTGTTCACATCCAGTGCAGCTGACCAGGGAAGTCTAGAACACTGGGTAGAACTGCAAAACCTGAGTTCGGGAGCCCTGGCCACCTGCATGGTTGGTGAGTAGTGGAATTTCCTGACAAGATGCAGTCACTGAACAGGGGAACCTGAAATGATTCAGGGCAAAAGAGAGAAAGTGCTTTCTGCAAAAAGAATTCTTTCCATGAGACAGGAATCAAATGGGCCCAAAGAGAAGAAATGGAGAGAAACATGACTGGGTGCCTAGAAATGATAGAAAGCATTTGGAGAGCAATAACCGTGCTACCTATTTTCTGTGAAACTCCCAAACACCCACCTCTGCACGTGGAGGGCACGTGGCTAAGCCGGAAGCTCTTTGGCAGATTTGATTTTTCCATTGTCTTCCAGGGTACCTGATATTTAGTAAGAGCTGACTAAGTACATGTTTAATTAATTAATATCATGTTGTCATGGATGTCCTACAGGCAATTATTTTTAACTTATTCAAGTTTAAATAGGGGGTATTAACTAGGTACCTGCATGAAAAGATAGCGTTTTGAGGTGTGTGCTTCTAAACCACCTTGAAAAGTGTTGAGTTCCTCAATTCCCACCCCTTTAATTAAATGACACAGTGAGAAAAATCTTGTTTCTGGCTTCTTTACAGCGCCAAATTTCTCAGAACACTTTTTTGTAAGTAAATGTGGCAGTTCCCTGAGTGCTAACCTACTGCTCCCCCACATCACTGCAAATAGCATGGTGGGAAATGCTGTGGCCTGCAGGAAGCGTAAGAACCTCTGGGGAGAAAATTTAGGCTGACATGGAAATACCTTCAAGACATATTATATTGTTGGGTAAAATAAGAAGGTTGTAGAATATTTCATATGTGGCATTTATGTTGAATAAATTATATATTTCTGTGTGTATATTTGTATATCTAAAAACACATAGAAATGTTATAGCCTACACATTAAGGTCCTAAGAGCAGTCAGTGGTAACTCTGGGAGGAGGCTGGGATTTGGAGGTAAGGTGAAATAGAAGGAGACCTAGAGTTTTTCTGTATTGTCTGAGGCCGATTGCTTTTCTCCCCTCACTAGAAATCCCAAGACAACAGGGAAGGTGCCTGTCTTGCTCACTACGGTATTTCCAGAGCTTTGAAGAGTGGCTGGCACCGTTTCAGTAGGTGCTCAGTAGATGTTTCCAGAATGAATGAATGAAGAGCATATCCATAGGGATAGAGGTGTGAAAGGCCATGGACCGATTAGGAAACTTCAGATAATCTGGCATGACCAGAGTACTTGGTGGAAAAGGAGCGGCAGGAGCTGAATCTGAAAAGGAGGCGGGAGTCCGTCCCCACACAAAGCCAGGGAACCGTATCATTCCCGCGGCGGAAGAGACATCAGAGGGGCCTGCATTTCACAAAGGTTACTTGTGCAGCCGTCTGAAGGATGGAATAGAGGAAAGCGAAATACCAGTCAACAACCTCTTGCCAGAGCACAGGTGAGAAATGCCATGAGGGGCAGATGAGGGCGGAGGGATGCGCGGGCCTTGTTGATCTACGCACTGTCAGCAGCGGCGGGGGTGCGCAAGAGGGGGGCTCTGGGTGCCTCGCAGGCGTCTGGAGAGGCACCCAGGGGCACGATGGGACCCTCCACCAAGAGCGAGCGTGGGAGCAGTTGGCGAGTGAAGGCTGAGGGCTCACCCTCGGGCACCCTGCCTTCACTGGTAGAGCAGGGCGTCCAGGTGAAGGCACGACAGAAAACCTGGGCTCTGTCCCGAGGTCTCACTTCTCTTCTGCCCGGGGAGAGCCTTCAGTATTTTGCTAAACATCTTTCAAAGGAACCGATCCTCAGACGGTGGAGTGCTTAGTGCTTACTGACTGAACGAAGGAGGGCAAGCCCAGCAGAGAGCCTAGGATTTCAACTCCCTCAGCTCTGATAAATTTTATCCTCCTGTTTCCTTAGCCAGAATAACATTAACTGTATAATTTGTAAGACAGGAAGAGATTGAAAGATCCTGGAGAGTTAAAAAGAGAAGGCACGCAGAAAGGTGTTTGGGGACCCACGTTGCCTTCAATTTAAAGGGACTAATCTGGCAGGAGATCGCTGGAGCAGAGACAAAGGAGCCGCCAGCCTCCAGCCGGAACCTCAGCCCTCAGCCCTGAAATCCCGAGCACCCTTTCCTTTCACCTGCTTGCACGACATTCTCTCTCATCTGTTTCAAGGCTGAGTCTTTGCTGTAGTGATAAATAGTATGAATCGAGACTAATGGCCATAAACCTTGACGGCAATGACATTCTGGGTCACCTGGGAACCAGGCTCTGCTCCCGGAGCCGGGAGCAGAGGAGTACAAAAGAGCTTTCACCCCGGATTCTTTTTTCCCACTCTGAAAAGGTGAGGCCTGGGACCAGGAGCACTTTCCTCTCCCACAACAAAGCTGAAAACTTAAACCCACCTTGTGCCTTCCCACCAGCCTTTCTGGACAAGCTTCCCCTCTTTGCCGCTTTGTATTTCTCTGCTATTGGAACCGCATTGTTCAAAGAAGTGCCTGCCCTTGTTTGTCAGATGAGAAACAGAAAATGCTGACCCTGAATTCTTTTATTTGCTCCTGCTGCTAACCTAGCAGTACTGCAGAATCTCAAACACTTCAGCTGTTTTAGTCTGGCTGGGAGAGTAGAATAATGAATGCATAAAGCTCCTTGACAGGAGGCTTCTCGTTCCTCCAGAGGGAGGGAGGCCATTAGCAAGGAGTCAGCACAAAAAGAAGTGATATGTAGGCACGCTGAGAACAAAGGCCAATTTCAACCAATGCTGTTTGACCTGCTGGCACTATTTCTCCTCAGAATGGTTTTTCTGCTTTGTTGTGTCATCTGAGTCTGCCATTAATTTTGTTAGAGGATGAAAGTGAGCCCATAAGGACAGAGGCAGTATCTCATTCATCTCCAGGGTTTAACACAGAACCTAGATTTAGAGAGGCAGAGACTGTGGGAAGGGCATCTTCTGCAAATTCAGAAGATATATTCCTTTTACTTTCAATTTGCAGAAGAAAAACATAGGTTTGGAGATGTTAAGAGCCTGGTTAAAACACAAAGCTAGTCAACAGCATGTCTCAGTTGAGCATCTTTGCAAGTAAGCAACAGAATACAACTCAGGCATATTTAACCAAAAAAGTCACATACTGGAGGGATATTGGAATACAGAGAGGATGGGAATCTAGAAACCCAAATTAGAGAGAAAGGATAAGCCTTAGGACAGATACAAAGACAGCAGGGATTACTCAACCACCTCACTTAGGACTCGGTTCACTCAACCCTTTTTCCCTTCCATGCCGTCACTCTGCAAGTTGGTCAAAGTCCCAAGAAAAAGTGTTGGATTGGACAAGTTCAGTTCCCCATGCCAACTATTTGGAGAGCAGTAGGCAAGACACTATCTCCAAGACTTAAAGTTCCATCAAGTCTACTACATATAGTGGGGAAAAGGTTATTCCCCCAAAAGAAAATGGGTTGCTGTTAGAATGGGGGAATAGTTGCTGAGTGGTGACAAATTCAAGTGTCTACTCCAGAGGCACAAAAATACTTAATCATAATATAAGCTGGTCACAGGATTGGTAGTACAGCATGGAGAATATAGCCAGTGATTCTGTAGCATCTTTCTGTGTTGACAGGTAGTAACTGCATTAGTTGGGGTGAGGATTTAATAATACTGGTAACTGTTGAACCACTGTGTGGTATAGTTGAAACCAATATAAGATTATACATCAACTATACTTCAATTAAAAAAATATATCTACCCCAGAGAGCTAGGATTTAAGCTCATGTACATCTGTCCCCCAAGTCTGCACTCTTTCTTTCCCTAGGCCAGCATGCATGGTGGTCCTCAGCCAGTGGTAATTTTATTCCCCTTCCCCCAGAGACTTTTGCCAATGTCTGAAGACATTTTCGGTTGGTACAACTGGGAGATGCTATTGGTTTGTAGTGGGCAGCAGCCAGAAATACTGCTGAGAATTCTGCAATGCCCAGCGTATCCCTCCACAAAACACGATTATCCATCCCCAAACAACAACAGTGCCAAGTTTGAGAAAAGACAGGGAATTGAGATCATACACTATGGGTTTAAGAAAATTCAGTAATTCAAGTTGGTGGAAGTATGGATTGCATATAGAAAAGTTGAAGGGGGAAAAACAAAAGTTTTAGATGAGATATTGCGGGGTCTTGAATGGCAGGCTAAGTTGTCTAGACTATATTTAATAGGACTGGGTACTTCCTAGAACAGCACTATATCTTGGTTGCCTGGGCTTCACAGACCTCTCTATTCTGAGGTTACCACTAAAAGACCTTTGGAGCACATGGGTCAAGGATATGAGACCGTCAATGACAAGCCCTGTCAGTGGTCCCCATTGTGGGCAAGCTCTCAAGGTCTCTTCCAAGAGTCTTGCTTCTCCGTGCCTCGCACATCTCTCAGGAAAAGTCACTGCTTCTTAGAGTGGACGCTCTTGCTAAAGGCAATAACACTGCTGGCAGCATTACTTCAAGTAATGTAACCACTGAATGATCTTTAATTTTTCCAGAATAATCTTTCTAAATTAACATATTTCACTAATTCACACTTTTTCACATATCTGAAATTAGGACATACTTACAATTCATTGTTTAACTGGTAGCACTTTTTTCTTTCTGAAGGATATATAGAATAATGGATGGCCCGATCAATAGCACTTTAAATTCAATGAAATGTGATATATTTATTTTCTTCATTTGTCATTGCTTAAATTTTATTCATGCTCATTTAAAGAACCGGCTGTGGGCGTTGTCGGTGGGCATTAGTGCCCAAGCCGCGGCAGAGCACCGAGAGCCACGCAGTGTCATGACGGAACTGTCCCCTCTCTGTCATCATTATTTGGTCATTAGAAACACAGTTCTGATGTTGAACAGAAGAGGTTTTGTGGCCATACAACCAGGTGCCCAGTGGGAACATCCAAGGCCTGCCCCCAATGACATGTTTTATCTGTGTTTCAAAGCTTCTAGAGAGTATGTGAAAGAAACATTCATTCAGGCTTGAATTGCCTTGGCATATGCTTTTGGGCTCTTCTTATTTTGTACATACTTCCTTGGTCCATCATTAGATAATTTCCTTTGTGCAAAGGAAATGAAGTACAATCTCCTCTACATCCTTTCCCTGTTTCTCACCTTTATCCTCTCACAGGACTTCCTCCGTTCCTTCTTCATTGTCATACATCAGTGAGATTAATGTGTGATGAAATCCACCCTCCAGTAATGTTATCAGCTTCAGAAACAAAGGCATTAAGTCAGACTATAGAAGGAGAACAGGAGAGGAATAGTGGTGAAGCTTAAGCAACTGTGAATTTCCAGGAAATATTTATGAGCTGATTTAAATACTAATGAGCTAGTAGTCTGACAGCAGCAAGACTAAAATACAGAAGCACAAAGTTTCAGTTGGGTCGTGGGCCGTCTCATATCTGCACAAGCTGCACGGTAGAGTGGCCACATTTTAAACCTCCTGCCAAATAGATGTTTCAAAATGCTGTTACGTGAGAAATTGACATTTTCCCACTGATGTCATTTTTTAAATGTCTACCCTAGTACTTAGTAATCAATTTGAATCTCATGTTGAAAAGGCATCTAGGGCCACTCCACCCAAACCTTTCATCTAAATGACAGTGTATCAGGAAAGACTCTCAATTTCCTTCTCTGTCCCCTTTATGAATCCACCAAATAGCCTCTCCTTGCATGTTCCTATGCTACAGCATGACCCGTGTCTCAAGAGCGTAATAAGAGGTATCTAAAAATGTCTCCTGTCCCTGCCTGACTACAGAAAGTACTTCAGTTGCCTATGGGTTTGAAAAGATAAAAACACTTGCTATCATAATGAAACAAATTTAACTTCCAAAGAGCTTTTTTCATACATTGCCTTGGGTCTGACAATCTGCTGACTTGATCCAAAACAAATGACCAGGCTTTGCATTTCTAAATCGTATTTCAAAGTTCCACACACAGAATGCTGTTAAGGGCTTATTCAGTGGGGATTTGTTTTTCTTTTTCCTAACATGAGGATGGTAAGTAAGACAAGGAGGAAAATAGGAGGAGCAACCCACAGAGTCTCTGGAAAACTAGTGATCTTTAGAACTGGGGAGCTGAATATTCCAGAAGTTAGATCGCAGAGAGTCTGAGCACATCAGCTAGAAACCTTGCTCACATTGTGCTGCACCAGGGATCTGGTAGCTGACGGGCCTGCGGCCAGAAGGAGCAGAGTGAGGCACTCACCTCCGCCGTAAAACACAAGGCAGCACCTAAAAATTAGTAATGAAAATAAATAGTTCTTTTATGTAATATTTTCAAAAACAGAAATTAATACAAAAAGTCTGTAAGGAACAAAATGGCACAATTTTAAATAAAAACAGGATCTGACACTGCCCTGCCAAGCCATATCAGAGCCCGAGGCAAAAGGAAAAATGTGTGCATGGTTTTATCCTTTTTCAAAAAAATTTCTGGAAATAGATTTTGAATATATTGCTGATAACTTTGCTTCCATTAAAACCAGGAAAGTAAAATTCTAAAACATTCTGTGTTGGGGTAGAAGTCAAATGTTTAAAGTTAAAATAGTGTTTTTAAAATTTTTATACACCGACTTTTCCAGTTTTCAATATTTTTTTAACGGCATGAACGTTCTGGTTAGAACTCTGCACAGAGCTAGCCCAGAAGACATATTAGAAACATAAAGACATCATTATATAGGGCTGAGAAACCAAGCTGAAGCCAGTGTTAAGACCTCTCATCAAGGGTATTCTGTTACTCTGTGATTGTGTTTCATTTTATGTGCACTATTTGTGGGCCACCGTGTGCATATGCTACAAGGAACAGACAACCCACTGTTCCTTACTTAACGCTGAAGAGAATTTACTTTCATATAACAGGAAGTCCAGAGGAAGAGTGGATCCAGGGTCCAGGCTCTCTCACCGTCCTGCTCTGCCAGACACAGTAGTCAGCTTCACCTGTGGCGGGTTCCCGTTATAGGAGAACGTTGGCTGCCGTGGTTCCTGGAGTCCTGGGCAAACCTAACAATGCCTCACAAAAGGCAGGAAGAGAGAATTATTTCTCTTTTGGTCCTATTGTAACAGTGAGGAAAACTTTTTTAGAAGCTTTCCAGTAGAGCTTTCCCACGTCTCACTGGCCAGAATGAGGTCACAGGCTGCTACTGAAACCAGACTCTGAGAAGGGGAATGGGATGACAATGACAGGCTTAGGTTAATCAAGATTTACCCTAAGTCCCGTCATGGAAGGATCATTACCCAAGCAAGGTTAGGGCCTTGTAGCAAGGAGGATGGAGGAAATAGCTGGCAGCTGGGCAGCCAGCAGTGCCTACTACAAACGACAATTATGCAGTCAGGTATTGGGTAGACAATATATCACTAATCTTTGTATCAGGTTTATCATTCATCAGTACAAGAAATGGTCATGATATCATGTAAGATAAATTGCAAAAATCTTCAATGAAACAATACTGTTAGACCCATACATCCCAGCTGGCAGGAGGACAAATTCCAAGTAGATCATAGAATTAAATGTGAAAACGTTACTACTATTTAAATGAACACATTGGAGAACTCTATAGTAATCTTGGAGTAGGAGAAGCCTTTCTATGACTCAAAATCAAGAAGCCATAAAGAGAAAAAATACAACATGGAATGAAAATATCAGCATAGAAAAATAGGCAGAGGATATAAATATCCAACGGGCAAGAAAAAAAGCCTACAAATGTGTCTTAAACATATGAAATGTTCAATTTCACATTATTCAGATTAAGGAAATCAGAAATTTAAACTATCCTGAGATACCATTTTCAGCTTTCTGACTGGCAAGAGTTTGATAACACTCTGTTGGCAAGGTTGTAGGAAAAAAGTCACTCTCATGGAGCCAGAGAGAGTATGTATAGGAATAACTCCTGTGGAGGGCAGTTTAGCAGTATATGTCAAAGGCCTAAATCCTTTAATTCAGTAATTCTGTTTCTGAAAATACATCTATGGATTCTACAAAGTCTGCATTTTACAGATCTACTTAATTACATGAAAAAAGATTTTTCAGGGCTAATGTTTAACTGAAACATACCCATAAGACCCAACTGGTTAGTTCATGGCCAGTATCTAACCAAAAAGGTTAATGTCTATCATGTACTTGATTTTGAAAATTGTAAATATTACCCCTTTGGCATTTAGAAGTCTATTTATTGTCAAAAAATACTGGGACAACTCAAATAGCCAACAAATGCAGACTAACTAACTAAATGACAGTGGTCCACAAAGTGGAATATCATGCAACTATGCAGAAGGAGGAGTGGCTATTTGTATATAGTGATATGAGAAGATCTCCAACATCTAAGATTAAGTTAAAAAAGGAAGGTGCCTATTAGTTTGTGTAATACTCCAACTTTTGTATAAAAAGAAAGGAAAAATAGGACTTCCAGGAAGATGGCGGTGTGAGCAGGACAGCGGAAATCTCCTCCCAAAACCAAATATATTTATGAAAATACAGCAAATACAACTATTCCTAAAAGAGACCAGAAGATACAGGACGACACCAGCCTGCAGCTACACCTGAGAGGACTCAGCACCCCGCGAGGCGGGTAAGATACGGAGCCGCGACCCGGCGGGACCCGAGCACACCCCCACCCCAGCGCACCAGCGGGAGGAGAGGATTCAGAGTGGGGAGGGAGTGGAAGCACAGGTCCGCCGAATAACCAGCCCTGGTGATCTGCACCGGGAGCGCTGACACATGTCGCGCGGTGTATCGGAGATTGGAGAGACAGAGGTGCAGATTCCAAGAAGGCAGGTCCACTCAGCCGGTTCCCCGGGACAAAACAAAAGCGCGTGCTGTTTTAGGGGTCTTACAGTGACAGGGGCCCAACGGAGGAGCAGGATCGTCCCAGCGCACTCAGCCTGCCTGCAGGCTGGGAGCCCTGGGGAATTTTGGTCCCCTTGGACTGTGGTGGGAAAGGTAGTCGTACGGAGACTTCCCACAGAAGTCAGCAGCCTCCCATTCATTCCCTCCCTGCCAGAGTCACAAAGGGCCTGGCGGAGCAGCTTGGCGATGCAATAGTGGAGTAGCAGTGCCACCTACAGGATCCGAACAGAAACTACACCTGGCAGGCATTTTTTTTTTCTATTTTCCCTTTCTTCTTTTTTTCTTTTTCTGACCACTTCTATCGCCATGAAAAGAGAGAGAAATATGGTACAAACAGAACTTACCCAGAAAACCCCAGACAAGACTACCCCAGAGAGGGAGTCTGAAGGGATGGACATGCACAATCTTCCTGAAAAAGAATTCAGAATAAAAGTCATAACCATACTGATGGATCTAGAGAGAAATATGCAAGAGCTGAGGGAGGAAGTGACGGAAGTGAGGAAAGACAATGCAGAAATGAGACAAGTGATCAAAGGGCTTAGCAGCAGAGTGGACGAGATGCAAGAGACTGTTAATGGAATAAAAATCAGAGAACAGGAATACAGAGAATCTGAGGCACAGAGAGATAAAAGGATATCTAGGAATGAAAGAATAATAAGAGAACTGTGTGACCAATCCAAACGGAACAATATTCGCATTATAGGAATACCAGAGGAAAAAGTCTTCTTCTTTGAAGAAATAATTGCTGAAAACTTCCACCAGCTGGGGAAGGAAATAGTCTCTCAGATGATGGAAGCTCACAGATCTCCCAACACAAGGGACCCAAGGAAGACAACACCAAGACACATAACAATTAAAATGGTAAATATCAAAGATAAGGACATAGTATTAAAGGCAGCCAGAGAAAGAAGAAATACTACCTACAAAGGAAAACCCATCAGGCTATCATCAGACTTCTCAACAGAAACCTTACAGGCCAGAAGAGAATGGCATGATATATTTAATGTAATGAAACAGAAGGGCCTCGAACCAAGAATATTGTATCCAGCACAATTATCATTTAAATATGATGGAGGGATTAAACAATTTCCAGACAAGCGAAAACTGAGGGAATTTGTTTCCCATAAACCACCTCTTCAGGACATCTTAAAGGGACTGCTCTGGATGAAAGCACTGATAAGGCTAAAAAAGAGGTCACCAGAGAAAATAAAATCATAGCAAAGAAAGCAGACCATCCAAATACTAACTAAAGGCAAATAATAAAACACTTAGTATATAAAGAATGGAGGAGGAGGAATAAGAAGGGAAAGAAACAAAGAATCATCAGGTTGTGTTTAAAATAACTTAACAAGAAAGTTAAGTTAGATTGTTAGATAGTAGAGAAGCTACCCTTGAACCTCTGGTAATCACAAATCTAAAGCCAGCAATGGCAATACGTACATATCTATCAATAATCACCCTAAATGTAAATGGACTGAATGCACCAATCACAAGACACAGAGTCACTGAATATATAAAAAAAGCAAGACCCATCTATATGCTGCTTACAGGAGACTCACCTCAAACCCAAAGATATACAAAGACAAAAAGTGAAGGGATGGAAAAATATATTTCATGCAAACAACAAGGAGAAAAAAGCAGGTGTTGCAGTACTTGTATCAGACAAAATAGACTCAAAACGAAGAAAGTAGCAAGAGATAAAGACGGACATTACATAATGATAAAGGGGTCAGTCCAACAAGAAGAAATAATCATTTTAAATATATATGCACCCAACACAGGAGCACAGGCATATGTGAAACAAATGCTAACAGAATTAAAGGAGGAAATATAAAGCACTGCATTCATTTTAGGAGACTTCAACACACCACCCACTCCAAAGGACAGATCAACCAGACAGAAAATAAGTAAAGACACAGAGACACTGAACAACACACTAGAACAGATGGACCTAACAGACACCTACAGAAATCTGCACCCAAGAGCAACAGGATACACATTCCTCTCAAGTGCACATGGACCATTTCCAGAATAGACCACATACTAGGCCACAAAAAGAACCTCAGTAAATTCAAAAAGATTGAAATTCTACCAACCAACTTCTCAGATCACAAAGGTATAAAACTAGAAATAAATTTTAGAAAGAAAACAAAAGGCTCACAAATACATGGAGACTTAACAACATTCTCCTAATTAATCAATGGGTTAATGACCAAATCAAAACAGAAATCAAAGAATTTATGGAGACTAATGACAGCAACAACACAAAGACACAACTTCTATGGGACGCAACAAAGGCAGTTCTAAGAGGAAAGTATATTGCAATCCAGGCCTATTTCAAGAAGGAAGAACATTCCCAAATAAACAGTCTAAAGACACAATTATTGAAATTGGAAAAAGAACAAATGAGGCCCAAAGTCACCAGAAAGAGGGACATAATAAAGATCAGAGAAGAAATAAATAAAATTGAGAAGAATAAAACAATAGAAAAAATCAATGAAACCAAGAGCTGGTTCTTGGAAAAATAAACAAAATAGATAAACCCCTAGCCAGACTTATTAAGAGAAAAAGAGAATCTACACACATAAACAGAATCAGAAATGAGAAAGGAAAAATCATGACGGACCCCACCGAAATACAAAGAATTATAAGAGAATATTATGAGAATCTACATGCTAACAAGCTGGAAAACATAGCAGAAATGGCCAACTTCTTAGAAAAATACAACCTTCCAAGACTGACCAAGAAAGAAACAGAAAAACTAAACAGACCAATCACCAGCAACGAAACTGAATCGGTAATCAAAAAACTACCCAAGAACAAAACCCCCAGACCTGATGGATTCACCTTTGAATTCTACCAGACATATAGAGAAGAAATGACACCCATTCTTCTTAAAGTTTTCCAAAAAATAGCAGAGCAGGGCATACTTCCAAACTCATTCTATGAAGCCAGCATCACTCTAATACCAAAACCTGGCAAAGACCTCACCAAAAAAGAAAATTACAGACCAATATCCCTAATGAACGTAGAAGGAAAAATACTAAACAAAATATTAGCAAACCGGATTCAAAAATACATCAAGAGGATTATACACTATGACCAAGTGGGATTCAACCAGGGATGCAAGGATGGTACAACATTCGAAAATCCATCAACATCATCCATCACATTAACAAAAAGAAGAACAAAAACCACATGATCATCTCCATAGATGCTGAAAAGCATTTGACAAAATTCAGCATCCATTCATGATTAAAACTCTAAACAAAATGGGTATGGGGGCAAGCACCTCAGCATCATAAAGGCCTTATATCACAAACCCACAGCTAACATCATACTTGACAGTGAGAAGCTGAAAGCTTTTCATCTAAGATTGGGAACAAGACAGGGATGCGCACTCTCTCCACTGTTATTCAACATAGTACTGGCGGTCCTAGCCACGGCAGTCAGACAAAACAAAGACATACAAGGCATCCAAATTGGTAAAGAAGAAGTCAAATTGTCACTATTTGCAGATAACATGAATAAAAAGAAAGGAAAAAACCTAAAGACTCCACTCCAAAACTACTAGAACTAATCTCCGAATTCAGCAAAGTTGCAGGATACAAAACTAACACACAGAAATCTGTTCCTTTCCTATACACTAACAATGAACTAACAGAATCAGAAACCAATTCCATTCACAACTGCATCAAAAAGAATAAAATACCTAGGAATAGACCTAACCAAGGAAGTGAAAGACCTATACCCTGAAAACTACAAGACACTCCTAAGAGAAATTAAAGACAACACTAAGAAATGGAAATTCATCCCATGCTCTTGGCTAGGAAGAATAAATATTGTCAAAATGGCTATACTACCTAAAGCAATCTACAGATTCAATGCAATCCCTATTAAACGACCAACAACTTTCTTCAATGAACTGGAACAAATAATTCTAAAATTCATATGGAACCAGAAAAGACCCCGAATAGCCAAAGCAATCCTGACAAAGAGGAATAAAACAGGGGGAATTATGCTCCCTGACTTCAAGCTCTACTACAAAGCCACAGTAATCAAGACAATTTGGTATTGGCACAAAAACAGACCCACATACTAGTGGAACAGAATAGAAAATCCAAACATTAACCCAAACATATACAGTCAATTAATATATGATAAAGAAGCCTTAGATATACAATGGGGAGATGACAGCCTCTTCAGCGGCTGGTGTTGGAAAAACTGGACAGCTACATGTAAGAGAATGAAACTGGACTACTGTCTAGCCCCATACACAAAAGTAAACTCAAAATGGATCAAAGACCTGAATGTAAGTCATGAATCCATAAAACTCTCAGAAAAAAACATAGGCAAAAATCTCTTGGACATAAACATGAGCGACTTCTTCATGAACATATCTCCCCAGGCAAGGGAAACAAAAGCAAAAATGAACAAGTGGGACTATATCAAACTGAAAAGCTTCTGTACAGCAAAGGACACCATCAGTAGAACAAAAAGACATCCTACAGTATGGGAGAATATATTTATAAATGACGTATCCATAAGGGGTTGACATCCAAAATATATAAAGAACTCACGCATGTCAACAATCAAAAAGCAAATAATCCAATTAAGAAATGGGCACAGGACATGAATAGACACTTCTCCAAAGAAGAAATTCAGATGGCCAAGCACATGAAAAGATGCTCCACATCGCTGATCATCAGAGAAATGCAGATTAAAACCACAATGAGATATCACCTCACACCAGTGAGGATGGCCAACATCCAAAACACAAACAACAACAAATGTTGGCGAGGATGTGGAGAGAAGGGAACCCTCCTACACTGCTGGTGGGAATGCAAATTGGTTCAACCACTGTGGAAAGCAGTATGGAGGTTCCTCAAAAAACTCAAAAGAGAAATACCATTTGACCAGGGAATCCCACTCCTAGGAATTTACCCTAAGAATGCAGCAGCCCAGTTTGAAAAAGGCAGATGCACCCCTATGTTTATTGCAGCACTATTTACAATAGCCAAGAAATGGAAGCAACCTAAGTGTCCATCAGTAGATGAGTGGATAAAGAAGATGTGGTACATATACACAATGGAATATCATTCAGCCTTAAGAAGAAAACAAATCCTACCATTTGCAACAACATGGATGGAGCTAGAGGGTATTATGCTCAGTGAAATAAGCCAAGCCGAAAAAGACAAGTATCAAATGATTTCACTCATATGTGGAGTATAAGAACAAAGAAAAAAACTGAAGGAACAAAACAGCAGCAGACTCACAGAACCCAAGAACGGACTAATAGTTACCAAAGGGAAAGGAACTGGGGAAGATGGGTGGGAAGGGACGGATAAGAGGGTAAAGGGGTCATTACGATTAGCAGAAGTAATGTTGGGGGGGCACGGGGAGGGCTGTACAACTCAGAGAAGACAAGTAGTGATTGTATAGCATCTCACTACGCTGATGGACAGTGACTGTAATGGGGTTGGTGGGGTGGACCTGATGAAGGCGGTAGTTTAATCACCATAATATTGCGCATGTAATTGTAGATTAATGATACCAAAATAAATTATATTAAAAAATTAAAGGAAAAATACGTGTTACTTTATAAAAAATAAACAATTGTGTTTGCTTATAAAAACATGAAGCTCTGAAAGAAGCACAAAAAATAACAGATTGCCTGGATTCAGGGGATGGCAAATGGGGAGGATGGAAGACAAGATAAGAGGACATTTTTTCAATATATATCATTTCTTTTTCTTTTGATTTATAAGCATGTAAATGTATTTGTTCAGTTTAAATACAATTTATTGATAATCAATTTTTTACTGCTGCCTACATTCCATTTCCAAATCTTTAATATGACATTCAAGACAAATCATAAGTTAGCTCTAATATTTGCATGGTTGATTCCTACTAATTTCTCCGCATCCCTACCTGTCACCTATGACCCACACATAAACCACACACCACCAGCCCTGGAACTTCTCCTCCAAAATAACCACTGTTAACTGTTTTCACTTCGGAAAAAAAAAATATGTGTATGCTTACATTTCTATCATATGTGTATCATTTCTCAAAAAATTTACACATGATAATGTTTTTATTTACTATGTATTCTTAAGAATTTTCTGTATCATGAACTTTTTAATTTATTTAATATCTTGTAATTCATATATATATATATCAGTATGTACTGCTTTTTTAAATGGATAATATTCCATCACATAGATACATAATAATTTTTTATTGATGTATCATTGAGATACAATCTTATATTGGTTTCAAGTATACCACACAGTGGTTCAACAGTCACCCATATTATTAAGTCCTCATCTCAACTGATACAGTTACTATCTGTCAACATAGGAAGATGTTACAGAATCATTGGCTTTATTCTCCATCCCGTACTTTGATCCCTGAGACCAGTTTATGTTATGACTGAGAATTTTTGTGCTCTTTTATCCCACTCACCCTCCTCCCCAACCCCAACTACTTCCCTATAGTAACCACCAGTCACTTCTCAGTGTCTATGAATCTACTGCTATTTTTATTATTTTGTTTTGTTCTATCTTTTAATCCCACATATAAGTGAAATCGTATAGTATTTGTCTTTCTCTGCCTGGCTCATGTCACTAAGTATAACACCCTCTAGGCCCATCCATGTTGCTGTAAATGACAGGGTTTCTTTCTTTTTTTATGGCTGGATGATATTCCATCATGTATATGTACCACATCTCCTTTATCTATTCATCTAGTGATGGACACTTAGGTTGCTTCCATATCTTGGCTATTGTAAATAATGTGTCAATAAACAGGAGTGCGTATATCTTTCGAATCAGGGATTTTGTTTTCTTCAGATAAATTCCTAAAAGTGGAAATACTGGGTCAAATAGTATACCTACTTTTAGCTTTTTGAGGTACATCCATACTGTTTTCCAGAGTTGCTGTAACAGTTTACATTCCCTCCAACCATGTGGGAGAGTTCCCATTTCTCCATATCCTTGCCAACACATTATTTCTTATGTTTTGGATAGTGGCCATTCTAACTGGTGTGAGGTGATATCTCATTGTGGTTTTTATTTCCATTTCCCTGATGACAAGTGATGTGGAGCATCTTTTCATGTGCCTGTTGGCCATCTGTATTTCTTCTTTGGAGAAATGTCTGTTCAGGTCCTCCACCCATTTTTTAATTGGTATATTTGTTTTTGTGGTGTTGAGGCATATGAGCTCTTTATATATTTTGGATATTATCAGATAAATTGTTTATGAATACATTTGCCCATATTGTAGGTTGCCTTTTTGTTCTGCTGATGGTATCCTTTGCTATACAGCTTTTTAGTTTGATGTAGTCCCATATTTGTTCATTTTTTATTTTGTTTCCCTTGCTCAAGGAGATGTGTCCAGGAAAAAAATGCTCATGCTTATGTTCAGGAGATTTCTGCCTGTTTTTTTCTAAAAGTTTTATGGTTTCATGTCTTACATTTAGGTCTTTGATCCATTTTGAGTTTAGTTTGTGTATGGAGCTAGACAGTAATC
Organism: Phataginus tricuspis; assembly: GCA_029783875.1. Taxonomy (NCBI): domain Eukaryota; kingdom Metazoa; phylum Chordata; class Mammalia; order Pholidota; family Manidae; genus Phataginus; species Phataginus tricuspis. The sequence continues at coordinate 858,868 of JAQQAC010009165.1, read as the reverse complement.
TAGTTTCATTCCCTTGCATGTAACTGTCCAGTTTTTCCAACACCAGTTATTGAAGAGACTATCTTTTCCCCATTGAATATTCATGGTGCCTTTATCATGTATTAATTGATCTTATATAGATGGGTTTATTTCTGGGCTCTCTATTCTGTTCCACTGATTTATGGGGCTGTTCTTATGCAGTACCAAATTGTTTTGATTACTGTGGCTTTGTAGTTGAGCTTGAAGTCAGGGAGCATAATATTCCCAGGTTTATTATTCTTTATCAGGATTGCTTTGGATATTCAGGGTCCTTTGTGGTTCCATATGAATTTTAGGATTATTTGCTGCAGTTCATTGAAAAATGCCATTGGTATTTTGATAGGGATTGCATTGAATCTATAAACTGCTTTGGGCAGGATAGCCATTTTGACAATATTAATTCTTCCTATCCATGAGCATGGGATAGATTTCTGTTTATTTATGTCTTCTTTAACTTCTCTCATGAGTGTCTTACAGTTTTCAGAGTAGAGGTCTTTTATCACCTTGGTTAGGTTTATTCCTAGGTATTTTACTCTTTTAGATGTGATTGTAAATAGAATCATTTTCCTGATTTCTCTTTCTGCTGTTAGTATACAGGAATGCAACAGATTTCTGTGTATTAATTTTGTTTCCTGCAACTTTGCTGAATTATTAGTTCTAATAGTTTTTTGGTGGATTTTCTGCATTTTCTGTATATAATATCATGTCCTCTGCAAATAGTGACAGTTTAACTTCTTCCAGACCAATTTGGATGCCTTTTTTCTCTTCATCTTGTCTGACTGCCATGACTAGGACCTCCAGTACTACATTGAATAAAAGTGGTGAGAGTGGACATCTTTGTCTTGTTCCTGATCTTAGAGGAAAAGCTTTCAGCTTTTCCCCCATTGAGTATAATGTTAGCTATAGGTTTGTTGTATATGGCATTTATTATGTTGAGGTATGTACCCTCTTTGCTCATTTTGTGGAGAGTTTTTATCATGAAAAATAATTTTATAAAATGCTTTTTCAGCATCTATTGAGATGATCATGTAGTTTTTAATCCTTTTGTCAATGTGGTGTATCACATTGATTGATTTACAAATATTGTACCATCCTAGCATCCCTGGAATAAGCCCACTTGGTCATGATGGATGATCCTTTTGATGTATTTTTTAAATTCAGTTTGCTAACATTTTATTAAGGATTTTTTCATCTATGTTTATCAGGTATATTGGTCTAAATTTTTCTTTTTTTGCAGTGTCTTTGTCTGGTTTTGGTATTATAGTAATGCCAACCTCATAGAAAGAGTTTGGAAGTATTGCCTTCTCTTCTACTTTTTGGAATACTTTAAGAAGGATGGGTAGAATTCAGCTGTGAAGCCATCTGGTACATTTTGTTTCTTGGGAGTTTTCTGATTACCAATTCAACTTTGTTACTGGTAATTGGTCTGTTCAGATTTTGTTCTTCTTCCTGACTTGAAAGGTTGTACTTTTCTAGGAATTTGTCCACTCCTAGGTTATCCAATTTATTGGCATATAATTTTTCATAGAAATCTCTAATAATTCTTTGTGTTTTTGTGGTGTCAGTTGTAACTATTCCTCCAGGAGGATTAAAGATGGCAGCATGAGAGGTGAGACAGAGGATTCCTCCTAAAACCACATATAATACAAAAGTATAATTAATACAACTACTCCTGAAAGAGCAACAGGAAGGAGGACTGCATACACCTGGAGAAAAGAGCAGACCTCACGGAACAGGGTAACATACCAAAGCTGTGGCCCAGTAGGACCCAAGCCCTTCCCCCAACCCAGCTCACTGGCAGGAGGAAGTGGAAGCCTGGGACTGCTGAATACCTAACTCCAGAGATTCTCTCTGGGAGTAAAACATTTCATGGTGCTTGCATGGTACTCTCGTGAGTAGGGGGTTGGAAAGTTAAGACAGGCAGAATTCCTGGAGAGACTGAGATTCCAGCCACTTGTGGAAAACAGGGATCCATTTATGGCTGCTCTGGGGCAAAAGAAAGGTGGGCAGTCTGAGAGACTTCCTAACAAAGCCCTTAGCAAGAGGGCTACTAAAGGGGCAAGGATTGCACAGAGCTTCCTGTTCAGGAGAAAAGAAAGGTAGACAAAATTGTCCAGGTGCACTCTGCCCAGCAGGTTGGGAGCTTTCACGATATTCAGGTGCTCCAGCTCCCTGGCTGCCTACACACTTCCAAGATATGCAGCCTGCTGCGCCTTTCTCCTGGACAGCCCCACCTGGCTTGCAAACCAGTAAACCCTACCCTGGCGTTAGGCCAGCCAGAGGGAAAATCTGTCTACAGCAACTACAAATGGAAAGCATAGAGGCTTATATGTGTGTACTCAGCCCACTGGGTCAGGCAGTAGAATCAGGCATAGCAGCTGGGAAGCAGGAAACAGCTCTTACCTCCATCCAGGCACCAATACCGCTCAGGTACAATGCCCAACATTGCTTCAGGGGCTGAGCAGCTCCAGAGAGTAGAGCTTCTGGGTACTAGAGGGTGCCATATACAAATATGAAAGGAACCTGGTTCAAAGTAAAATTATTAATACAACCCCTGAGAAAAAAATGACATCAACCTTATGAATCTTCCTGAAAGGGGGTTCAAAATAAAAATCATTAACATGCTCATGGAGGTACGGAAAGATATTCAAGAACTCAGGAATGAATTCCGGTCAGAGATCCAATCATTGAAGAGCACAATGGGATGTATTAAAAGCAGATTGGATATGGTGGAGGAGATGATAAATAAAATAGAAACTAGAGAAGAGGAATACAAAGAAGCTGAGGCACCGAGAGAAAAAAGGATCTCTAAGAATGAAAGAATATTGAGAGAACTGTGTGACCAATCCAAACCGAACAATATTCGCATTATTGGGGCAACAGAAGAAGAGAGAGGAAAACTGATAGAAAGTGTCTTTGAGGATGTAATTGCTGAAAACTTCCCCAATCTTGGGGAGGAGATAGTCTCTCAGGTCATGGAGGTCCACATATTCCCAACACAAGGGACCCAAGGAAGACAACACCAAGACATATAGTAATTAAAATGGCAAAAGATCAAGGATAAGGACAGACTATTAAAAGCAGCCAGAGAGAGAAATAAGATCACACACAAAGGAAAGCCCATCAGGCTATCATCAGACTTCTCAGTAGAAACCTTACAGGCCAGAAAGGAGTGGCATGATGTATTTAATGCAATGAAGCAGAAGGGCCTAGACCCAAGAATACTTTATCTGGCAAGATTATCATTTAAATGTGAAGGAGGGATTAAACAATTTCCAGATAAGCAAAAGTTGAGAGAATTTACCTCCCACAAACTGTCCCTACAGTGTATTTTGGAGGGACTGCTGTAGATGGAAGTGTTCCTAAGGTTTAATAGCGGTCACGAGAGGTAATAAAACCACAGTAAAGAAAGTAGAACAGCTAATTACTAAGCTAATGCAAAATTAAATTAACTATCCCCAAAGTCAATCAAGGGATAGACAAAGAATACAGAATATGACACCTAATATATAAAGAATGGAGGAGGAAGAAAAAGGAGAACAAAAAAGAACCTTTAGATTGTGTTTGTAATAGCATATTAAGTGAGTTAAGTTAGACTCTTAGATAGTAAGGAAGTTAACCTTGAACCTTTGGTAACCATGAATCTAAAGCCTGCAATGCCAATAAGTACATACCTATCCATAATCACCCTAAATGTAAATGGACTGAATGCACCAATCAAAAGACATGGAGTCACTGAATGGATAAAAAAGGAAGACCCATCTATATGCTGCCTACAAGAGACTCACTTTAAACCCAAAGACATACACAGACTAAAAGTGAAGGGATGGAAAAAGATATTTCATGCAACTAATAGTGGGGAAAAAACAGTAGTTGCAGTACTTGTATCAGACAAAATAGACTTCAAAACAAAGAAAGTCACAAGAGACAAAGAAAGACACTACATAATGATAAAAGGGTCAATCCAACAAGAAGATATAACCATTATAAATATATATGCACCCAACACAGGAGCACCTACATATGTGAAACAATACTAACAGAATTAAAAGGAGAAAAAGAATGCAATAGAAACAGAATTCATTCTAGGAGACTTCAACACTCCACTCACTCTGAAGGACAGATCAACCAGGCAGAAAATAAGTAAGGAGACAGAGGCACTGAACAACACAATAGACCAGATGAACCTAACAGACATCTACAGAACTCTACACCCCCCAAAAAAGCAGAATATACATTCTTCTCAAGGGCACATGCAACATTTTCAAGAATAGACCATATACTAGACCACAAAAAAAGCCTCGGTAAATTAAAAAAGATTGAAATTGTACCAACCAGCTTCTCAGAACACAAAGGAATGAAACTAGAAATAAACTATGCAAAAAAAATTTAAATTACCACAAACACATAGAGGCTTCACAACATGCTCCTACATAAACAATGGATCAATGACCAAAGAAAAACAGAGATCAAGCAATATATGGAGACAAATGACAACAATAATTCAACACCACAAAATCTGTGGGACGCAGTGAAGGCCATGCTAAGAGGAAAGCATATTGCAATACAGGCCTACCTTAGGAAAGAAGAACATTCCCATATGAACAGTCTAAACTCACAATTAAGGAAACTAGAAAAGGAAGGACAAATGAGACCCATAGTCAGTAGAAAGAGGGACATAATAGAGATTAGAACATAAATAAATTAAATTGAGAAGAATAAAACAATAGAAATAATCAATGAAGGCAAGAGCTGGTTCTTTGAGAAAATAAACAAAATAGATAAACCCCTAGCCAGACATATAAAGAAAAAAAGAGAGTCTACACACATAAACAGAATCAGAAATGAGAAAGGAAAAATCACTACGGACACCACAGAAATACAAAGAACTATTAGAGAATGCTATGAAAAATATATGCTAACAAACTGGATAACCTAGAAGAAATGGACAACTTTCTAGAAAAATACAACCTTCCAAGGCTGACCCAGAAAGAAACAGAGAATCTGAACAGACCAATTACCAGCAACAAAATTGAACTGGTAATCAAAAACCTACCTAAGAACAAAACCCCTGGACCAGATGGCTTCACTGCTGAATTTTGTCAAACATTTAGTGAAGACCTAATACCCATCCTCATTAAAGTTTTCCAAAGAGTAAAGGAAGAGGGAATACTTCCAAACTCATTCTATGTGGCCAGCATCACGCTAATACCAAAACCAGGCAAAGACACCACAAAAAAGAAAATTACAGACCAATATCCCTGATGAACATAGATGCAAAAATACTCAACAAAATATTAGCAGACCGAATTCAAAAATACATCAAAAAGATTATCCATCATGATCAAGAAGGATTTGTTCCAGGGATGCAAGGATGGTAGAACATTCGAAAATCCATCAACATCATCCACCACATCAACAAAAAGAAGGACAAAAACCACATGATCCTCTCCATAGATGCTGAAAAAGCATTTGACAAAATTCAACATCCATTCATGATAAAAACTCTCAACAAAATGGGTATAGAGGGCAAGTACCTCAACATCATAAAGGCCATATATGACAAACCCAGAGTCAACGTTATACTTAACAGCGAGAAGCTGAAAGCTTTTCCTTTAAGATCGGGAACAAGACAAGGATGCCACTCTCCCCACTTCTACTCAACATAGTACTGGAGGTCCTAGCCATGGCAATCAGACAACACAAAGAAATAAAAGGCATCCAGATAGGCAAGGAAGAACTTAAACTGTCCCTGTTTGCAGATGTCATGATATTGTACATAAAAAACCCTGAAGAATCCACTCCAAAGTACTAGACCTAATATCTGAATTCAGCAAAGTTGTGGGATACAAAATTAATACTCATAAATCTGTGGCATTCCTATACACTAACAATGAACTAGCAGAGAGATAAATCAGGAAAATAATTCTATTCATAGTTGCATCAAAAAGAATAAAATACCTAGGAATAAACCTAACCAAGGAAGTAAAAGACCTATACTCTGAAAACTACAAGACACTCATGAGAGAAATTAAAGAAGATACCAATAAATGGAAACACATCCTGTGCTCATGGATAGGAAGAATTAATATTGTCAAAATGGCCATCCTGCCTAAAGCAATCTACAGATTCAATGCAATTCTTATCAAAATACCAACAGCATTCTTCAATGAACTACAGCAAATCGTTCTAAAATTCATATGGAACCACAAAAGACTCCAAATAGCCAAAGCAATCCTGAGAAGGAAGAAATAAGCAGGGGGAATTACACTCCCTGACTTCAAGCTCTACTACAAAGCAACAGTAATCAAGACAATTTGGTACTGGCACAAGAACAGACCCATAGACCAATGGAGCAGACTAGAGAGCCCAGATATAAACCCAACCATATATGGTCAATTAATGTATGATAAAGGAGCCATGGTCATACAATGGGGAAATGACAACCTCTTCAACAGCTGGTGTTGGCAAAACTGGACAGCTACATGCAAGAGAATGAAACTGGATTATTGTTTAACCCCATACACAAAAGTAAACTCGAAATGGATCAAGGACCTGAATGTAAGTCATGAAACCATAAAACTCTTAGAAGACAACATAGGCAAAAATCTCCTGAGTATAAGCATGAGCAACTTCTTCCTGAACGCATCTCCTCGAGCAAGGGAAACAAAAGCAGGAACGAACTCATGGGACTACATCAAACTAAAAAGTTTCTCTATGGCAAAGGACACAATCAACAGAACATAAAGGCATTATACAGTATGGGAGAATATATTTGTAAATGCCATATCCAACAAGGGGTTAACATCCAAAATATATAAAGAACTTACATGCCTCAACACCCAAAAAGCAAATAAGCCAATTAAAAAATGGGCAGAGGATATGAAGAGACAGTTGTCCAAAGAAGAAATTAAGATGGCCACAGACACATGAAAAGATGCTCCACATCACTAATCATCAGGGAAATGCAAATTAAAACCACAATGAGATATCGCCTCACACCAGTAAGGATGGCCAGCATCCAAAAGACTAAGAACAACAAATGCTGGTGAGGATGTGGAGAAAGGGGGACCCTCCTGCACTGCTGGTGGGAATGTAAGCTAGTTCAACCATTGTGGAAAGCAATATGGAGGTTCCTCAAAAAACTAAAAATACAAATACCATTTGACCCGGGAATCCCACTTCTTGGAATTTACCCAAAGAATACAATTTCTCAGATTCAAAAAGACATATGCACCCCTATGTTTATCACAGCACTATTTACAATAGCCAAGATATGGAAGCAACCTAAGTGTCCATCAGTAGATGAATGGATAAAGAAGAAGTGGTACATATACACAATGGAATACTATTCAGCCATAAGAAATAAACAAATCCTACCATTTGCAACAACACGGATGGAGCTGGAGCATATTATGCTCAGTGAAATAAGCCAGGTGGAGAAAGGCAAGTGACGAATGATTTCCCTCATTTGTGGAGTGTAACAATGAAGCAAAACTGAAGGAACAAAATAGCAGCAGGCGCAGAGACTCCAAGAGGAACTAGTGGTTACCAAAGGGGAGGGGTGTGGGAGGGCGAGTGGGGAGGGAGGGAGAAGGGAATTGAGGAGTATTATGTCAGGTACACATGGTGTGGGGGGTCACAGGGAAAACAGTGTAGCACAGAGAAGGCAAATAGTGAATCTGTGGCATCTTACTACACTGAGGGACAGTGACTGCATTGGGGTGTGGGTGGGGACTTGATAATATGGGTAAATGTAGTAACTACATTTTTTTTCATGTGAAACCTTCAGAAGAGTGTATATCAATAATACCTTAATAAAAATTTAAATAAAAAAAGTCTACATTAAGTTGATGATCACTGTATTTCAAACACAATCCAAAAGTACTGTTTTCTTCTTCTTCCTTCCCAACACTTTATGTATTAGATGTCATAATCTGAATTTTTGTGTATCTCTTCACTGATTTTGTGTAATGTTGGTTTTACTACTTTTGTTTTGTTTTAATTTTGTACTTGCTTAGTAGGTAATTTGTCTACTACTTTTACTGTGGGTTTATTTTCCCCGGTGAAAGCTATTTAGTCTTTAGGACATTTCCATCTACAGAAATCCCTTTAACATATCCTCTAATGATGGTTTAGTGGTTGTAACTCCTTCAGACTTAATTTATCTGGGAAATGTTTAATCTCTCCTTCAAATTTTAATGATAATCTTGCTGGGTAGAGGATTCTTGGTTGAAGGTCCTTCTGTTTCAGTACATTAAATATTTCATGCCACTCCCTTCTGGCCTGTAAAGTTTTTGCTGAGAAGTCTGCTAATAGCCTGATGGGGTTTCCCTTATAAATAAGAATTTTCCTCTGTCTGGCTGCATTCAATACCCTCTCATGATCCTTAATCTTTGTCATTTTAATTATTATATATTTTGGTGTTTTCTTCCTGGGGTTTCTTTTGTTAGGGGCTCTCTGTGCTTCCAGGACCTGGGTGTCTATTTCCTGCCATAGACTGAGGAAGTTTTCAGCAATTATTTCTTCAAAGAGACTTTCTACCCCTTTGTCTCTTTCTTCTCCTTCTGGTACCCTTATGATGCAAATATTGTTTCATTTAGAGTTGTCACACAGCTCTCTTAGCCTCCGTCATTTCTAAAGATCCCTTTTCCTCTCTGTTCTTCAGCTTCATCGTGTTCCTGTTCTCTAATTTCCATATCATTGTCCCCTCTACTTGCAGCAATCTGTTATTCATCCCTTCCATTGTATATTTAATTTCAGTTACTATATTCTTCAGCTCTAAGTGGCTCTTTTTTTAAGTGGCTCTTTTTTAATTCTTATATCTTTGTTGAAGTCGTTCCTGAGATCATCAATACTTTTGTGCAGATAAGTGACCATATTTATGACTGTTACTTCACAATCTTTATGAAGATTGATTATCTTCATTTCATTTAGCCTGCTAATGAGGGTGTCAGACCTCTAAAATGAAGACACCCTCTAAAAGGTGTCTTATCCTATAGTTGTGTTTGGAACATATTCCTCTGCCTCCTGATTTTGTCACAGTTTCTGTGTTTCTTCCTTTGTATTAGAAAGATCCACTATGCTTCCTGGTCTAGAGAATAATGACTTTATGAAGAAGGCAGTCTGTGGTCCCCAGAAACTCAAGACTCTTTACTCTCCATTGCCCGGTTCTCCTTTGTGGTGGAGTCCCAGTTGCTTTGGTGGGTAATTGGTGAGGCCACCTTTCTATCTGCAGACAGTGGTCCATCTCAGTCCAGTGCAGAGGGAAGTTTGCCTCAGCCATCCCTTTGTGAGTCAAGCAACAGTGCTTCTGCTGAAATCGTTGTGGGTGTGGTACCCTCTGCCTTCCCTGCAGCAATGGTGGCACTGCTGAGCTATGAGGTAAGTGGGGCAGTCATGTGGCTCTGGGACAGTGTGCAGTATTGGGGTGGGCGCCAGTGCATTCACAATCACGGGCAGCAGGGAGCCCCACAGCTGGGCACGTGGTCCTGCAGCAGCAGCAGTGGGACATGCAGGTACACAGTTGCATAGCAGCAACAGGGTATGAGGACACACAGCAGCAACAGGGTATGAGGACGCACAGCAGCAACAGGGTATGAGGACGCACAGCAGCAACAGGGTATGAGGACGCATGGTACTGGCTGGGCCACCTGCAAGGAGGAAGGAGTACCCAGAGCTGGCTCCTGTAGGCGCCTCCCCAGTTGGGCTTAGACAGAGCCAAGAAAGCTGTGAAAGCCTCCCTCTGCCTGCCAGGCAGCAAAGTCTGATGCTGATGGGCCCAGCAGGCCAGGGGGAAGCAGGGGGTGTGCAGACAGGCAGATACACAGGGAAGCACCTTGGGGCTGAGCCACCAAGAAGGCAGATGGAACATTTGGGGCTCCCATAAGCACCTGGAGTGTTGGGGGGAGCTGGGGAAGTATCATCTCCCTTCTCAGCCTGCAGATAGCATTCCCTCCAACCCTCACCCTTCTGGCACCCTTTCTGATTCTGGCAAATCTTTCAAACTACTGCTTCTGTTTTGGATCTCAGAGGAACTGACAGAGCACGCCTGTCCTCCACCAGCAGCAGGAGTCTCAGCGCCCCAGAGTGCTCCAACTCTCTCTGGTGTCCAGCCCCTTAATCACCAAAGCCCAAAGAATGTGGACTTGTGTTCCCAGGGCAGATCTCCAGGGCCAGGGGTGCAGAGGTCCTGAGCACTCATCTCCTCCCTGCTCTGTCCTTCCTCCCGCTTGTGGGCTGGGATGGGGAAGGGCTGAGGTCCTGATCAATTGTAGCTCTGCCACTTTACCCTTTGCTGTGTGGTCTTCTCTTCTTCCCCAGGTGTAGGTGGCCTGTTCCGCAGTCTTCAGGTCATTTTCAGGATTAGTTGTATTTGCTGTAGCTGCTTCCTTGGTGTGTGTGTGTGTGTGTGTGTATGTGTGTGTGGAGGTTTCCTGCTTGCCTTCCTGTTCCACCATCTTTTTCTCCATCTCAGATACATCATAATTCAACTTGTTACTTCTCTTGCTGAACATTGAGATTGTTCCTATTATAGTTGTTGTTGGCACAAGCAATGCTGCAGTAAACATCCTGGCATACATTTACCATAATATCAAAGTATAATCGTTAGGCAGATGTTATGCGCATTTATAAATTTGATAAGTTGATTAGTAGTGACAGATTGCCTTCACAAAGATCATATCAAAATATGCTTTCAGCAAGTATATGAAAATGCACCTTCTTTCTTCACTCTCACCTGTATTGATTTTGAAACTTAAAAGTTGCCTGAGAGAACATGGATGGAGCTAGGGGGTATTATGCTCAGTGAAATAAGCCAGGTGGAGAAAGACAAGTATCAAATGATTTCACTCATATGTGGAGTATAAAAGCAAAGAAAAACTGAAGGAACAAAACAGCAGCAGACTCACAGAACCCAAGAATGGACTAACAGTTACCAAAGGGAAAGGGACTGGGGAGGATGGGTGGGAAGGGAGGGAGAAGAGGGTAAAAGGGGCATTATTATTAGCAGATGTAATGTTGGGGGGGCACGGGGAGGGCTGTACAACTCAGAGAAGACAAGTAGTGATTCTATAGCATCTCACTACGCTGATGGACAGTGAGTGTAATGGGGTTGGTGGGGGGGGACCTGATGAAGGGGGTAGTTTAATCACCATAATATTGCACATGTAATTGTAGATTAATGATAGCAAAATTTAAAAAAAAGTTGCCTGAGAGGCAGAAAATATTCCTTTTATGCATAATTTGCCTTAGCTTAATTTTGAGAATGAATGTTTTTATATGTAAATATGAATTTATATTTGTTTTACTATGAACTGTCTAGCTTAGTTTGGTAGATGAAAATGAAGCCATGTTTTCTATTATGGCTCCAGGGTTTAGAGTGTGTTCAGGAAGGCTTCTCCACTTCCACATAACACACATGAAAATTTTCCTGTATTTTCTTTTAGTCTCTCATGTATCTTTAAATGTTTAAATCTTTAATCCATCTAGATTTATGGAGATGGGGCGAGGGAAGATATATCCTGAGAGGACTGTAACTTAATTTTTTCCAAATGTCACAATACAAATTCCTGAACAATCTATACCTTCTTCACTGGTTTGAATTACAACGTGAATTATATACTAAATTCCCACAGGGACTAGGTCTTTGCCTATCCTGTTCTATTCATTTGAATATCTCTTCTCACCAAATACCACAACATTTAAGTTACTATTGTTTTAGAGCTCGTTTTTCTCAGATAAGGCTGGTCCCCACCTCATAAGTCTTTTTAGTTTTTACTTTTTCAAAACCTTCATAGCTATTTCAGCAGATATAATCCTCCAGATGAACTTACAGTTAATTTGAGAGAAACGATATTTTTATAAAATTGTCTTTCTGATTCTAACTAAGTCTAGTGCTCAAAATGTCACAGGAAATCATTAGATAATTACTTAATGAATCTGAGACCAGATCCTGGGGGGCATCTGGGGCCAGATGAGTTGTGTAACGAATCAATGGCATAATAACACAGTTCTCTCCCTTCTTGTGTAGACCCGTGAGAATTCCATGGGTATTAGTAAAACTGGGCCCAGAGAAAAAAATAAACAGTACTTCCATATCCTTCAAAAATTTTAATAGAAAAATTAATCATCCACATCCCGTGCAGAGTGAGAGCAGAGCTCCAGCCAGAATCAGTCCTGCGGTTCCGTGCGCTGGGCGCTCCCGAGTGTTGGGTGTAGGATTCCTGGCTCCAGGCCACAACCAATGCGGGAATAAACGCCATTTAATTCCGCGCAGCTGTTCCTGGGCCTTCTATGGGTGGGTCTGCCTAGGGGTGTTTCATTCGATTCCCCTTCAATTGCTGGGCGCAGAGCCAGATTTGCTAGGGCTTTCCGAATACACCACTGCAGGCAAGACACTGTGAAGGCTGTTGGCGTAGCGGAGCAACCAGCCCGAGGGGCTGCGGGGTTGCTCTGCCGGTTTGCCGCGGTGCTCCGCACGTACACTTCACTTCAGAGTGAAAACGCAGTGCTTTGTGTTCGGTGTAAGATCTTTCTAACATATGAGGTTTAGTGGAAATCTTTGCCTATTTCCATTAATGGGGCAGTGGAAATTATTAAGTAGAAATTATATTTCATATAGTATTAAAGGTGACAGCAATCTATGTAAATTAGCGTAACAGAAGAAAATGTAAGGTTCTTAATCCAAAAATATAGACCATCTTTTGCTTGACAATAGACTACCAAATTAATGTGTTGTAATTGTGTGTTTAGGTACACAAAAAGCAGCTTCAGGTTCTGCAAAGAGTAATTTCCCATTTCACATGATATAACTCCAGTGTTATAGTTCAAAATTTTCCTTCTTCCCTTGAGAAACAAATAAATGCAAAGGACTATGTGTGGTTTGCTCTTTGTTGTCGTTCTATTTTGTTTTACTACTTCCCAAGACTGTGTCAGAGAGCTTAGAAATCATGAACCATGTTCCCGGTTATACCAGGAGAGGCTAGTGTGTTCAAGGCCGTGTGGCGGGGTTGGGTCTGGAGGCCCGTTGGAGCTGACGCAGGGCTGGATGGGCTCGGGGCAGCCCCAAACCAATGGAGCCCTGGGTTTTTGCCTGTGGTAGGCAGGAGCTATGTGAGGAATAAAGGAAAGAACAAGAATCCTTATTGAGAATCCACTTGAGACAAGGTACGTGTCTGATATAGTTAATTCCCGCCATATCCTGATGTGAGAAATAAGTCTTAGTGTTTAAATTAGATGTATGCATTTTAACCCATTCATCAAATTCTTAACAGTTCTGTTATGGAAAATCTGTAGGCTGGCCAACTCACATTTTAGTAAAGGAAACATTTATTGAACACCTACTTTGTTTTAGACCTATATTAAGACTGCCTTCGACAATTTCTAGCCCACCAGGTGAACTTTTCAGTATTTCAAATCCCTGTTAATTTACATAATGGATTTTTTAAAATATTCAGTTAAAAAATGTATTGCATAATCTCTAACACTTAAAAGAAACAAAACTTGTGAATTTCTCCAAAAGAGAAATTTTAAATACAGAGAAGAATTTCTTCTGAGATCTAGATGCTCTGAAAGAATTTTAGAGTCCTCGAGCCCTGCAAGGCAATACCTCACAGGAAGGGGACTTCCTTCCTGGGCACATATTTCAAATAGCAAACGGCAAGGTGCTGGAGGGAGGCTGGCTTGAATATCGTTAACCGTTGCTCGGCATCTATTCAATCTCATTCTCTGTGCTTTTCTATAGCAGAGGCTGGGAAAATGAAATCTACATTTTCCAGACTCTTGATGCCAGAGCTCTGGATGCCACCTAGGCTTTGACAATTGGATGCACTTACCTTCGATTCAGAGAATGGGAGTGAAGCTCAGAACATCTTCGTGTGACTGTTTCTACTGGCAAACAAGGCCTTATGGGTCAAGAGGCAGATAGTGGCTGGATTAAGCCTTCTTATTTCTAGTCTCCAGTTTCAATGGGGTGGAGAGGCGGTTTTATTCACTATAGCAGTGGCTTCCTGGCCCCTAGATTCCCACTATTTTCTTAAAGTCAGTATTGCCAGTGTCTGCAGCTGATTCCTATTCCCTGGATCCTTATAATGGTTTTAAAATTATCTAATGCCCTGTATTAAATTCCTTCCTACTTAAAATGTCTTCACTTGTTGTCTCAGTCATGACTGATATAGGAGCTCCTATAAGTTTCTTTAGGTCCTCTGAATTTAAATATTACCCCTAGTGATGAAGCACTAACAAGAAGGAAGTAAATGAGAGTTTAGTATGTTTACATAAGTCACTTCCTTATAAGCAGTTTGGTTGGTTCTAGAAGATTAGACAATAACAATTTGGTTCTAGAATAATTAGAAAGCAAAACAATAATAGCTTATCTTTATTGTGTATTTACACTTATTACTCCATTCAATCCTTATAGAAACTCCGTTTTACAGAGGAGAAACCCAAGGTATAGACAAGAAACTTTTGTGTGACAACATTGTATCAGACAGAATGCCCTCCCCACCCTGCAAAGATGCCCACATCCTGATCCCTAGAACCTGTAAATATGTTACCTTACATGTCAAAGGGGCTCTGTAGATGGGATTAATTTAAGGAAAATGAGATGGGGAGATTATCCTGAATTATTTAAATGGATCCAATGTAATCACAAAAGTCCTGACAAGAGAGAGCCAGGAAAGCCAAAGGAGGAGAAGGGGATGTGACCACCAGACTGAGGCGCAAGAGAGAGCCAGGAAAGCCAAAGGAGGAGAAGGGGATGTGACCACCAGACTGAGGCGCGCGAGGGACAGACCTGAAGATGTCGCGCTGCTGTCTCCGAAGGTGGAAAAGGGAGCCGTGGGCCAGGCATGCAGGTGACCTCCTCAAGGTGGAAAAATAAGGAAATGGACTCTGCCCTAAAGCATCCAAAAGGGATGTAGCCCTATTGACATCCAATCTCTGTAACTATAAGAGAACAAATGGTGTTTTTTTAAGCCACTGAGTTTGTGGTAATTTGTTACAGCAGCCATAGGAAACTAATGCAGACATTTAACAAATATTCATTGAGATCCTATCACGTGGTGCTGGGATACGCAGTTGCAACAATGCTAAGAGCCTGTATTAATATTCCAGCTTGCATTCCTGCCTGGAATTAAGCAGAAGGAGGGCGCAGGCCCAGGCCCACCCACCTCATAAGCCAGTGCTCTTCACACTGTTACCCCCACCATGCCAAGCCCAAGGCAGGCCTGTGCCCCGTTTTTTCCTAATGAAGACATCTAATGAATCTTATTCCTAACTGGATGTCGATCAATTAACACAACATCTCTCTCCTCATTCCTCAGGGACCTGGAAGATTCTCTTCCTTCTGCTGGCCATTGTGGTTGGTATTTTCTGCAAAGATTTTTTTTTCCCCTGAGTACATTTCTAGACCTTTGGTTCTCAAGTTTTTCCTGCATATGGGATACTTGTTAAAACACCCAACTTCTACAGTTCTAATTCCATGGATCTTTCCTACCCCAGGTGATTCTGAGACCGGCACCCCAGGGACCTCTTCTAAGAAATACTCTTTTATATAAAATTATAAAAGGGCCGTGCTTTCTGAGTCCTGAAGACAGTGCTTCCCACATTCCAATTGCCTGAGTTCTTCCAGTGGGGTTTGCAGCGGACATTCCTTGCCTGACTACATGAGCTCTGCAGTGGCGATAGAAAGTAGCTGAATCCCACAGTAACTAATGATAAGCGTCGTATTGGTTTGTGTTTTCTTCCTGGTACTGGAATGCTACTAGAGTTCTCTCTCTTTTTAAAATTATTATAATATTAATAATATTCAATAGTACTACTGATTCCATTGCTTTTTTTCGAGTCATGTTGAAATAGTCAGTGCAGTTGACCATTATCCATATACGCCAGTAGGACTAGATTTTTTAATGGAATTTAAATTTGGCTATTGATTGTTTCACTGAAATTGCCACTTCTTGGTTTGTGCTTTAAAAATCCCCTCTAAGTGATAGCTCAGAGCCAACTTCACTTCCCTGAAAACAGCAGATTAGGTTGGCTTCCTTTAAATATTTGCAATATTGCATTGAACCAGAGAATTTCACTGTTGCAAAGAGCACCCTAGAAATTATCCAGCCCAGCCCCATCATTTTGCAGAGAGATAAATGAGATTTAAAAGGGGAAGTGACTTGCCTGAATGAAGTTATGCGAATAGTCAAGAGACAGAAATGAGACTAGCAACCAATTTCCTGACCCCTGGTCTTTTCAGAAACTCAGTATCTCTATAACTTTATTTGTAAACACTCTCATGGCACTTTCATTGCATCCAGTGTGAGTAAATTTTTATAGTGGATAATCTGGAGAAAATAAATTTAAACTACTCATATTTTTGTTTTCTGCTATTTTTGCTGTTTTCCCCTTTGAATGACTAAATTCAAGGTCTCTTCCATACTGACACCAGCTTTTTTTCTCCAGGAAGTCATCATTTAAAGTAGGATCACTAAGGACTTAGGAAATTCTGTGTGGATCTCTATTTATGTTAGCCTTATCCCAGTACCCTCCCATTCAAACAAAACAAAAAAAACAATGTTTGGCGGGTCTGAGTAAGGCCTGGAGCATTCATCTCATGTGTTTTAATGTATTGTTGGGCACATCATATCCAGCCCTAACCCCAAATTCTTCCTGCCTTAGCCACCATAAAATGTTTTCATACAATTTATTCAAGTGAAGTTCTTTGAACAGTTGTTAGGGCAGGAAATTCAACACCCCAGAACAGTGACAACAGAGGTGGTGGTATAACAGCTGGAGGAATTGCACTGGTGGCCACAAGTGGACATGGTATGGGTCCAGCTCCCAAGTTACCATTGCCCTGATGTGGACCCAGGAGCGAAGGCCTAACCACAGTGAACCCCCAAGTCAGTGGGGTGATCGGAGGCCCCCATCCCACAGTCTAATTAGTACAACCAAGTGACCCTGCCGTCTCCCTGCTTGTTAAATTATTCTGGCATAAATGTCTTTCCTCTGCCAGGGGAGAGTCCAGGGGAGAGCACTGCTGGTGAGCAGAGCGCTGGATTACACACATTCAGCACTGCAATCCGAAGGGCAGAGGGAGTTGGTAGAAGGAGAAGCCAGGCAAGGAGGGCCCAGGACACAGTACGGCTGACACCGGCCTGACTTACCTCTGTCCCGACGAAGTCACATTTGTAAGACAGCCACGCAGGGCTCCCTGTTGTAGCTCTGAAAGGCAGAAGAGTCATACCCAGAGATTATCCTGACACGAGGCAGAGAAGGAACTAGAAGTGGGGGCGGGGAGCTTCTCACTGTGTCCCTTGGCAGAAGGACTGACAACAGTCAGGAGTGGAGATAAGGACTTTGTGGGAGAGGCTTAAGATGAGCGTTGTGTGTTTTCACATGTCTTTTACAGATTTTCAGTTCAGGCATGTGAAAAATTGGGTTGGCCCTTACGTTTATTGTTGCTTTGAATTCTAGCCCATGTAGGACAAAGTGGCCTTGTTTAGTTACGCCCCACTGGAAAATTAGCTCAATGTCTTTTTTCTTCCTCCAGAACACAGCTTTTCTTTGTAAGAAATCATTCATTCACTTATTTATTCTTTCAACAAATAATTATTTTATGTGCTGTCACTTGCTAGGTGCTTAGGATGTGGCAGAGGTTATAGCCACCTTCATACAATTTAAGGTCCTGTGAGGGAAGCATACAGCCGAGTCAGTCATGACAGTAAAGAGTGTTAAGTGTTACAAAAAAGAAGGTAAAGAGATGAATAGCCAAAACACCAATTTTGTCTACTTCTCACTCATAAAATCAGGATGTTTAAAAGAATGTCTACCTCGGGCTGGCATGCAGACCAGATGAGATGATGTGGTTAAAATGCTCTGTAATATGGAATGCCTCTTAGCTGTACTTCCTAGGCAAATCCTGTACTGAAATAATTTAAATGCTGCAGAGAAAGATTTGCAAGAACACCCCTCTTGCAAAGAGAGCCGGGGCTCTGGTTCCAGAAGACAGAGGAGGCTGGCCAGCATCACCCGCCATGTGCAGGTCAGAGACCCTACACTGGCCTCCATGACTGAGTCCCTCCCCATGGAAGCCCTGCCCCATTAGGGGCCCATGCCCAGCCTGACTTCATGGCCCATGAATGGTGACAAGGCACAGAATGGTGACATCCATGAAGTCTCAGCTCGCCAGGAGCCCAGCTGGCCCTCCTCTACTCTCCTGGCTGCTCACCCTCACTCAGCACTTCACACAGTTGTGGTCATGTATTTGTGGGATCGTCTTGATCGGCCTATCTCTGTCTCCCCTAGTGGACAGCATGCTCCACCAGGATAGGGCCCAGGGCTGTTTTGCTCGCCTCTGTATGCCCACCCTAGCCCAGGACTGTGAATAGCGCTGCTCAGCTAATATTGCCTGAGTGAGAGACAGAATGCATGTTACTTACTTCGGCTTGTACCCTTTGGAAAGTATCACTCTCTAGCTGAACAATAGTTTCCACTTGACATTCCCAGTAATAAACTTCCTACAAGACTGTTCCTGGGAGATACCAAAAGCAGGTGGGGCAATGACCCGAAGAGAAAGCTCAGGTTGAAAGAGATCGAGACAATTACCCAGCGACCCTTTCAAGTGCTTAGAGCAGGAAATTCTAGAAAGAGTCTCATGGCCCACGTCCTGTGAAGTTGGGGAGCGTTTTCAAAAATGAGGGAGACACATCCTTTTGAAAACTAGACATTTGATGCTCTGTGGTGTCTGGAGAGGAAGCTGGGCTCAGTGCCCTTAGGTGTGGAGGCTCCGTCCTCAGGGGATCTTGCCAGAGTCTCCAGTATGTCCTGCAAGGAAATAGTACATCCTGACCCTCAGTTTCCGGTATCTGTTTTTATGCCCTGGTTGTGTTCAGTTGTCTTAAAGGGAAGGGGGAAATGGGAATCTGTTCTGAGTATGTGTGTTTTTACCCTGGCCTCCTGACTTCCATGGAGGCTGTAAATTCCAAAATCCAAACATAAGAAGCCTCTGTCAGAAGGCAGTGACCCACCACTTCGGACTCCACTCAATGTCCACATGAAAAATATCCTTGACAAAGAGCTGTTATTGTATAGTAGTTGCAAAAATCACATTCTCTCCATTCTCAACTGTATAACTCCTAATGGCTAAAGCACAATAAGCTTTTTTGACCTTCAAAAAAGCAATTTGAAAATCAGTATTACCTATGATATAGAAAATCAATATTACCTACAACATAAGATATTCTGGACTGTTGTACAATTAGTTGTTTAATATCATTATCTTAGAATTTTGAGTGTTACAACCTTTCCTGTTATGGAATGAAGGGAGAATAGAAGAAATAGGATTTACTGTATACTTCTCTCTCTGTAAGAAACCATACATTCTGTCCATGGTAAAAAATAATGTCAAAAGAGTCTATAGACAATCTGAAGAGAGAGTGAATCTAATAAAAAGACAAAAATATTGGGGAGGCTTTTGGTTCAGATAAGCCTTCTAGGAGTAAACAGAAGGCTGAAGGGGCATGGAGGTCAGCCAACCAGCTCACAGATGTTTGTGCCAAGCTGAAGGAGTGACGGCAGAATGGTTGACCAATGAGTCCTTCGGGAGGCCAGTGCCCAATGAGAAGCTGTTACTGAAGAAGTCACGGTGATCTAGAGAAAGGGGCACAGAATCAGGAGAAATAAAGTTAAAATTAGAACTGATTGGGGGAGTTTAAAGGCAAATGTCATGCCCATTATGGTTCTTTTCAAACCTCCTCTAATAAAAACTGAGATGACTATCATGTCTACAAGAATACCAGAATCAATCCACCTTTCCCCTGAAAGAGGCAACGCATTAAAACTCTGCCCTACACATTTTAACTAGGAGACAGACTAGGCCAGGTCCCCTGTTATTCCATTTCCAGCCCCCTGATGTTTCCTCCATAGTACTGAATAGGAGCTTCCATTTGAAATTTACATATATGGTTACTTGATGAAAGTCACTCTCCCCGATTCAACTCTGAGTTCCCCAGTGGCAAAGAGTTTGCCTTCTCTTTTGCTAGCCATTAGTTCCTGGTATCTAGCACATTGCCTGACACATAGGAGACACTCATTTATTACCTAAATAAATAAAGGAATGTACCTTAATTATCCTTCCCTTTCTTCTTGTCATGTTCCTTTCCTACTTGTTTTTTTCTGGTTTTCCTCTATGTCATTTTATTTTCATTTCATTTCTAGCTCAAACCCAAAATTCATCTCAACTCTTCCACACATTGGGTTCTTTTGGTCAGCTATAAAAAAAGCTAGGGGTAGCTTCCTTTTTCTCCAAACGACTCATGTGTCTATCCCAAAAAACAAGATAGGAAACCTTAGAGAACCCTAAACCAACAATCTGGAAAGGGTGGTGCCGTGTGGTGGTTAAGAGTATAGACATTGGAGCAGACTGCTTGGATCAGCTAACTTATTAAATGGGTATTCATATGTGAGTTGCTTAATCTTCCAAATTTTAGTTTCCTCAACAGAAAAATGAAGATAATAATGAAATCCACTACCTCAAAGGGTGTTATAAGGAGTAATGACTTAATATCAGTAAGGCACTGAAGACAGTGTCTGGTACATGGAGGGCACTATAAAGTACCAGCTATTATTTTGTCAGTGACCACGACACCTAAGTGTGGACTTCGCTACACATTTTTGCAACTGGTCAACAGTTGGCCCCTTCAGTGGAAAAAGGGACTCCACTTTAGGTTCCTGTCCCCTGTTGCCTGTCATTGTTCATTGCAGCCTCCTTCCCCAGCTATCCAGGCTGCAGGAATGTCTGCTTTGGATTAGGGGGACGGGTGGTAGTTGTGGGAGTGTTAGTAGAGGGGGAAAGAACCCAGTCAAAAATCAGAGCTCAACGGCCAGTTGTTATTCCAGGGCAGAGATTTCTTTGTCTCCATTCTTGGACTTCAGACAACTGTGGCCTAAGCCATTGTCCTGAATCTCCAGGGAGTCGGTCTGTGCCTAGAAACCCAGCATCATCCAAGAGCTCTCCCTGTTATAGGTGCCTGTCCAAAACACCAGTGGGATCCCAGAGGTTGAATTTGTGTCACTAGAAAAAAAGGAATGCCTTATAACTTTACTGCAAGTATCCACCTCTTTCTCTCTAAATCAGGAGGGATAAGATTTCCATGACATTGTAGCTCAGCAGGCAGAGGTGGTGAGGCCTAGGCAGGGCACAGAGGTGAGAAGCTGGCCCAGGGCAGCTCAGAGGCCAGGGGTACTGCACCCACCACCCACTGCTTGGAAGAGGGCCTTTCCAAGAGAAAGAGGAAAGAGTGGATACACTGTCAACATTTCTATACTTTGCTCTCCAGACAACCAGAGAAATCAGGATGACAGGCAGAGTTCCCTGCTGGGGGGAAACAGCTCTTTGCAAGCCAGATTAGGGGGTGGGAGTGGGGAGGAAGGTGGAGGAGCCATCACAGGTGCGCTTCTGTTTGCCCAGGATGTGAGAGGTAGGAAAGAAGCTCACTCTCCAGATGGATGGCCCCTGAAGGTAAGAACTGGACCGATGGGTGGGACCAGCCAGCACACATGCCTCAGGGCAGCTCTCTGAGGCTCTGGGACGGCAGAGATAGAAACTGATCGGTCAGGCCCCCGCCCCCCCCTCCCCCCGAAGTGCTGAGATAGCCTGTGTGCAGAACTGTACCCGGACAAGACAACTCAGGAGGGTTTGATAGTCTGGCCACGTCTGGGGTGAAGGCTGCCGCCAAGGTTGCTGGGCCTGGAAACAGGTAACCCGAAGCTGTGTATCTGGGCACAGCAACCCCAGAACAGGGAAGTTGCCGCATAGGACCAAACTTTGAGCCAATTACAGGACCTCCTTTTATACAACTGAGCCACAGGCAGGAACTCCGTTTCCTTAAGGCCACCGCAAAATTTTCCCGTTTGTGAGAAATGAGGAAGAGGAACAGGCTTGTCACCACTTTCCTCCCCACCAGGTTTCTCTTCTCAGGGCCCGATTTCAAAACACTTAAATAATCCTCACCTCTTGAAGTTAGCCTGTTTTTAAATTTCTTACAGATTTAAAATTTTTTAAGTTTCTATTGAGACAATCTTTTTTGCTGACAGAATATCTAATGAAGAATGCAGGGTATCTAATTTGGAAATGTTTTCTTAATAGTTATACCTATTCAGAGGAAGGAGAAATAGTTAAAATGTTGGAAATTTTAACGTTGAATTTGTTTTTTCAAAGGTGCAAACTTATTAGGACTCCAAAGCAAAAAACTCCTGGGGAGGGACATTTGCCCTTTATTTAATGGAAAAATTAATTTATTTCCAGAAGAGAAACTTAGATTTCCATGGGACCTCTGGGTGCCACTAATACTACTCTAGTCCTACTCTTAATATTCCAATACTACTTGCTGTCAATAGTCAATACTACTCTTAATGCTAATGTTAAAGTTACTAGTAATCATTATGCAAATACACTAAAGCCACTCTTATTTATTTCAACAACCGTGTGCATTTAGGGCTTCTAGATTGTCTAGGCCAAACACTCTCATTTTATAATGTATTACATTGACATAGCATTTTCCAGTTTTTCAAATGCTTTTAGATACATTATCTCATATTTACTCCTCAAAATGGTCTTCTGGGACAGACAAAACAAGCATTATCGTTTTTGATGTTGTTTTTAACTAGCTTGTTCCTCGAAAAATACACTCATGCACTTGGTAACAAATTCAAGGGCATAAACTGAAGGTCAAGTCTCTTAGCCCTCTCCCACCCTCAAGTCTCCTCCTAAGATATAATTGGTGTTAGGGTTTCTACATGTTCCTTCAGAAATTATTATGCACACATTAGCACATTTCTATCTACATGTGCCCTTAGAAGGGACTCACACATGTGGGAGCAGGCTCTTCCCTGGCTTGTATCTTGCTTTTTCAGTTAGCCATGTATCCCGGAGAGCTTCAATAAGAATATATAGAGCTCTGCCTCATTCTTTGATAGTCTGCGTAACTGGTCACCTAGTGATAGATACATACAGATTATGTCCAGGCTTTTCTGTTACAAGCAATGCTACAATGAGCGATTTTAGCAAAAACTGATATAGTGCTTAGTAGGTGTTTCTCAGGTATGTCCTCACAGTTACCCTATGATACAGAAACTACCTTTACTCCGTTGTGCGCACGAGGAAACAGGCAGGGAGATGGCAGGTGATTTGCCGAAGTCATGCAGCTGGTGGTAGAGCACGGATTTGAAACCAGACAGTCTGGATGCAGGACCCAAGCTCTTAACCAACCACGTTGTACTGCCTCTCTGTGTTTTTCTTGTGCACTTAGATCTGAAAAGCCAGGGATCTCTTGACAGCTTGGGACACTGAGACCAGAGGGCCTTGTGCGCACTGTTGCAAGTAGTGACAGAGTGGGACAGGAAACCAGCCCCTCGTCCATCCCCTGCTCTTGGTGGCAGGCCAATGCCTTGAGAATGTTCTCTTTGAATCCCTGAGACATCCTGAACCCTTCCGCCATGAATGGAGAGTCTGCATGGGCGGTGGTTTAGGAAAGCCTTTGAGAGACCTGGGAGAGGAATGAGTGTGTGTCTTGGGGTGTTTCTACCACTCAGATCCTGTGCTAGTTCAAGCAAATGTCACCACAGAATGACTTCAGTGCAAAAACGTACTTTCTGAGTTGCGAGTTTAGAGATAAATTACGACAAATCTTATTCAATGTTACCACTCATTTTTGGCTATTACCACAAACAAAAATGTATTAAGTCATGAAACATTAGACTAAAATAGCATGCCCAAGTTAATCCTACATGACTGCTCCCTTACCACAGAGAAAGTGGCACAGAACCAATTCCCCCCAGCCTGGGAATTGCACAGCTGTGCTCTATATCTGAACCTTCTTCCCAAGTGCTGGCAGCATTTAAGAGTTGTGAGCAAAACTATTTTCAAGCACTCCTTGAATTTATGTAGTTCAAGAATGTCCCTCAGATTCTCACACATACCCCCACACACACCCTGTGCTGGCCCCGCTTGACTTTGAAAGCCTTGGATTAAAAGGCCAACAGTCTCCTTAGGCCCATCTAGGCTGGCCTGCTCCATCCAGAGGCCTCACATGCTCTGGTGCTTTACTGTTTTCCAATCACTTTGCCATCAGAAATTCCTGTGATCCCCATGACCTCCCCCCTCCCCCCATGAAATACTGTGTCTTCACAATTTTTGTATCCTTTTCACCTAGAGAGGGCTTGACCCTTACTGGAAGTTCTGCAAGTGTTTGTTAAATCCTTCCCTGTTCCTGTGTTGTCTTAAAATTTCTTCCACTATTGTCCCAACTGTTGCCCAGGAAACCTGAGAGCTCTTCCAGTGGCTTGGCAGACACAGTGGAGAACTAGGGCCCCTGCCTTTGCTGCTGAAGGAAGGCCTGATATGGGCTCCGGGCTAAATACTTGGGCATATGACTTTTTCTTTCTTCATTCATCAGTTGTATGCCTACTGTGTGCCAGGTATGCTGCCAAGGACAGGTACTGGGTGTGCAGAGGCGAATGGGAGAGGCAGAGAGTTACAGTCCCATGTGGATGCCAGCAATAACAGGGAACCCATGCCATGTCATCACAAATCCCAGTGGGTGCACTGAAGGTGCCACAAGAGACTTCTAAAGGAGACGTGGTTTAGACTGGGAGACCAGGGAAGGCGTCTCTGAGGACACAGTGTTTAAAATGAGACCGACAGGATGGAAGGGACCCAGCTATTTGAAGAGTGGGGAGGAAAAGACGGCCGCTGAGGGAACGGCATAAATGAAGTCAGCAACGTAAGAAAGCACTGAGGGCAGCAGACGCCTCTGGTGCCCCGCGTCACACGCCTCAGCCCTCGGGCCCCGTTTCAGCCACGCTGTGGTGAGCAGGCACCGAGGGCTCCGGGTCCCCTCCAGCTGGCAGCCGCCCACCTCAAGCACCTCAACGTCCTTCCGCTTCCTCTGGGAGCACCTCGGGTGCAGCCTGCGTGCTCAGGGGCGTCAGTAGGGCCTCCCTCCTTCAGGCCAGCACCTCCGGGAGGCACTCTGTATACTTCTCGGGAACTGCCCTGCTGCCCAGAATAGCAGTTTCTAAAAATGTGCTTATCTTGGTTTGTTTCTCTGCTTTTCTTTCCCACTCTTCTCATGCCCTCACTCTCTCTGGATCAGCCTCCAACTTGCTCCCTAGTCATTTCAAGGAAACACAATCTAGGATAAACACATGTCAGAGGAACTGAGAAAAGGTCTGAAAGGGAGTGAGAAAGAAGAGAGTAAAGCAAGATGAGGCTGGAACAGTCGGGTGGGGCAGACCATGCAGCGCGGGAGCCTGGCGGGGAGCAGGTGTGCCGAGCAGGGGCCTCTCACGGTCGTCCAGGCGATGGAACAAGCTGGCTGTGCTGTGATGTGAGCAGAGGTGATGAAAAGAGATGGGCAGGTTGTAGAATGGTTTGCATCTGCTAATGGACTGGGTGAGAGAGAGGAAGGGATCAAGGATGATCTGGCTTGAGCCATGGTGGTGACATTTAACTAAGGGGTGGAGGGGGAATGAAATGAAATTAGGCAGGAAAATCTAGAGTGTAGTTTTGTTCTCATAGGATCCGAGATGTCTGTGTGTCATCCAAGTAGAAAACGTCAAGTATGCATTTGGATATACAAGTCGGGAGCTTAAGGAGTGGCCAGAACTGTAGATTTGGGGGTTATCGGTTTATATCTGGTGTTTAAACCCAGGGACTGGTTGAGCTCACCTGGGGAGATTGGACAGGCAGAGGTGAGAAGAGCCTCTGCGATGGAGTCCCAAGGAACTCTGACATAGGAATTTCAGTGGAGAAAGAAGAGGCAGCAAATGAAATTAAAAAGGAGTCGCCAGAATTATAGGAAGCTTTGGTGCCACACAGTTCAAGGGAGGAGAGTGTTTTAAGAAGGAAGGCAGATGGGGAAGGCAGCACAGCACAGAGAAGACCAGTAGTGACTCTAGAGCATCCCACCACGCTGATGGACAGTGACTGCAACGGGGTAAGTGGGGGGGACTTGATAATGGGGGCAATGTAGTAACCACAATGTTGCTCATGTGAAACCTGAGCATAAGATTGTGTATCAATGATACCTTAATAAAAAAAAAGAAGTAAGGCATGGTCAACTGTTTGGAAAGACGCTCAGAGGTGGGATAACTTGAGGACAGAGAACTGTCACCATCTCTCATATCTATCATTAGCATTAAATCACAAAGGCGCATGCCCTCAGGCCACGCCAAGTCAACACCGCTGCTACTAGAGACAAGCAGATGACTTGGGGCAGTGACGAAACTCTTTGGTTGAGGAGACATCCTTAGATCTGGGTGCCTCCATCTGCCTGGGCCTCGCTCTTCCTCCCTCTCAGCTAAGTTTCTATTGCCTTTCTAGGCCACTGTACTTGTGGCTCTGGGCCAAGTCCTTGAGTTCTTCCAGCCCCAAGGGAGCTCTTTTATTGGTTCTCTGGGGTAATGTACTAATTTCCTGGGCTCCCATAACACATACCACAGACTGGATGACTTAAACAACAGAAACTTAAATCACCACTCTGGAGGTTAGAAGTCCAAGCTCAAGTGTCAGCAGGGCAGGTTTCATTCTGAGGTCTCTCCTTGGCTGGTAGAGGCTGTCTTCACCCTCAACTTCGCATGGTCTCCTGGGTGTGTGAGCTTCTTTCCGCCTGCCTTGCGGTCCTTACTCAGAATGCCCACCTCAGTGCAAGCCCCTTCCCTTCAGGGAACCCTGCCTGTCACTATACTCCAGGCTTCACAGTATTCTCTCTTAAAATCCTAGAGCCCTTGGTATCCGTCTATAACACAGCCTTTGACCTCACCTTGATTTTAATCCCATTCTATGCACTAGTCTGAAAATCTGTATCCGAATTATTAATTCCTCTCTACTCTCACTGCCTGCCACTGACCTAGGTCAAGTCCTTACTACCTCTCACCAGAACTATTTTAATAGTGCTTAACTGGTCTAATATAGTCCCCCCTCTACTTAGAAATCCTTCAAAGGCTCTCAGGATGAAGTTCACTCTCTTAACTCACACACACAACCTCCCACGCTCCAGCCTCACTGACCTTTCTGGCTTCCGCTACCACCCTTGCCCCTCCCCTGCCCCACCACACACGCAGCACTGACCCCCACGCAGAGGCACTTGGTCCTGAGCCTGTCCTGCTGATTCATCCCTCGCATGCTGGTACCTGGCATGCGCTTCCATGCCTCAGTCCCCATTCACTTGTTAGACTTACCTAGAGTGAAACCTCCTCCAGGAAGTCTTCCCTCCCTTGGGTGCCCCTAGGGTGTATGCCCGCCCCCGCAGCGCAGCTCGGCCTGTCCTGTGAGCCCCGGTTCTCTCCAGGGGATGCTGCCATGCCTTCTTCGCACCGGCATCTCCAGAGCCAGCATTGCAACGGTGCCTAATAACAATAAAATGTCCCGCAGATATTTGTAAAATGATTGAAAGACTGTTGAATTACTGGTTTCCTGCCTGCTATCACTCCTTTTTCTAATTTATGTCGGTGCCATAGCAACTTTCCTGTAGAAAAGATATCTCATATCTTCCCTACCCAAAAGCCACTAATGGCTCACCAGGGCCAACAAAATCCAGCCTCTTCAGTTTAGAATCCAAGATCCTTGTCCATCTGATCCCTGCTCTGTACCCACTCCAGGTCTACTTGCTGTTTCGTAAGTGCCTCCTTTGTTTTACAAACCCTCGTCACTGACTCAAACCAGAACAGTCTCCCAAGAGCGATGACCTGTTCTCCTCCCAACGTCCAGCCCATTCTCCAGACCTCAGCTCAAATTCCATCGCCTCCATAAATATATTCCCAGATTTCCCCTCTGCCTGAGTCATGATCTTCCCCCTCCTCTACTCTTTTATGTCATTTGGTATCTGTAGTATTCATTACCGTTTGCTTTCCTTAGGGGTCTGGGTTTGGACGTGGGTTATTCCCACAGATCACGAGCTCCTAGATGATAAGGCCCCTACGGCACTTAAGATATAGTCCATGCTCAGAAAACATGCCGAACTGAGAACCTGCTTGTTAGAAGGACTGGGTTCCAGGCTGGCTTCTGTCCCAGGTCTGGCGGCTTACACCCTGGGCAGGTCCCTCAACTTCTGTCGGCCTCCCTTGCCTTACCTCTAAAATAAGATTAATCATATCAGGGATGCTGTGAAAATTAATTATTTATCATTTTGAAAGTGCCTTGAGATCTTTACAGATAGGCATTTCTATTTTTGTGGCATCTTTCTTGCTAGAGCTTGCAGTTCTTTTAAAGGAAACATGCAAAGGCGAGTCATGGCTGTTCAAAGAACAGTTTTTTCAGAACCGGAAATAATTACATCCAGTATTTCAGACAAGGTTATCTTTTACCCTTGAGAGTAAATGATAGAGTCTTGAAGAACCTTGTTTTTCCGACCAGTGACTTTAAAGTGATTATAGTATTTATGTTGAATTATAAAAAGATAGTAAGGTTCTGTCATGCAGAGAACAGATTTCCTTGAAGGAAGAAATAAATGAAGAAAACATTTAAAACATACCAAATTTACATTGGACAAGTCTTCTATTTATATATCCCGGTCAAGGCCAGTAACAGACACACTTATGTGAGTGGTTCCTTCATTTCAGGTGCTCAAGACATGTCCAATGTCCATACCCACTGGTATAAAAACTCATGTTTCACACACATTAATTCACCCAATCCTCACAACACTCCCGTGAGATACTCAGGGCAGGTCTCACTACACTTATCTGATGGCTGAGAAAATTATAAGCCAGTGTGGCTATGCAGCAGGTCCAAGGTCACTCCATGGGTGGTGGAGCCAGGACTCAGGCTGGTCTGCTGACTCAAGTCCAGAGCTCCACCCCCTCCCCTCCCTGCGCCTCAGCCCCGGTGCTCTGAGCTCCGGGCACAGGACACCGAGGCCTCCTGAGCAGGATGAATGAGATGGTGGCAAGGGGGATAGGAGCTTCCCAGCGCCTCCCCCCAGCCAGGCCCCGGAGCCCCTCAGCACAGGGACCCACCTTTCCCCGGACGCTAGCCCCCCCTCAGAGCCTGGGGGTCTTTCCTTTCCGCCCCGGGCGCCTCCGTCAGGGCTCCCCTCTCTTCCCGGGCTTCCGCCCACTGGCGGCTGTGTGGCGGTAACTAGCGAGTACTGAGCCGGCAGAGAGCGAGTGGGGTCAGAACTGATAGCCCGGCGCCTGAAGGGTGGCGTCTGGGGCCACATCGGGTCTGCACCCACCGCAGCTTCCCTCGAGGTTCACGAGCAGAGGCGTTGGTGCCCAGAGGCTGCGGCTCCTACAGTCTGGAGGGAGCCCTTAAAGTGCTGTCGAGGGTGCAGGCACGAACCGCCTGACTGCATCCCTCTGTCCAAGTCCCTCCCTAAGGGCCGGAGTGAGTGGGGCCCGAGGGGAAGGAGGCCCGCCTCCGAGTGTGGGGGCCCTTGTCCAGTCTCGCCCGTCTGGAGGAGGGAGCTGCGGTCAGCGCCACGGCTCGTCCTCCGTCTCCCCTGTGCTCCCACACCGTTTTTGCAGCTCTTTGCAGTTCCTCACCAGGGGCCTCGGGTTACGGCTCTCTCGGGGGGTCTCTTCCTCCTGTTGGATCATAAACTTATTGAGAGCGGCAGAAACGTTCACTGTCATGGTGCTGATAACGGAAAGTTTACTGGATGCCCACTGAGGGGTAGGTGTCGGGCTAAGCACATACATATCAGGCATGATGAACCTCTGCCACGGCCTCGTGACGCACGTGTCAGACTTTCACCCAAGTTTTTAGCTGAGGAGACAGAGAAGTGGAGAGGTTATTTGTCCGAGATGGCACATCTAATAATCATCAAAGCCAGGGCCGAGATTGAGGTGTGTCGCTGTCCTTCTCTGTGACCCTGAATGACCTAGTAAAACAGTATAATGTGCACTCGATAGGATGTCATTAATATTTACTTGGTTTAAGTGAACCACTGTTTAGCTTCATTTGGAAGGCACATAATAATAATAAGAGTTAACATTTTCATTGCCAGGACTTGTACTCAATCTCTCTCTCTCTCCTCCAAAGCAAAAACATCTTTATTTTTCTCTCAATTTATTTATTGAAGAAACTGGGCCACTCATCTTGCAGAATTTCCAACACTCTGGATAGTGTAGATTATAATACATAGTCCTCATAACAATCAGATTATTAACCTTATGAGGTAAAG
Organism: Phataginus tricuspis; assembly: GCA_029783875.1. NCBI lineage: Eukaryota > Metazoa > Chordata > Mammalia > Pholidota > Manidae > Phataginus > Phataginus tricuspis. The sequence goes on along the minus strand of JAQQAC010009165.1, from coordinate 828,674 downwards.
ATAATATTATTATGCCCATTTTGCAAATGAGAAAAACATGACTCAGAATGAGGAACATTTTGTTTAGGGTGCTCTAGAAAGTGCTAAGGGAGGACACAAACCCCGGTGTCACTGGCTCCGAGGCCCATGCTCCTAGCCACCGGGTCAGACGGCGACTCACACCACCTTGCCCAGTGAGTGTCCTCTAAACGGGTACCAATCCCTCTGCTATAATTCATTTTCCCACCTACACTCCGACACAAAGACTAAAGTAAACAGCACTTAGATGTTTTATGCTCATTTGTAAGTTTTATGAGGATCATAACTAATGTTTAAATGTTCAATGTTTAAAAAACACACAAACCAAAAACTTTATCATGGGTGGTTAATTCACAAGCTCTTAATTTTTTTTACAAAGTTCTTCAGCTCATAAGTTAAAAAAAGGTGAAATACATAAATTCAAAACATATTTAGAGAAAATAATAGATCCATCATAGTTTATGAAAGGAAGCCCAGGGTAGTTAATGATAAATATCCTGTCTTTTAAAATAAGAAATAAAAGTAATAAACATTTGTTATTGACCATTGGGGAAAGTTCTCAAATACAAAGAAAATAGCCACCGGCCACGACCTGAACCTGCCGTTGCAGGCCCAAGCTGGCTGGCACCCTGCCCAACCTCCACTCTTGTCTCCTGTTCATAAATCTCCTCTCCAGGCAGGTTTCCACCGGAGTTGATCTGAGCATGTCTGAGTTTAGAACCTTCCTCAAAATGTGGTCTCTGGACCAGCAGTGTCAACATTGTCTGGGGGCTTATTAGGAATCTACCCAATTTTAACAAGATCCTCAGCTAGCTCATTGGCTTCTCTTGATTTCTGACTCATGGCTCTGGCAGTCTTTAGAAAACATCATCCAATTTCATCAATCCACAGCTCGGGGCCCCACTTTTCCTGGTGTCACCTCAACCCAGCTTGGACACATGACCCTCCATTTTCTAGGACACTCTTGCTGGGGATCCAGCAGTGAACAAAACAGACCACATGCCTTACCCTCATGGAGCGTACATGCTTGGGGAGGGACACAGACTGTTGTTTTTTTTTTTTTTAAAGCTGAAAAAACTAAAACAATAACATGAAACAAATAAAAAAGCCTGGCCTTCTACGAGGTCACCTTTCCCCAGTAAGTAACATCAGGGCTGGGGTTCCCTGTGCAGAGATCTACTGCCTCTGGCTAATGTAGGCATCTGCCCCCCTTGCTTGCTGTAGGGGGAAAGGCCTCGCTGACGCCAGTGCTAAAGCCTGGCACACATGACTAGCGGCCAGCAGTCCCATGGGTGGACAGAAACAGTTTGGCATTGCCCTGCAACTGGCCCTTCTCCAAACGTAATTCCTTCTGAAGATAGTCACATTTTTAAAGTTAACCACATGCACATCTGTAATGTAACCTGTGGTGCCTATTACATTGTTTAATGAATGGGGATAACAGATCAGAGTTTTATAGACAGACCTAATAAGCAGGCCTACTTATTTTTCCACTCGTAACACTGCTCCACAGGTTCCTTTGCTGCCCTCCCTTAGGTCATTTCCACACTCGCAGAACCACAAACATAGAAGGTGAAAGCAGGCGCTTTTCCTAGGAGCTGAAGGTGGCAGCCAGCTCAGCTCCTGAGATGCCACCTGGTTGGTCTGATTTTAAAACTGGGACTTACCACACTTCATTTTTTAGAAGTTTTATTACCATTATTTTTGTTTAGGTAAAATAATGAACTGAAAATGAATCTGAAGATTTTCTACCAACAGAGAAGAAAAGCAGCAAAGTGGAGCCAAGTAGGAAAGGGAATGAAGCAGAGGGTAAGTTTTTTTCACCAATACAAGTAAAGTCTTAGCTCAGAAGCCTCCTTCAGCCAGAATGAAAGAACAGTCTCTTTCTCTCCACTTCATAACCTGGCCCAATTTACTTTTAAAAATTCTGCAGCCTGGTATGTTTACAGAAATCCACCCAGGCATATGTAGTTATATCTCCTTCTTCCAGAAAGATTTTGATTTTACAGTTTCAAAAGGCATACCTATAATGTCTAAGCCTAAATTAAATAACCATTTACATTCCTTTAGTTCTCCTAATCTTTATCCACATATGCACCTATTTTTTATTTGGTTTTTATCATCGAATATGAACAAGTTTGTGCCTCACACTTTTCACTGTGTGTTTCTACTGGAGATTTTTTTTGCAAGTCATTAGGCATGGCTTGAGACCCTATTGTCTAATTCTTACACTTCAAAATAAAAGAATTTTATTTTGAAGTGATTTAAGTTATTCCAGACATACCTTACTTTATTGTACTTTACCTTAGTATGCTTTGTGGAAATTGCATTTTTTCACGAACTGAAGGTTTGTGGCAACCCTGAGCCTCACAAGCCAATCGGTGCCATTTTCCAAAGGCATTTGCGCACATCATATCTCTGTGGCACATTTTGGTAATTCTCATAATATTTCGAACTTTTTCATTACTACTCTGTTATGGTCATCTGTGATTGGTAATCTTTGATGTTACTCCTGCAATTGTTTTGGGGTGTCATGAACAGCACCCATGTAAGACAGGGAACTTAATCAATAAATGTGTGTGTTCTGACTGCTCCACCGACCGGCTGTTCTCTTGTCTCTGTCCTTTTCCTGGGGCCTCCCTATTTCCTGAGACACAATATTGAAATTAGGCCAATTAATAACCCTACAATGGCCCCTAAGTGTTCAAGTGAAAGGAAGAGTCACACATTTCTCACTTTAAATCAGAAGCTAGAAATGATTCAGCTTAGTGAGGAAGGTATGTCAAAAGCTAAGATAGAGTCTCTACTGAGCTTTTCCATGATGGCGGTGTGAGAGGTGAGACGGGGAGCTCCTCCCAAAATCACAAACAGTACAAAAATATAGTTAATAAACACAACTAACCTTCAGACAGCAACAAGAAAGAAGGCTGAACCAGACTGCATACAGACCTCACGAACAGACCAGACCTCAAGGAACAAGATAACGAACGAAAGCCTTAATCCGGTGGAACCCAGGCCCTTCCCCCACCCCAGCTCACGAACAGGAGGAAGAGAAACGGAGCGCGGGAGGGGGTAGAAGCCTGGGACTGCTGAGCGCTGGAGATCTGCTTTGTGAGCAGAATCCTATATTGTGGGCTGCTCTGGATGTTGGGGAGCTCGGACAGGCAGAGGGCTTGAGAAATTGACATTCCGGCCATTTGCGGAGGAGGGGACCCCCCCTGGCCGCTCTGTGTCAGAGGAAAGGCAGGGAGTCTGAGAGGCTTCCTAGCAGCGGGAAGGCTGCTGAAGGGGTGGGGTTTGCATGGAGCTTGCTGTGCGGGAGAAGGGAGAGCTGGACAAGGTTGTCTGGGCGCGCTCTGCCCAGCTGGTTGGGAACTTTGAGGAGCTTCAGGTGCTCCATCCCCCTCACTGCCTACTGAGTTCCAAGCCCCCCACTCTGACACACAGCCTGCCTAGCCTTCCTACTGGCCTGCAGGCACCTGCTCGCAAACCTGCAGTCACTGCGCAGGCGCCAGGCCAGCCAGAGGGAGGCCCCACCTACAACAGCTGAGACGCAAAGCAGAGAAGTTTACCCTTGTGTGCTTGGCCCACTGGCTCTGATACAGGAGACAGGCACCGCAGACGGGAAGCAGGAACAGATCTTTCCTCCCCCCAGGCACCAGCTCTGCTCCCCTACGACCCCCAACCTCACTCTAGGGGCTGAGCAGCTCCAGAGACTGGAGTTTCTGCACACTAGTGGGCCCACACAGAAAAATGAAACATCAAAAGAATATGGTTCAGAAAAAAATCTCACAAACCCCAGAGAGAGGGCCAAATGGAACCGCACTCAACAATCTTCCTTAAAAGAGAGTTCAAAATTAAAATTGTAAACATGCTTATAGAGGCACAGAAAAATCTTGAAGACCTAAGGAACGAATTTAGGATGGAGATTCAATCATTAAGAAATACCATATCTGAAATGAAACATACAATGGAGGGTTTAAAAGCAGATTAGATGTAGTAGAAGAGATGGTAAATGGAATAGAAATTAGAGAATAGGAACACAAAGAAGCTGAGGCACAGAAAGAAAAAAGGATCTCTAAGAATGAAAGATAATTGAGAGAACTGTGTGACCAATCCAAACAGAACAATATTCGCATAATAGGGGTACCAGAAGAAGAAGAGAGAGAAAAAGGGATAGAAAGTGTCATTGAGGAGGTAATTGCTGAAAACTTCCCCAATCTGGGGGAGGAGATAGTCTCTCAAGCCATGGAGGTGCACAGATCTCCCAACACAAGGGACCCAAGGAAGACAACATCAAGACATATAATAATTAAGATGGCAAAGATCAAGGATAAAGCAGACTTTTAAAAGCAGCTAGAGAGAGAAAAAAGATCACATACAAAGGAAAACCCATCAGGCTATCATCAGACTTCTCAACAGAAACCTTACAGGCCAGAAGGGAGTCGCATGATATATTTAATGCAATGAAGCAGAAGGGCCTCGAACCAAGGATACTCTATCTGGCAAGGTCATCATTTAAATTTGAAGGAGGGAATTAAACAATTTCCAGATAAGCAAAAGCTGAGAGAATTTACCTCCCAGAAACCACCTCTACAGTGCATTTTGGAGGGACTCCTATAGATGGAAGTATTCCTAAGGCTAAACAGATGTCATCGAAGGGAAGACACAGTACAGAATATGATTCATAACATACAAAGAATGGAAGAGGAAGAAAAAGGAGGAAAAAAAAGAACCTTTAGGTTGTGTTTGTAATAGTATAGGAAGTAAGTTAAATTAAACAGTTAGATAGTAAGGGAATTGCCCTTGAACCTTTGGTAACCACAAATCTAAAGCCTGCAAGGGCAATAACTACATACCTATCGATAATCATCCTAAATGTAAATAGACTGAATACACCAATAAAAAGACATAGAGTTAATGAATGGATAAAAAAAGACCCATCTATATGCTGCCTACAAGAGACTCACTTCAAACCCAGAGACATACAGAGACTGAAAGTAAAGGGATGGAAAAAGATATTTCATGCTATTAATAGTGAGAAAAAAGCAGGAGTTGCAGTACTTGTATCAGACAAAATAGAATTCAAAACAAAGAAAATCACAAGAGACAAAGAAGGACATTACATAATGATGAAAGGGTCAGCCCAACAAGAGGATATAACTATTATAAACATCTATGCACCCAACACAGGATTACCTACATATGTGAAACAAATACTAATAGAATTAAAGGGGGAAATAGATTCATTTTAGTAGCTTTCAACACACCACTCACTCCAAAGGACAGATCAACCAGACAGAAAATAAGTAAAGAGACAGAGGCACTGGACAACGTATTAAAACAGATGGACCTAACAGACATCTACAGAACACTCCATCCAAAAGGAACAGGATACACATTCTTTTCAAGTGCACATGGAACATTTTCAAGAATAGATCATATACTAGGCCACAAAAAGAGCCTTGGTAAATTAAAAAGGTTGAAATTGTACCAACCAGCTTCTCAGACCACAAAGGTATGAAACTAGAATTGAATTACTCAAAGAAAATGAAAAATCCCACAAACACATGGAGGCTTAATAACATGCTCCTAAATAATCAATGGATCAATGACCAAATAAAAACAGAGATCAAGCAATATATGGAGACTAATGACAACAATAATTCAACACCACAAAATCTGTGGGACACAGCGAAGGCCATGCTAAGAAGGAAATATATTGCAATACAGGCCTACCTCAGGAAAGAAGAACAATCCCAAAAGAACAGTCTAAACTCACAATTAATGAAACTAGAAAAGGAAGAACAAAGAGGCCCAAAGTCAGTAGAAGGAGGGACATAAAAAAGATTAAAGAAGAAATAAATAATATTGAGAAGAATAAAACAACAGAAAGAATTTTTTTTTTATGGTCTGGCCTGGCGTGAGTACCACCGGCGTGTGCCTTACGAATCGTGCCCTATGTCTACTGAGCAGCCCCACTAACCCCAGGTCAGAGCACTCCCAGAAGTAGGAGCCTGGGGCTCACACACCTGGGACTCAAGGACCTGCACCCCACCCTGCCCTGAGTTCCATCCAACAGGCAAGGATGAGCAGCCTCAGAGAGGTGGTTTGGAGTAAGAATAAAATAAAGCCAATGCCCAGAAATGAAATGGAGAGGCTGTTGTTTGTTACTCCCTGAATAGTCTGGAACCCTTGGTGCTACTGCTTTCCCTTTGTGGGGCTGAGGTGTTTAAAAACCGGCCAGATTAGCTTTGATCAGGGAGAAACTGAGATGTGGTTTGTGGGCCCAAGAGTCTGAAGGTGGGTGGGACAACAGCTGTCACTCCAAAATAGGCACTGCCAACAGGGCAGACCAGTTCTTTGAGAAAATAAACAAAATAAATAAACCCCTAGCCACACTAATCAAGAAAAAAAGAGTCTACACACATAAACAGATTCAGAAATGAAAAAGGAAAAATCACTACAGATACACAGAAATACAAAGAATTATGAGAGAATACTATGAAAAATTATATGGTAACAAACTGGATAACTTAGAAGAAATGGACAACTTTCTAGAAATATACAACCTTCCAAGGCTGACCCAGGAAGAAACAGAAAATCTGAAAAGACCAATTACCAGCAAAGAAATAGAATTGGCAATTAAAAAACTACCTAAGAACAAAACTCCTGGACCAGAAAGTTTCACTGCTGAATTTTATTGAACATTTAGTGAAGACCTAATACCCATCCTCCTTAAAGTTTTCTAAAAAGTAGAAGAGGAGGGATTACTCCCAAACTCATTCTACGAGGCCAACATCATTCTAATACCAAAACCAGGCAAAGACACCACAAAAAAATAAATTACACACCAATATCCTTGATGAACGTAGATGCAAAAATACTCAACAAAATATTAGCAAACCGAATTCAAAAATACATCAAAAAGATCATCCATCATTATCAAGTGGGATTCATCCCAGGGATGCAAGGATGGTACAACATTCAAAAATCCATCAACATCATCCACCACATCAACAAAAAGAAGAACAAAAACCACATGATCATCTCCATAGATGCTGAAAAAGCATTCGACAAAATTCAACATCCATTCATGATAAAAACTCTCAACAAAATGGGTATAGAGGGCAAGTACCTCAACATAATAAAGGCCATATATGACAAACCCACAGCCAACATTATAATTAACAGCGAGAAGCTGAAAGCATTTCCTTTAAGATCGGGAACAAGACAAAGATGCCCACTCTCCCCACTTTTATTCAACATAGTACTGGAGGTCCTAGCCACGGCAATCAGACAAAACAAAGAAATACAAGGCATCCATTGGCAAGGAAGAACTCAAACTGCCCTTGTTTGCAGATGACATGATATTGTGCATAAAAAACCCTAAAGAATCCACTCCAAAACTATTAGATCTAATATCTGAATTCAGCAAAGTTCCAGGATACAAAATTAATACCCAGAAATCTGTTGCATTCCTATACACTAACAATGAACTAGGAGAAAGAGAAATCAGGAAAACAATTCCATTCACAATCGCATCAAAAAGAATAAAATACCTAGGAATAAAACTAACCAAGGAAGTGAAAGACCTATACCCTGAAAACTACAAGAGACTCTCAAGAGAAATTAAAGAGGACATTAATAAGTGGAAATTCATCCCATGCTCTTGGCTAGGAAGAATTAATATTGTCAAAATGGCCATCCTGCCTAAAGCAATCTACAGATTCAATGCAATCCCTATCAAAATATCAACAGCATTCTTCAATGAACTACAGCAAATCATTCTAAAATTCATATGGAACCACAAAAGACCCCGAATAGCCAAAGCAATCCTGAGAAGGAAAAATAAAGCAGGGGGGATTACGCTCCCTGACTTCAAGCTCTACTACAAAGCTATCATAATCAAGACAATTTGGTACTGGCACAAGAACAGACCCATAGACCAGTGGAACAGAATAGAGACCCCAGATATAAACGCAAGCATATATGGTCAATTAATATACGATAAAGGAGCCATGGATATACAATGGGGAAATGACAGTCTCTTCAACAGCTGCTGTTGGCAAAACTGGACAGCTACATGTAAGAGAATGAAACTGGACTACTGTCTAGCCCCATACACCAAATTAAACTCAAAATGGATCCAAGACCTGAATGTAAGTCATGAAACCATAAAACTCTTAGAAAAAAACATAGAAAAAAATCTTTTGGACATAAACATCAGCAACTTCTTCATGAACATGTCTCCCCAGGCAAGGGAAACAAAAGCAAAAATGAATGAATGAGACTATATCAAACTAAAAAGCTTCTGAACAGCAAGGGATACTATCAGTAGGACAAAAAGATATCCTACAGTATGGGAAAATATATTCATAAATGACATATCCGATAAGGGGTTGACATCCAAATTATATAAAGAGCTCACACACCTCAACAAACAAAAAGTAAATAAGCCAATTAAAAAATGGGCACAGGAGCTGAACAGACATTTCTCCAAAGAAGAAATTCAGATGGCCAACAGGCACATGAAAAGATGCTCCACATCACTAGTCATCAGAGAAATGCAAATTAAAACCACAATGAGATATTACCTCACACCAGTTAGGATGGCTGCCATCCAAAAGACAAACAACAACAAATGTTGGTGAGGATGTGGAGAAAGGGGAACCCTCCTACCCTGCTGGTGGGAATGTAAATTAGTTCAACCATTATGGAAAGCAGTATGGAGGTTCCTCAAAAACTCAAAATAGAAATACCATTTGACCCAGGAATCCCACTCCTAGGAATTTACCCTAAGAATGGAACAGCCCGGTTTGAAAAAGATATATGCACCCCTATGTTTATTGCAGCACTATTTACAGTAGCCAAGAAATGGAAGCAACCTAAGTGTCCATCAGTAGATGAATGGATAAAGAAGATGTGGTACATATGCACAATGGAATATTATTCAGCCATAAGAAGAAAACAAATCCTACCATTTGCAACAACATGGATGGAGCTAGAGGGTATTATGCTCAGTGAAATAAGCCTGGTGGAGAAAGACAAGTACCAAATGTTTTCACTCATATGTGGAGTATAAGAACAAAGAAAAACCTGAAGGAAGAAAACAGCAGCAGACTCACAGAACCCAAGAATGGACTAACAGTTACCAAAGGGAAAGGGACTGGGGAAGATGGGTGGGAAGGGAGGGATAAGGGGAGAAAGGGCTATTACAATTAGCACACATAATGTAGCAGGGGTGGGGGTGGGGTGGGGGGATACGGGGAAGGCAGTATAACACAGAGAAGACAAGTAGTGATTCTATAACATCCTTCTACGCTGATGGCCAGTGACTGCAATGGGGGTATGTGGTGGGGACTTGATAATAGGGGACTCTAGTAACCATAATGTTGCTCATGTAATTGCATATTAATAATAGTAAAATAAAAAAATAAATAGAAATTTAAAAAAAGCTAAGATAGGCCAAAAAACTAGTCCTCTTGCACCAAACAGCCAAGTGTGAGTGCAAAGGAAAATTCCTGAAGGAAATTTAAACTGCTGCTCCAGTGAACACATGAATGATAAGGTGAAACAGCAGTATCACTGATAATGGAGAAGGTTTCGTGGTCTGGATGGAAAACCAAATCAGCCGCAATGCTCCTTTAAGCCAAATCCTAATCCAGAGCAAGGCCCCAACTCCTCAATTCTGTGAAAGCTTGAAGAGGTGAGAAAGTGGCAGAAGAAAAGTCTGAAGCCAGCAGGGATCAATTCATGAGATTTACGGAAAGAATCTGCCTCCATAACTTAAAAGTGCAGTGAGGCAGCAAGGGCTGATACAGACGGTGCCCCAAGTCACCCAGACGATCTAATTAATGATCCATCAAGGCAGCTCCCCTAAACAGTAGGTTTTCAGTGTAGATGAAACAGCCCTATACTGGAAGCATCTAGTACTTTCATAACTTGAGGAGAATGCCTGGCTTCAAAGCTTTGAAGGACAGGCTGACTATCTTGTTAGGGGCTAGTGCAGCTTGTGACTTGAAGTGAAGCCAACGCTCATTTACCATTCTGAAAATCCAAGGGCCCTTAAGAATTTGCTAAATCCACCCTGCCTGTGCTCTGTAAGTGGAACAATAAAGCCTGGATGACATTTTATCTACAACATGGTTTCCTTGATATTTTAAGCTTCTGTTGAGACCTATTGCTCAGAACAAAGATTCCTTTCAAAATATTACGGCTTATTGACAATATACTCAAGAGCTCTGGTCACTCAAGAGCTCTGATGGACATGTGCAATGACATCAGTGTTGTTTGCATGCCTGCTAATGCAGTATCCATTCCACAGCCCGTGGATCAACGAGTAGATTTAATTTTCAACTCTTACTATTCAAAAAATATATTTCACAAGGCTATAGTCACAATAGATAATGATTCCTCTTGAAGGATCTGGGCAAAGTAAATTGAAAACCTCCTGGAAAGAATTCACCATTCTTGATACTATCCAGAAATTTCATGATTCGTGGAAATTCATCAAAATATCAACATGAATGGGATTTTAGAAGATGCTTACAACCCTTATGGGTGACTTTGAGGGGTTCAAGATTTCAGTGGAGAAAGTCACAGCAGATTTAGTGGAAATAATAAGAGAACTAGAAGTAGAGCCTGAAGGTGTGACTAAACTCCTACAATCTCATGATAAAACTTGAACAGATAAGTTGCTTCTCATGAATAAGCAATGAAATTGGTTTCTTGAAACGGAATCTACTCCTGGTGAAGATGCTCTGAAGATTGTTGAAATGACAACAAAGGATTTAGAATATTACAAAAACTTCATGGATAAAATAGTAACAGGGTCTGGGAAGATTGACTACAATTTTGAATGAAGTTTTACGGTGGGTAAAATGCTATGAAACAGCAAAAGGTTCTGTACGGCAAAGGACACCATCAACAGAACAAAAAGGCATCCTACAGTATGGGGGAATATGTTTGTAAATGACATATCCAACAGGGGGTCAACATCCAAAATATATAAAGAACTCACACGCCTCAACACCCAAAAAGCAAATAACCCGATTAAAAAATGGGCAGAGGAAAGAGACAGTTCTCCAAAGAAGAAATTCAGGTGGCCAACAGACACATGAAACGATGCTCCACATCACTAATCATCAGGGAAATGCAAATTAAAACCACAGTGAGAGATCACCTCACACCAGTAAGGATGGCCAGCATCGAAAAGACTAAGAACAACAAATGCTGGTGAGAATGCGGAGAAAGGGGACCCTCCTACACTGCTGGTGGGAATGTAAGCTAGTTCAACCATTGCGGGAAGCAATGTGGTGGTTCCTCAAAAAACTAAAAAAAAAACACCATTTGAATCAGGAATCTCACTCCTAGGAATTTACCGAAAGAATACAACTTCTCAGATTCAAAAAGACACATGCACCCCTATCGCAGCACTATTTACAATAGCCAAGAAATGGAAGCAACCTAAGTGTCCATCAGTAGATGAATGGGTAAAGATGTGGTACATATACACAATAGAATATTATTCAGTCATAAGAAGAAAACAAATCCTACCATTTGCAACAACATGGATGGAGCTAGAGGGTGTTATGTTCAGTGAAATAAGCCAGGCAGAAAACATAAGTACCAAATGATTTCCCTCATCTGTGGAGCATAAAAACAAAGCAAAAAGTGAAGGAACAAAACAGCAGCAGACTCACAGAACCCAAGAATGGACTAACAATTACAAAGGGAAAGGGACTGGGGAGGGTTGGTGGGAAGGGAGGGAGAAGGGAAATAAGGGGCATTACGATTAGCACACATAATGTAGGGGGATATGGGGAAGGCAGTATAGCACAGAGAAGACAAGTAGTGACTCTATAGCATCTCACTACGCTGATGGACAGTGACTGTAATGGGGTATGTGGGGGGGACTTGATAATGGGTAAGAGTAGTAACCACGATGTTGCTCATATGATTTTATATTAATGATACCAAAAATTTAATTAATATAAATTTAAAAAAATGCTATGAAACAGCATTGCATGCTATAGAGAAACTATTCATGAAAGGAAGAGTCAATCAGTATGGCAAATTTCATTGTCTTATTTTAGGAAGTTCTGCAGCCACCCAACCTTCTAGTCATCTTATTCTGCTCTTTGTTCCATGTCCTTCATGCTGTATTTCTAAAATTGAAATGCCAATGTGAACTTTATAGGAGAAAAATATTTTTTAAGCGATTTCAAGCAGAAACAGCTGAGACTATGAACCCCGTAATACAGAAAAATAATCCATTTCAATCAGCTTGAACCCGATGGAGAGACAGCAGCGGTGCTAGTGGCTGAGAGATTTAACGATCTAGAGAATCCGACAAGATTTGTAGAAGCAAGTGTAAAAAGCAAAGAGGTTCTTGGAAACAGCACCAAAGCCTTCTTTTGTCTAGAGCTTGTTAAAGTACCTCTATCAGTTAAAAGCATTTACCTCCCCGCATAGTTCTCTTTACAGGTAAAATGTGAAGGGGAAGGACATACTGAACAAATTACCTCTTCATGTTGTTCAAGAATTAATATGACAAATGATGCCTCAGGTCCCCTATGTCTTACATATAATAGGAGTAAAAGGCAAAGTGTAACATATTATGCTAGGCCATGTTCATGACAAAAGAGTTAATATCAAAGTTTTTGATATAGTGAATTAAAACTGCATGTAAAAATGAAGAATAAAAAGTAGTATAAAAACCAGCCCCAAATTTACCAGAAAGAACTAAATTAGGAAATGAAAAAACTAATACAATTGTATTAGTTTTCTACAGCTGCTTAACAAATTACCCCAAAACTAGATAACTTAAAACAGTACTTACTTTTTAGAGTTTTTGTGAGTCAAAAATCTAGGAGCAGCTTAGATGGGTTTTCCATCTAAAGCCTTGATTGGGGCTGAAGGATGCTCTTCCAAACTCACTCAGGTGGCTGTGGTCTGGAGACTTCGGTTCCTCGGTGGCTGTTCATAGAATCACCGAGCGGATCTCTCCAGTGGGTTTCTGAGCATCTTCACAGTAGGGTGGTTGACTTCCCTTAGAGTGAATGGCCCAAGAGAGAGAGCAAAAATAAGGATAGGATGCCCTTCATGACCTAGTCACATTTCTTCACTTCCACCATATTCTATTCATTAGAATCCGGTCCAGCTCACATTCAAGGGGAGGGGAATTCACCACTGCCTTTTAGGGGAGGATGTCAAAGAACCTGTGGATATATTTTTAAACCAGAGTTCAATAAGCTTTTAAAACTTTGGGAAGTGGTGGGTATGGATGAATAGGGAGGGTTACCAGCTTCTAGAACAAAGCACAGAGGCCAACACAGGAAATCTCAGCTCCTAACCTCACTGCCACCCCTGGAAACTGTAAAAGACTGTCAACAAAATCCTGAGGATTCTTGCCAATACTCCAAAATCTGGAGAGAAATACATAGGGAGTGCGTGTGTGTCTCTCTTTCATCTTCTGGCTGAGGAAAAGTGAGTAGGAATATGGAGAGAAAGGGGTAAAAGAGAAAAGGGAACAGTGGTGCTGACTCTCTGGAAAGCATGGAAGGGTCCAGGGTTCCAGGATTCCAGGCTCAACGGGGGAAATAATCAGGGTAAAGCCCAAAGGGTATCTACCAACACTACAGGGGCTCCATTCACAATGACCATGTTTGCTGTTCAGGCTCCCAATTCCAAGTATCCACAACTCCTTAAGGTATTTATTGACCAGCAGAGCCCACTTGGTCTCTTGTGGGGCGAACAGGAAGTGCCGTGGAATTAATGCCTCCTCCCAGCAAAGCTCAACCAATGACTGAGAAGAGGTGGGACAAATCACCAATTCCTCCACTCTCAGTTACGCTAACTCCAAGTCTCCCAGCGTCTCCTGGTGGGACTCAGTCCCTATCGCCCACACAAATGACCTGCTCCATAGCATCCCCTTTACTGGCTTTCTTTTTTCTCTTCCTTCTGCACTTTCCACTCCTCTAAAGGGCCTCCTAGCACCTTCCCTCATTTCCCTGACTCAGTTTCTGCTTCTGTAGGAACCCCACCTACAAATACAAATCACTGAAAAGAACAGAATGTACACCCAAATGAGGAGTATGAGCCCTGGCACAGAACAGTTAACCAAGTCCCAGAAGAAGTAGGAGAACCCACACCCATCACTATGTACAGTATGATTATTCCTCTCTTGCTCCCCATCCAGCCATTTAGCCAATGAGCCATCTATCCACCCATCTCTCCCCTTATTTATAGACATGAGGATAAAAATGTTTAAAATCACGCTCTTCTAATGTTAAGGTCTAATTAAATAGTGCAGCCTGAGGTGTTCTTAACTTTTGTCTATAGTATAACTTATTCTTTATAATAAGCATGTGCCATTTTTTACAAAAACAATGATCTTTTTCTTTAAAAAACAAAGACTACAAATATGCCAAGAGGTAAACAAGAGTAGTTCATTCTAGATGCTGTGTATATAGAGGACTGTGATTTTCATTTGTGCCTTTTTGCATTTCTACCAAGTCAGCAGGTTTCTTTAGGTTTCTTTTTCTTTCCATCATGGTTCTACTGTTTCTTTTTTTATTACAATTTTTTTATTAAGGTATTATTGATATACACTCTTATGAAGGTTTCACATAAAAAACAATGTGGGAGGACTTCCAGGAAGATGGCGGCGTGAGCAAGACGGCGGAAATCTCCTCCCAAAACCATATATATTTATGAAAATACAACAAATACAACTATTCCTAAAAGAGAGACCAGAAGATATAGGACGGCAACCAGCCTGCAGCTACACCTGAGAGGACTCAGCACACCACGAAGCCGGTAAGATACGGAACCGCGACCCGGCAGGACCCGAGAACTCCACCACTCCAGCGCACGGGCAGGAGGAGAGGATTCAGACTGGGGAGGGAGTGGAAGAACAGGCCCGTGAAATAACCAGCCCTGGTGTGGGAGCACTGAAACACATCGCGTGGTGTATTGGAGCCTGGAGAGTCAGAGGTGCAGGATCTGAGCTGGAGAACGCAGCCGGGTCCTCTCAGCTGCTCCCCAGGACAAAAGAAAAGCGCACGCCTTTTTAGCGGGTCTTAAAGAGGCAGGGGCCCAATGGAGGAGCAGGATCGCCCCAGCACACTCAGCACAGCAGGCTGGGAGTCCTGGGGAATTTCGGACCCCTTGGCTGGCGACTGGGAAAGGTAGCCTCACTGAGACTTCCCACAGAGATCAGCAGCCTCCCATTCATTCCCACCCTGGGCAGAGCTGCGGAATAGTGGAGTAACAGTGCCACCTACAGCATCCTCACACAATCTACTCCCGGCAGGCGTTTTTTAAATTTTTCTTTCTATTCTTTCTTTCTTTTTTTTCTTTTCTCTTTTCTTTCTTTTCCCTTTTGTATTCCCCTCCACCTTTTTTCTTCTTATTTTTTTCTTTTTAAAAGTTTTAAACAGCCCAGCTGACATACATGGCACCTACCAGAAACCACTTCTATCGCCATGAAAAGACAGAGGAATATGACACAAACAAAGCTTACCCAGACCCAGACAACACCAGAGAGGGAGATTGATAGGATGGAAATGCACAATCTTCCTGAAAAAGAATTCAGAATAAAAGTCATAACCATACTGATGGGTCTAAAGAGAAATATGCAAGAGCTGAGGGAGGAAGTGAGGGAAGTGAGGAAAGAAAACGCAGAAATGACACAAGCGATCAACAGGCTTAGCAGCAGACTGGATGAGATGCAAGAGACTGTTAATGAATAGAAATCAGAGAACAGGAATACAGAGAAGCTGAGGGACAGAGAGATAAAAGGATCTCTAGGAATGAAAGAATTTTAAGAGAACTGTGTGACCAATCCAAACGGAACAATTTTCACATTATAGGAGTACCAGAGGAAGAAGAGAGAGAAAAAGGGATAGAAAATGTCTTTGAAGAAATAATTGCTGAAAATTTCCCCATGCTGGGGAAGGAAATAGTTTTGCAGTCCATGGAAGGCCACGGATCTCCCAACACAAGGGACCCAAGGAAGACAACACCAAGACACATAATAATTAAAATGGCAAAGATCAAAGATAAAGAGAGTATCAAAGGCAGCTAGAGAGAGAAAAAAGATCACCAACAAAGGAAAACCCATCAGACTATCATCAGACTTCTCAACAGAAACCTTACAGGCCAGAAGAGAATGGCATGATATATTTAACGTAATGAAACAGAAGGGCCTCACACCAAGAATATTGTATCCAGCACGATTATCATTTAAATATGACAGAGGGATTAAACAATTTCCAGACAAGTGAAAGCTGAGGGAATTTGCCTCCCATAAACCACCTCTACAGGATATACTAAAGGGACTGCTCTAGAGGGAAGCACTCCTAAGGCTAAAAAGAGGTCACCAAAGAAAATAATATCATAGCAAAGAAAGCAGACCATCCAAATACTAACTAAAGGTAAAGGATAAAACAACTAGTATATAAAGAATGGAGGAGGAAGAATAAGAAGGGAGATAAATAAAGAATCATCAGACTGTGTTTACAATAACTTAACAAGAAAGTTAAGTTACACTGTTAAATAGTAGAGAAACTACACTTGAACCTTTGGTATCCACGAATCTAAAGCCAGCAATGGCAATAAGTAGATATGTATCGATAATCACCCTAAATGTAAATGGACTGACTGCACCAATCAAAAGACACAGAGTTACTGAATGGATAAAAAAGCAAGACCCATCTATATGCTGCTTACAGGAGACTCACCTCAAACCCAAAGATATACAAAGACTAAAGGTGAAGGGATGCAAAAAGATATTTCATGCAAACAACAAGGAGAAAAAAGTAGGTGTTGCAGTACTTGTATCAGACAAAATAGACTTCAAAATGAAGAAAGTAGCAAGAGATAAAGAAGGAAATTACATAATGATAAAGGGGTCAGTCCAACAAGAGGATATAACCATATATTTATATATGCACCCAATACAGGAGCACAGGAATATGTGAAAAAAATGCTAACAGAATTGAAGGAGGAAATAGAAAGCAATGCAGCCATTTTAGGAGACTTCAACACACCACTCACTCCAAAGGACAGATAAACCAGACAGAGAATATGTAAAGACCCAGAGGCACTGAACAACACACTAGAACAGATGGGCCTAACAGATTCTTCTCAAGTGCACATGGAACATTTCTAGAATAGACCACACACTAGGACACAAAAAGAACCTCAGTAAATTCAAAAATATTGAAATCCTACCAACCAGCTTCTCAGATCACAAAGGTATAAAACTAGAAATAAATTTTAGAAAGAAATCAAAAAGGCCCACAAATACATGGACACTTAACAACATTCTCCTAATTAATCAATGGGTTAACGACCAAATCAAAATAGAAATCAAAGAATTTATGGAGACTAATGACAACAACAACACAAAGCCACAACTTCTGTGGGACACAGCAAAGGCAATTCTAAGAGAAAAGTATATTGCAATACAGGCCTATTTGAAGAAGGAAGAACGTTCTCAAATGAATAGTCTAAAGACACAATTACTGAAATTGGAAAAAGAAGAACAAATGAAGTCCAAAGTCACCAGAAAGAGGAACATAATAAAGATCAGAGAAGAAATAAATAAAATTGAAAAGAATAAAACAATAGAAAAAATCAATGAAACCAAGAGCTGGTTCTTTGAAAAAATAAACAAAATAGATAAACCCCTAGACAGACTCATTAAAGAAAAAGAGAATCTACACACATAAACAGAATCAGAAATGAGAAAGGAAAAATAATGACAGACCCCACAGAAATGCAAAGAATTATAAGAGAATACTATGTGAATCTATATGCTAACAAGCTGGAAAACCTAGAAGAAATGGACAACTTCTTAGAAAAATACAACCTTCCAAGACTGACCAAGCAAGAAACAGAAAAACTAAACAGACCAATGACCAGCAAAGAAATTGAAGTGGTAATCAAAAAACTACCCAACAACAAAACCCCTGGACCTGAAGGATTCACCTCTGAATTCTACCAGACATATAGAGAAGAAATAACACCCATTCTCCTTAAAGTTTTCCAAAAAATAGAAGAGGAGGGAATACTTCCAAACTTATTCTATGAAGCCAGCATGACTCTAATACCAAAACCAGGCAAAGACCTCACCAATAAAGAAAATTACAGACCAATATCTCTGATGAACATAGATGCAAAAATACTCAACAAAATATTAGCAAACAGAATTCAAAAATACATCAAGAGGATCATACACCATGATCAAGTCGGATTCATCCCAGGGATGCAAGGAAGGTACAACATTCGAAAATCCATCAACATCATCCATCACATCAACAAAAAGAACAAAAACCACATGATCATCTCCATAGATGCTGAAAAAACATTTGACAAAATTCAGCATCCATTCATGATTAAAACTCTCAACAAAATTGGTATACAGGGCAAGTACCTCAACATCATAAAAGCCAAATATCACGAACCCACAGCTAATATCATACTGAACAGTGAGAAGCTGAAAGCTTTTCATCTAAGATCGGGAACAAGACAGGGATGCCCAGTCTCTCCACTGTTATTCAACATAGTACTGGAGGTCCTAGCCACAGCAATCAGACAAAACAAAGAAATACAAGGCATCCAGATTGGTAAAGAAGAAGTCTAATTGTCACTATTTACAGATGACATGATACTGCACATAAAAAACCCTAAAGACTCCACTCCAAAACTACTAGAACTAATATCTGCATTCAGCAAAGTTGCAGGATACAAAATTAACACACAGAAATCTGTTGCTTTCCTATACACTAATGATGAACTAACAGAAAGAGAAATCAGAAAAACAATTCTATTCACAATTGCATCAAAAAGAATAAAATACCTAGGAATAAACCTAACGAAGAAAGTGAAAGACCTATACCCTGAAAACTACAAGGTATTCCTAAGAGAAATTAAAGAGGACACTAACAAATGGGAATTCATCCCATGCTCTTGGCTAGGAAGAATAAATATTGTCAAAATGGCTATACTACCTAAAGCAATTTACAGATTCGATGCAATCACTATCAAAATACCAACAGCTTTCTTTAATGAACTGGAACAAATACTTCTAAAATTCATATGGAACCACAAAATACCCTGAATAGCCAAAGCAATCCTGAGAAGGAGGAATAAAACAGGGGAAATTATGTTTCCTAACTTCAAGCTCTACTACAAAGCCACAGTAATCAAGATAATTTGGTATTGGCACAAAAACAGACCCACAGACCAGTGGAACAGAATAGAAAATCCAAACATTAACCCAAACATACACAGTCAATTAATATTTGATAAAGGAGCCTTGGATATACAATGGGGAGATGACAGCCTCTTCAGCAGCTGGTGTTGGAAAAAACTGGACAGCTACATGTAAGAGAATGAAACGGGACTATTGTCTAACCCCATACAGAAAGGTAAACTCAAAGTGGATCAAAGACCTGAATGTAAGTCATGAAACCATAAAACTCTTAGAAAAAAACATAGGCAAAAATCTCTTGGACATGAACATAAGCGACTTCTTCATGAACATATCTCCCTGGGCAAGGGAAACAAAAGCAAAAATGAACAAGTGGGACTATATCAAGCTGAAAAGCTTCTGTACAGCAAAGGACAACATCAGTAGAACAAAAAGACATCCTACAGTTTCGGAGAATATATTCATAAATGACGTATCTGATAAAGGGTTGACATCCAAAATATATAAAGAACTCACGCACCTCAACAAACAAAAAGCAAATAATCCAATTAAGAAATGGGCAGAGGACATGAATAGACACTTCTCCACAGAAGAAATTCAGATTGCCAACAGGCACATGAAAAGATGCTCCACATCGCTAATCATCAGAGAAATGCAGATTAGAACCACAATGAGACATCATCTCACACAGTGAGGATGGCCAATATCCAAAACACAAACAACAACAAATGTTGGCGAGGATGTGGAGAAAAGGGAACCCTCCTACACTGCTGGTGGGAATGCAAATTAGTTCAACCATTGTGGAAAGCAGTATGGAGGTTCCTCAAAAAACTCAAAAGAGAAATACCATTTGACCCAGGAATCCCACTCCTAGGAATTTACCCTAAGAATGCAGCAGCCCAATTTGAAAAAGACATATGCACCCCTATGTTTATTGCAGCACTATTTACAATAGCCAAGAAATGGAAGCAACCTAAGTGTCCATCAGTAGATGAGTGGATAAAGAAGAAGTGGTACATATACACAATGGAATATTATTCAGCCATAAGAAGAAAACAAATCCTACCTTTTGTAGCAGCATGGATGGAGCTAGAGGGTATTATGCTCAGTGAAATAAGCCAGGTGGAGAAAGACAAGTATCAAATGATTTCACTCATATGTGGAGTATAATAAAGCAAAAACTGAAGGAACAAAACAGCAGCAGACTCACAGAACCCAAGAATGGACTAATAGTTACCAAAGGGAAAGGGACTGGGGAAGAAGGGTGGTAAGGGAGGTACAAGGGGAAAAAGGGGCATTACGATTAGCAGACGTAATGTAGGGGGGCACGGGGAGGGCTGTTCAACTCAGAGAAGACAAGTAGTGATTTTATAGCATCTCACTACGCTGATGGACAGTGAGTGTAATGGGGTTGGTGGGGGGGACCTGATGAAGGGAGTAGTTTAATAATCATAATATTGCACATGTAATTGTAGATTAATGATACCAAAATAAATTATAGAAAAAAAACAATGTGGTTACTACATTCACCCATATTATCGAGTCCCTCGCCACACACTCCATTGCAGTTACTGTCCATCAGTGTAGTAAGATGGCACAGAGTCACTACTTGTCTTCTCTGAGCTACACTGTCTTCTTTGTGATCTCCCCACATTATGTACACCAATCATGATACCCCACAATCCCCATCTCACTCGCTCCCCACCCGCCCTCCCACACCCCTCCCCTTTGGTAACCACTAGTCCCTTCTTGGAGTCTGTGAGTCTGCTGCTATTTTATTCCTTCAGTTTTGCTTCATTGTTATGCTCCACATATGAGTGAAATCTTTTGATACTTGTCTTCCCTGCCTGGCTTATTTCACTGAGCATATCCTCCCGTTCCATCCATGTTGATGCAAATGGTAGGATTTGTTTTCTTCTTGTGGCTGAATAATATTCCATTGTGTATATGTACCACATCTTCTTTATCCATTCATCTACTGATGGACACTTAGGTTGCTTCCATTTCTTGGCTATTGTAAATAGTGCCAGCGCAGAGTTTTTACATTGAAAATACAGTGTTTATGAAAGACAGCATAATAGGCAGTGTTATATATTACAGAACAGAGAGGAAGATTCTTTAAAGCAGTGAATGGGTAAATTGGAAAAACCTTTCAGAAAGGTAAATTAGCAATATAAATCAGAGGCCTTAAAAACACCTATCTTTTGATCCAACAATTCTGCTTTTATGTACTTAGCCTAAGGCAGTGTTTCCTGAAGTCTTGTCCCAGCATCAGGATTACTGCAGCTCTCCTAAAGACGTGTGTATCATTATCGCTGATTCAGACTGAGACCTGGGAATCCGGCATTAACAAGTTCTCCTGATAATTCCTACATAGATCGAAGTTTAAGCCCCGCCAGCCTGGGCAAGTGCGATTCATTCCTTAATGCTTATCGAGTCCCTGCTAAGAATCAGGCTCTATTCTCTGCACTGGGGACACAGATGTAAATGAATCCGAAAAAGCCCTTGTGCTCATGGAGTTTAATTTTTTCAGTAAAAAATTTTATACAAATGTATTCATTGTAGTATTATGACTTTAAAAAGGAAGTAGAGGAAATAATGATATTTCAAGGAACGGCATGGGAAGCTGTTTGCCATGTGTTGTCATGGGAAAATAGCTATGATCCCCTTTTTAAAACACACATATGCATTGGTAAAAAGACTAAAGAGAAATATATACATAAAAATATCAACCTTGACTGTCTCTGGAAAACATGATTATAAATTATTTTTGTTTCTTCATGCTTTTTAGTATTTTCTGAATTTCTGGAATAAACATAAATAACATAATCAGAAGAAAATGTAATGTTTTAAAAGGTTGATTAAAACACCAGGGGAAATTGGAGATTTCCAATGCTAGGTCTGTCTTTTAAAATATATTTTGATTTAACAATGCAATACACAGTTACTTTCATTTATGAACTAAACGTTAGAACTTTTGATTCCATTTTGGAAGCTGTTCAGTTTCGGTTTCAGTCTTAAGATGAGCTTTCAAGGGTTTTAGAGGTTTGACTAGCAGATGAACCTTACGTATTTCCAGCTCTAACAAATGGAGAGCTCAAGAAGATTCCTTTTCTCTTAAATTTTTTAGCTTGTTGCTTTTTCTGGATTCAAATATAATACATAATTGTCATATAAAAGTATTAGAGAACTGAGAATAAAGAAAACTAACTGTAATTACAGCTCTCCCCCACCCCTATGAAAACCACCTTAAAAGATTTTGTTACATTATTTCAGATTACTTTTTCATGCATGAGATATATATATTAAACACACACGTATACTTATAATTTTACTTACATACAGTTTTGGACCTGACTACTTCCTCCTACCAAATAACGTAGCTCTCTGTCCATGTTATCTTACAGAGATCCACCCCATCTTTGTAATGGCTGTGTGCATCACATAGGGTGGACAAATGTTGATTTATTTTAAGAATTCCTCTGTTGGACCCTTTCTACATTATATTTTATAACTGCTTATTGCTGACATGTGAGGAGCCTACTGGTCCGGCATGCTTACAGCTCACCTGCCTTCCTCACTCATCTCTCTCATTAGACTTCATTGTTTTCCCTTTGATTGTCTTAAATTTTCTAGGAAGAAAATCATGTAATTTACAGATTGTGACACCTTTGTCTCTTCTCAATACTTCTTATCCTCTTTCTTTCAGTTGTCTTATGCTTTTACTAAGACCAGCAGAAAAGTGAAAAATATCTCTGAGTGTGGCCAGCTATGTATGTAATTTAGATACAAGTTGATCTTTGGGGTTCCAGGATTATTTAGAGAAATAAGTTATCTAATTAACCTATGTAGACCTGGTCTGAGTGTGTTCTCAAGAACCACCTTGCTTTCTCTTAACCTGACGGTGCAGGTTAACTTCTCAGACAGAGTTCAAGGTGGACATTTTTCATTGCAGACAGCAGAAGCAGAATGAGAAGATAGATGATGATGTATTATTGTAGGTGGTACTAATTTGCAGATCCAGCCTCAGAAAATAATCTTGTTCTATCCCCATTTTCCTGTATCTGCCACCTTTTATCACAGGAGAAGGGAAAGAATTAGGAGCCCTTAGGTTCTGCTGTTTCACACCTGTCCTATCGCCAGACAACTCTACTCCCAGCTGGACAGTAGAGCTGCTGCATCCAGACCTACCTGGATATCTAGTGTCTCTACAGGTCTTGGTGGGAGAGATAACCAAGCACATAAGGACTTTGATAGAATTACTGATATTATTAAGCTCATCTAGAAAGTTGCTTTAAATTGAGTGGAGGGATGGTTAGTTTTTTTTGGTTTTAAGTTATTGCCATTTAATCTAAAATTACCTAGAAAACTGGGATTATTATGGCTTCAGGGGGGATGGGAAACAAGACTGTTTTCAGGTCAGCACAACTGTCAATACCCAACTTGGAAAAGTTGGAAAGTTATGCTGTTTTTACTTAGTCTCATCTTGTTCTTGGTAATTACTTCCTTTCAACCATAAAGTTGTTTAATGTAGGAGAGATATTCCAAGGCTCCTCTTTATAGTCACTGCTGCAAGATCCCCTTTTAGCATAATTACAGTGTTGGAGTTGCAGAGGCAGGCTCACTCTATCTAGCTATGCAGGCGGCTTCCTCAAGTGACAGCAGGACGCTCAGCAGCTTAGCAATGGCCAGGGCCCGAGAGTCAGGGGAGGCCCTCATGCTGAAATTTTGCCTTGCTTTGCCTGTATTTCCTCCAGGACAATGGGGAGATGGTTTAGAATTTTCAAAAACACAGAAATCTCTTATTCTCTTGGGTCTTTTAAAGGGACATGCTGAGCCTCAAAGGCAGATTTCAGAACCCCAAATCTGAGATTATTCATCTTTACATCTCAAACTGATATTTCTGAGCAAAAACAACAAAAAAAGAAAAGAACCAAAACTAGGCAAAGACACAACAAAAAAAGAAAATTACAGACCAATATCCCTGATGAACATAGATAAAAAACACTCAACAAAATATTAGCAAACCGAATTCAAAATTACATCAAAAAGATTATCCATCATGATCAAGTGGGATTCATCAGGGATGCAAGGATGCTACAACATTAGAAAATCCATCAACATCATCCACTACATCAATAAAAAGAAGGACAAAAACCACATGATCATCTCCATGGAGGCTGAAAAAGCATTCGACAAAATTCAACATCCATTCATGATAAAAACTCTCAACAAAATGGGTATAGAGGGCAAGTACCTCAACATCATAAAGGCCATCTATGACAAACCCACAGCCAACATTATACTTAACAGCGAGAAGTTGAAAGCTTTTCCTTTAAGATTGGGAACAAAACAAGGATGCCCACTCTCCCCACTTTTATTCAACATAGTACTGGAGGTCCTAGCCATGGCAATCAGACAACACAAAGAAATAAAAGGCATCCAGATTGGCAAGGAAGAACTCAAACTGTCCTTGTTTGCAGATGACATGATATTGTACATAAAAAAACCCTAAAGAATCCACTCCAAAACTATTAGATCTAATATCTGAATTCATCAAAGTAGCAGGATACAAAATAAATACACAGAAATCTGTTGCATTCCTATACACTAATGATGAACCATCAGGAAGAGAAATCAGGAAAACAATTCCATTCACAGTTGCATCAAAAAGAATAAAATACCTAGGAATAAACCTAACCAAGGAAGTGAAAGACCTATACCCTGAAAACTACAGGAGACTCTTAAGAGAAATTAAAAAGGACATTAATAAATGGAAATTCATCCCATGCTCTTGGCTAGGAAGAATTAATATTGTCAAAACGGCCATCCTGCCTAAAGCAATCTACAGATTCAATGCAATCCCTACCAAAATACCAACAACATTCTTCAATGAACTACAGCAAATCGTTCTAAAATTCATATGCAAACACAAAAGACCCCAAATAGCCAAAGCAATCCTGAGAAGGAAGAATAAAGCAGGGGAATTACACTCCCTGACTTCAAGCTCTACTACAAAGCTACCATAATCAAGACAATTTGGTACTGGCACAAGAACAGACCCATAGACCAGTGGAACAGAGTAGAGAGTCCAGATATAAACCCAAGCATATATGGTCAACTAATACATGATAAAGGAGCCATGGATATACAATGGGGAAATGACAGCCTCTTCAACAGCTGGTGTTGGCAAAACTGGACCTAAGAGAATGAAACAGCATTACTGTTTAACCCAATACACCAAAGTAAACTCAGAATGGATCCAAGACCTGAATGTAAGTCATGAAACCATAAAACTCTTAGAAAAAAACATAGGCAAAAATCTCTTGGACATAAACATGAGCAACTTCCTCATGAACATGTCTCCCCAAGCAAGGGAAACAAAGGCAAAAATGAATGAATGGGACTATATCAAACTAAAAAGCTTCTGTACAGCAAGGGATACCATCAGTAGAACAAAAATATGGGAGAATATATTCATAAATGACATATCTGATAAGGGGTTGACATCCAAATTATATAAAGAGCTCACACACCTCAACAAACAAAAAGTAAATAAGCCAATTAAAAAATGGGCACAGGAGCTAAACAGACATTTCTCCAAAGAAGAAATTCAGATGGCCAACAGGCACATGAAAAGATGCTCCACATCACTAGTCATCAGAGAAATGCAAATTAAAACCACAATGAGATATCACCTCACACCAGTTAGGATGGCTGCCATTCAAAAGACAAACAACAACAAATGTTGGCAAGGATGTGGAGAAAAGGCAACCCTCCTACACTGCTGGTGGGAATGCAAATTAGTTCAACCATTGTGGAAAGCAGTATGGAGGTTCCTCAAAAAACTCAAAATAGAAATACCATTTGACCCAGGAATCCCGCTCCTAGGAATTTACCCTAAGAATGCAGCAGCCCAGTTTGAAAAAGACATATGCACCCCTATGTTTATCGCAGCACTCTTTACAATAGCCAAGAAATGGAAGCAACCTAAGTGTCCATCAGTAGATGAATGGATAAAGAAGAAGTGGTATATATACACAATGGAATATTATTCAGCCACAAGAAGAAAACAAATCCTACCATTTGCAACAACATGGGTGGAGTTAGAGGGTATTATCTCAGGGAAATAAACCAGGTGGAGAAAGACAAGTACCAAAAGATTTCACTCATATGTGGAGTATAAGAACAAAGAAAAAACTGAAGGAAGAAAACAGCAACAGATTCACAGAACCCAAAAATGGACTAATAGTTACCAAAGGGAAAGGGACTGGGGAAGATGGGTGGGAAGGGAGGGATAAGGGGAAAAAGGGCTATTACAATTAGCACACATAATGTAGTGGGTGGGGGTGAGGTGGAGGGATACAGGGAAGACAGTATAACACAGAGAAGACAAATAGTGATTCTATAACATCCTTCTACGCTGATGGACAATGACTGCAATGGAGTATGTGGTGGGGACTCGATAATAGAGGTCGTCTAGTAACCATAAT
Organism: Phataginus tricuspis; assembly: GCA_029783875.1. Taxonomy (NCBI): domain Eukaryota; kingdom Metazoa; phylum Chordata; class Mammalia; order Pholidota; family Manidae; genus Phataginus; species Phataginus tricuspis. Next base: position 801,938 of record JAQQAC010009165.1, on the reverse strand, counting down.
GTTGCTCATGTAATTGTATATTAATAATAGCAAAAGAAAAAAAAAGAAAAGGAAAACAAATTTTCAGTGCTTTTCTCTTCTCCCTGTCCTTCTCCTTATATTACTTTTCTCTTTTCGTGAAAAGACTAAAGAAAGTCTGAATTTTGCCTGCCTCCTTTACCTGAAGGGTGATTCCACATTCAGCTTGACTACCTGCTAGAGACATTCTTTTCATGATTTGAAATCAATAACTGTTCACATTCAACCACTTCTGCTTACATCTACACTGATTTCCCTGCTCCTCAATAAGACCAGCCCACCCAGGGCTATCACCACTGCCCCTGTTTACTCTTCCTTCGCACAAAATCTTGCATCCATCCCCTTTCTCTTCCACTTACCACAGCCTTAGTTCAGGTCTTTACATCTCTTTTTTGAATTATCACGAAAGTTGCCCAAAGGGCGCATCTACTTCTAGGCTCTGCCTATCCAAACTCTTTTGAAGGTTTCAGGTTAGCTTTCGTTCGGCACCATTCAGAAAGGAACGAACAAAAAGACTTACAAACCAGCTGTTGTGTGCCTGGTTGAAAGGCTCTCATGAGTAGACTTTCTGCTCTGGTCAAACTGATGCCTTTCCTGGCTCGTAGACAGGTTCCATATATCAGTGTTCCTCCCATGGGGGACCTTTGAAATGTCTAGAAACATTTGGTGGAGAAGGGAGTGACTGTCATCCAGGGTATACAGGTCAGGGATGCCACTAAGCATTTTACAACGTACAAGACAGCTCCCCACAACAAAAATAGCCCAGCCCAAAATGTCAGAGGTACCATGGTCGAGGAACTCTTCCCGTGTGAATCGTTAACTCATAAATCGCCCCCTCATCAATGCCTCTGGTCTTGATGTAATCAAATCCTACCCATTCTCCAAACCTTGCTTCAATTCCATCTCTCCCAGCTCTCTGTCTGAATTCCTAAAACTCTTTGTTCTGTACCATTCCAGTGGGTGCATCCAGCATTTTCTGGAGATGGTGCTCTGTGTACCACATACTGTGTCTTGTCAAGGTATTGGTACAAGTCACAGGGTCCGTATTCTACTTTATGTCCAGAACACCTAACACAGGACCTTGCATTTACTTGTAACTCAAAGGAAGAATCTATCAGCACAGGAATTGACAGTTGAAGTGGTCAGAGGAAAATCTAAGCAGAGTTGAGATATAGTCAATTAATCTGCAAGGATCTCATTAAAAGCAAAGCTGAGAGAAAAGAGAATATAGAGAAAGAAAGAGACAAGACCTCAGAATGTACTGCCTTGGATAAGAGAGTTAAAATGTACACGTAACCAGATTTTGTGTGTGTGTGATAAAATGTACATTACAAAATGTGTCATTTTAACTATTTAAAGAGTACAGTTCAGTAATGTTAAATACATTGATATTGCTGTGCAACTATCACCACCATCCCTCTCTATACTCTTTTCACCTTGCAAAACTGAAAATGAAACTCTGTACTCATTAAACACTAACTTCCCATTATCCCCTTCCCCAGCCCCTGGTAACCACCATTCTATTTTCTGTCTCTATAAATTTGACTGTTCTAAGAATTTCACATAAGAGGCATCATGCAACATTTGCCCTTTTGTGACTGGCTTATTTTACTTAGCATAATGACTTTAAGGTTCATCCCTGTTGTAGCATGTGTCAGACCCTCCTTCCTTTTTAAGGCTGAATAATATTCCATTGGTTGTATGTACCACATTTTGTTTAACCATTCATTTGTCAGTGGACACTGGGTTCCATCTTTGGCTATTGTGAATAATGCTGCCATGAACATAGGTATATAAATGTCTGTTTAAGTCCCTACTTTTGCGTCTTTGGGGTGTATACCCAGAAGTGAAATTGTTCCATCATTTGGTAATTGTATTTTTAATGTTTTGAGGGATTGCCATTATGTTTCCATGGCAGCTGCTCGATATGACATTCCCATGCACAGTGCTCAAGGGCTCCAATTTCTACACCTCCTGGACAACATGAACATCTTTGAAGGTGTTTATTGGCCATTTGTGCATCTTTTTCAAAGAAGTGTCTATTTCAGCCCTTTGCCTATTTTTTATCAGGTTGTTTTATTGTTGAGTTGTAGGAGTTCTTTTATATTTTAGCTATCAATTCTTTATCAGATACAAGATTTGCAAATATTTTCTCCCAGCCCATGGGTTATGTTTTTACTCTGATAGTGTCCTTTGATGTACAAAAGTTTTTAATTTTGATGGAGTCCAATTTATCTGTTTTTTCTTCTGTTGCCTGTGTTTTCAGTGTCATATGCAAGAAATTATTGACAGATCCAATGTCATGAAGGTTTTTTCCTCTACATTTTCTGCAAAGTATTTTATGACTTTAGTTCTTACTAAAAAGTTTTGATGTTTGATGCATTTTGAGTGAATTTTTGTATATGATGTAAGGTAAGGGCCCAAGCTCATTCTTTCGTGGATGGATATCCAGTTTTCCCAACACCAGTGACTAACAAGACTGTCCTTTTTCCCATTTAATGGTCTTGACATCCTTGTCAAAAATCATTTGACCATGTGAGAAGGTTGATTTCTGAGCTCCGTATTCTGTTCCATGCTTATATCTGTCTTTATACTAGTACAACACCGTTTTGATTACCATGGCTTTTGTAATAAGTTTTCAAAACAGGGAACAACTTTGTTCTTCTTTCTCAGATTGTTCAGCTGTCTCAAGGTCCCTTGAGAGTCCATGTGAATTTTAAAGTGGGTTTTTCTATTTATGCAGATAATGTCTTTGGGATTTTGGTAGAGGTCACACCGAATCTGCAGCTCACTTCAGGTAGCACTGACATCTCAACAATACTACATCTTCCAATCCATGAGAAACTAGATGTATTTTCATTTATTTGTGATTTATTTAATGTACTTCAACGTTTTATAGTTTCCAGCATATAAGTCAGTCAGATTCTTTTTTAAAAGAAGTTATTTTTGAAAGCACTATGATTGTATCGGAGATTCTCAGACAGAAGCTGTGCGTCCCGATCTCACTTCCCAGCACGTCATTTGGCTTCATCGCCCCCATGTCCTCTTCTGGTTTCGTCCACATATATGCATACTTTCAAAGTAATTGTGATCATTACGTGAACCCAGTTTTGAACCCTTGTTTCTCTCCTTACTACTATACCTGACTCATTTTTCATTTTGTCACATCATCACTGATTGATTCTGAGGGTGCTGTACCCATTGTGGGTGGACTCTGTCTAGGTGGGATGTGGGGACAGCCAGTGGTTTGAGTTTTGGGGAAGGGGTAGGGATGGAAATCCTCTTTTTTTTTTGTAATTTTCACCAAGTAGTGGAAATAAATACTTCCTAAGCAGAATGACAACAAGAGATTTAGAAATTGCTCCAGGGAGACTGTTTTGGTGCTTAAATGAAAATAGTCATAATTCAAGAAAATAGATTGACCTTATCAGTATCTCCTCTGAGTAGTTTCTAACACCAGCTCTAAAATGTAGCATTGAACAGTTAGAGCCCATCTTGAAAGCCAACAGTCCCAAAGCATCAATAACTTATACTTGCTGTACTTATCACAGTGGATGGCTGAAAATTTTACATCCATCTGTAACTTTCAGTGACTCAGTTTTTGATAGCTGTTCAGAAATTCTATGAAACTGAATAAAATGCAAATGGGTTTTTTATATGAGAACTATTTTAGTAATATTTGATTTTATCACCTTTCTTGGAGTGAAAAACAAAGCTGACTTTGTGGAGTGTTGACTGGCAGGTATGTATTGGTAAAGACAGGTTTGGAAGGCCTTGCCATGCTAAAGTTTATAATCAGAGTTGTGCACATGCCCCTACAGTGAAAGCAGTCTGTCACCTAGAATTATCTCTTCTCCAGTAGTTAGAAGGAGCCTTGACGGCACCTGTGAAATCCCACAGCTTCTCCTTCCCTTTTACAAGGTTTATGCTATTTCTTGGATGAATTTGAGGCCTGATGAAATGTAAGCATGGGTCTTGGATGCTTCCTTTCTCCAGCTGCTCACCACCCCTTTTTTTTTTCTTAATTTGGGGATGTTGTATATTTCTAATCGGACTTACAAAAGATATTATGGACAAAAATCCTACAAGGTGTGGTTCTTCTTCTCCAGCATCATCACCATTACCATCATTATCACCATTATGAGAGATTCTTACTTCAATTTTAAAGGTATTTACATAAATGTCTTAGTAAGTCACATTTTTCTACTATCACCACTTTTTTTTTCCAGGTTCAGGAATTGAAACATGAGTTAACACTCACAATGTCCCTTTTAATTAACTTCTAATGTTTGCTTTCTCACTCAGTATTTTAAATGGAATATTTTTTTAAACTGGAACATATTTTAACAATCTTGGACCCAGAATTTTTCTTAACTCCCAGAAACCCAGTTCTGAAAGATCTGAGACCTTACTTAAGAGGTTAAAATAACAAATAGCTGGCTGAATAGCTACTGGAGAACTGGTTAGTTTGGCTTTTTAGGCCTGGTGCCCAAGGTGGGCTGTTTCCATCTGCGGGGCACACACACTTTATTGTAGAGTGCAAAATGCACACATTTCAGCCAGTCACTTTCATGTACCAGGGAAGTAGATAGCTCCATTAGGCAATGTCAGAGAAGATAAATGGGTCCAAATTACTTGCCAGAAATGCTTAGTGAGCATCAGAGAGATGGGTTCTACTTTCCAAATTATTAAGCAGACTATTCAAAAATACTGAAACATTCATTTTTCATGGCAGATTGTTGACTAGAAGCCAAGGACAACTGTTTCCCTGCAATAACCCATGGTGACACCCACGGAACTTTCTCCCTTCAGTGTCCACTCCTCTAAAAGATGTGAAAGAGATGTGCATCATTCAGCAGCCTGACATCTAGGATTTGACTGAAGGATTTTATGCACAGAAACCCATGGATCCTGGAAGGTCAGCTCTCTACCTCTAGATGAATTTTGTTTCAGTAATATCAGCCTGTCTGGTTTTCTCTGCATAAAAATACCGAAATAAATGATTACAGTGTATATATGTATTGTAGGTATAAATGCATGAAGTCCGTATGTACGCATCCTTCTGAGGGGCAGGGCCTGGATCTAAGTCCTGATATACTTACTATGTCATGATACGCTCGTAATATGTCTGGATTCTACAAAAGGTACAGCAGAGAAATCAGTCATCTCTAAGGAACTGTTTTTGAAAATGAGGTCCTATGACTATCTGCATCAGAATTATCTGGATTTTTTTTTTAATTCAGATTCCAGAGTTACACCCCAGGTTGGGCCTGGGAATCTGTTTTTAGTGAATGCCTCTGGGAGTGCTGGTGTCAACATCGTCTCTTGTCCAAGAAACACTGTCCTGGGGAGCCAGGAGAGCATCCTTTCAAAGTTCTCTTCAGAGGAACTGAGTTATCTGCTCCCCCTTGGTGGAAGGAAAAAATTGAGCATTTACACTGATGAATCATTTTAGGCAGAACCACTCATAGAAAAGAATTAAGAGCAGTTAGTAGCATTACCTTGATGTCTGTCAACTTAGTCATCCTCTCTTCTCACTTAGGCCTTTTTGTCAATTTCTCTCCAAGAAGGAATGAGCCCTTGCACTCCAACTGTTGATCCTCAGTCATTTTCACCTATTAGATTAGCAAAATCATGAAATACACTGGGCTGGTGATATGGAGGAACAGGCACGCTCATGTGTTGCTGGGGGAAGACAAGTTGGAATAAGCCCTGTGAAGGGGAATGTACAATGTTACCAAAATTACAAAATTACATATTCTTCACCCTAGCAACTCCATTTCTAGGAATTTCTCTGTAAATACATTAGCACCTATGCAAGTGTATTCAAACAGTTTTCATTGCAATGTTTTTGGTAATAGAAAACTATTGGAGATAACAAATTTCTACCAGTAAGGGATTTGTTAAATAAGTTATGGTGTAGCCATACAATGCAATACTCTGCAACTATAAAAAAGAAATAGGAAGCTCTTTATGTACAGATCAGGAAAGGATATCTAAGATGTATCACGAAGTTTTTTTTAAGTCGATGCAGAAAAGTATATAAGTTACCATTTGTTTTTTAAAAGGAAGAGGACAAATTTGTTTGATTATATGTATATAAAATACCTTGGAAAAGATGCCTGACAAACAATAAGGGCTGCCTTTGGAAAGGGGACCCGAGTGACTGGGAAAGGATTTCTTTCCACCGTACACCTCAGGCAATCAGGAGTTAATTGCAAATAACAGAAACACTCTAACTAGTTTAAATAGAAGGGCCTTTAAGACAAGGATTTAGATCCTTACAAAACTCATTGGAAATGCTGAGAGAACAGCCTCTAGCACAGGCCCCCGAGGAATCACCCAGATATACACCAAATGCTCCCAGGCACTGCTAGCTCTTCCCCTCTCAGGGAAGGGAGCTGAAGGGAGTGGCAGAAAAGAAAGCTGCAGACTCGACGTCTGATTCCAGGGTCGCCCAGCTGAGTTTCATTCCAGAAATCAGAAGCCAGGGTCAGAGCCATGTTGGCTAGAAGAACACTCCGCCTCACTGCAATCCAGGAATCCGTTGGTTCTGGTCTCATCGGAAAGCCGGATGACCTCCAGGCCATTTCTCTCCCCGCACAACTTATTTCCAAATTCAAATCTTATAAAGGTATATTTGATTGGTGTGTCTAATTCATATCCGGAGCTTTAGTTTCAAAGATATATTTAAATGTAGTTTACACTTTTCAGCCTCTACTGTTTAGAAAGTTGGAGCACATACTGAACAAGCCCATCTATTGGATTTACTACAATATTACTTTTTTAATTTTTGAAACACAAGAAGGTACTAGCTACTTTTAAAAATTAGATTTAAAAATTAAAAGCTCACCAATTCTGGAGAACAGTTTTATCCATAACCACAAAAATGAAAACAACCCCCAAGTGTCCCTATACTAGTCTGCTTGGGCTGCTATAATAAAATACCACAGACTGGGTGGCTTAAACAACGTAAGTTTATTTTCTCAATTTCAATTCTGACGCTTGAGAAGGCCAAGTTCAAGTTGCCAGCCGATTCAGTTTCTGGTGAGGACTCTCTTCTTGGCTTGCAGATGGCTGCCTTCTCCCTGTGGGTTCGGGGACCCTTTACTCAGTGCATGTGCTCAGAGACGAGCTCCGGTCTCTCTTACTCCTCACCAGCCCTGTCAGGCTAAGGCTCCACCCTTTTGACCTCGTTTAGCCTTCATTACCTCCTAAAGACCCAACTTCAAATACAGTTACATTGGGGATTAGGATTTCAGCATATGAATTTGGGGGGTACAATTCAGTTAGTAGCAGTTCCTTAACTAGGGAATGAATAAACAAAATCTGGCACATTTATACAATGAGATACTACTTAGCAGTGAAAGTGGGCAAATTACTGAAACATAAAACAACATGGATGAATCGCAAATGCAGTACCTAATTGGCTAAAACAAGATTTAAATGGCTAGGTACCGTATAAGCCCATTTATATGATCTTCTAGGAACGGTGTAATGGAGACCGGTTTGACACAAAGGGATATGGAGGAATTGTTCGGTGTGATGGCTTTATTTCATTATCCCGAGTGTGGTAGTGGTTACATTACTGTTTGTCAACACTGGCAGAACTAAAAGGGTGAAATTTACTGTCTAAATTATATTTCATTTTTTAAACGAAAAAAAAATCCTATTCTGTGTTCTATACCCTATCACATTATAAAACAATAATGTCTAATAATGACATAATAGTTCTTCCCTACCACAAGTTTCTTATTTTTGCTTTTTTCGTTTAACAGAGCCTTTCAGGAAAGGATAATGGCTAAAGCAGTGAATCTCAATGGAAGTTTAGAGAAAGAGTTTTTGGGGGGCTTAGGATGTCCAGTGTGAAATCCCATAGGTAGAAAGCCACTTACTTAGCCTCCAAGCCCACAAACTCACTAGTTTACCTATTGCTGGCGAGAGTAAAGTTGGAATCTATGTAATCAGCCCTGAGCTTTCTTTTTTTAAGAAAAAAAAAAGAGCCACTTTTTTAAAAAGAGTGGACAAAGACATCAACGGGATTCAGAGAACATGACCCAACCCGCTGTGTCCTGCAGCACCTGCTAGGGGAGGAGAGCCAGGATTCCATTTCTCAGTTGATAGCCTCCCCTGTGTTCCCTCCCCTCTCTCCATCTCCCTGCCATCTGCCCAGGGGCCACACAGCAACCAAATATCATTTCTACAATGATTTTCCATCAATACCAAAAAAACAACTGGTGAGCCAAGCCCTTTATTACAGCAACATCAGAAAAACTTTAAAACCCATCAAGCAGGAAATAACAGGTGAAAACCACAATCTCTATTGGAAGTTCTTTTTGAGAAGACAAGTAGCACAACACTGATATCAGCTGGGGCATGTGGCAAACGTGCAGGCAAATTTCCGGTCCATTATTCCCTAGAGAGTTTCTCCATTGATTTGATACAGAGTGAAATTTGTTTAAAATATTTTCAGGAAATCATCAGACTAGAGCTCATCAAATTGGAAAGCACAGCCTGTCCAGATAAAAACAAAAACTACGTTGCTCCAAAGTAAAATCACCTACTCTGTCCTCACCACTTAGATTCCTCTCATCGATTCCCCAGCAGTCAGCTTTACGCACTGGAAAGACGACTGCGGGTCTGTTCTCCAAGCTTCTTCTGAGCTGGAGAATTAGTCTGAAAAGTGGATGGGGGTGGGAGTAGAGGCGTGCAAATGGGCACAGTTCATGAGGGAGCTGTGGACTCCCTTCCGCCCCTCAGGAACTGAGCCTCGAGCCCTTACTGGGTGAGTCTGAGGGCTGTGCACAGCTGGCTCTGCCAAGAATAGTTCCGCACAATGGCTGGGGCCAGACTTGCTGCTCCTGCTCGTTGCTCTGCTTCTGCGGCTGCAGAACGGCGCTGTGCACCGCCTGTCAGGCCTGTGCTGCCCAGTGAGACTCAGGGAGACACCCCTCTCAGCCAGTCACTCATCCCTATTTTTAGGATTCCTTAGCAACTGAGCAACCTGTTATTCTGGAACTAATATTTCACATTCCCAATGCCATGAGTACACTTATCACCTCCCTCAAATGTATTCCATGTCGTCCCTGCAAGGTCTCCTCACTGACATGTGCCCTCTCAGCCATGAAAGGGCTCAGGGACAGGAAAAGCACATTCACCAGGATCTGCTGTGTGCCTCACGACTCCTAGATTCAGGAAATTCTTCCTGAGTCCATGCCTTCTGATAAAGTTAACGCTATTCCTATCGCTCCATTTTCACTAGAGATGAGGAATAGCTAACCAATATTATCTTTATGAGCAACTTTCGTTTCATGTTATTAGAAACAAGAAATGCATGCCATTTTTTTTTAACCAATTATTTGCTTTAGAAAAAAACACAGGGCCAGGAAGCTGCATCTGTCCCACTATGGCCCCAGTATGGCAGGAGGTTCAGGGAGAATTTATTTATGTCTCCAGGCCACAGGAATTCTGCAGTTTTTGCTGAAAATCAGAGAAGCATTTGTGCTACTGTTGGAAGATGTTATAATACAACAGAGTGGGGGGACTCTCTGCTTTTTTCAATTCAGGATCCTTTTTAATCATTCAGTCTTGGCAAGCCTAGTTCTCACCCATCACTCCCTCTTACTAACAGCTTGTTCCTATTCTTAGCTTGGTGGAAATGTTTGACTATGTGATATTTGGGGAAAATCAGCCAGAGTCATTGAATGTACATACGAAGAAGCTGATTTTATAGACCTTGAAGATAATGCTAACCTTTAGAAAAAAAAACAGTCCATCTTGCACAATATAAAACCAATTTTAAATGTGTCATATTTATTATGAACACTTCTCTTCTGATGAAAAAAGATCCTATTTTTCTTTTACCATGAGAACTTGACAATAGCCAGTTCTACAGTGAGCTTTCAACAAATACCAATGTGCTCTCGAGTGGGGCAGTGTGGGTTCCAGACCCCCTGCAGTGGACTCTCTGCTCTTGCCTTCCTGTGACATACTGCTTTCAGCTGGTGTGTCCCACCGAAGAATTTGTTCTCAGCAGAGCCTGAAGCAGGACATTCCTGGAGGCAGGCCTTTCATTTTCTTGCCAACTATTTGAAGCTTTTTCTGACCAGTTCAAAGATCTACTCTCTCTGGTACTTAAGGGAATGACAAGATGGCAACATGGGTTATTTTGTTAGCATGGCCTCTGTGGTCCCATAAGTTCTACACTCTTTTGATATAGATTAGACTATACCTTGTTTCAACATTAACTTCAGCCAAATAAACCAAAACAGAAAATTAAAGAAAGATATTATAGGATTCTGGGTTACTTAGAGGCACTGATTGGCTCAAGGGCTCCCCCCCTCCTCCCCATCCCACCAAATATCACATCCTCCTAACAACCCAGTGGAGTGAGTCACTACGATGACTTCTATCCCTGAGATGCAAGTATGTGTAAATTTCACACACTTCACTCTACAATTCTAACATCAGAATCTGTCTTTTAGACATTGTCATCTGCGCTTAGTAAAAGCTATGGTTAAACATATTCTAGTAGCTTCATCTGTAATAATATACTTTTTCCAAAAGGGTTATTTTAATTCTTCCCTATACCCACCAAATGATGTAAATAATTTTTATTGTTATCTGATAAACCAAAAAGACCACTTTTGCATCAGCCATCTGTCTGTTTGAACAAAAGTACAATTTTTTAGAATTATTTAGACCACTTGCCTCAATTTTCAGAATCACTTTGATCCACTGGATGCTGTGACAGTTTGAGACAAATGCTGCTCTAGATGACCCCACCCAAATGGCTCTCTGGAGACTGTCAGGACCCAGAGGGCTTTGTTCCCCTGAGACCTAAGGAAATGCTTTCAGCTGAGGAGCAAGAGGCAGAACTGAGGACCAACCCCCCCACCCTTTTCCACTGTCCTCGCTGGGCTCTCCCCTCTGCAAGCTTTGCAGTTTAGGACAAGAGTCCCTCCGGGAGCTGGCTCCTCGCCTTTGTTTCAGAAAGCACAGAGAAAGAAACTCCATGCTCTCCAGGGCTGCTCTTCCTAAAACCCTGGCGTGGGGATTTGGTGCTCCTAAGCGACTGGCCCTCACCTCTTCTCCCCCTGCTCTGCTCCTTTCTGCCTCTCACCAGCAGGAGCAGACGGTGGACCTCACATTTCCCCAAACTCAGCCACAAACAAATTAAATTCTGGTACCCAAAGAGGCCATTTTATTCCCTTATTAAAGGCAGGTCCAGCATCTTCTATGTTAAACATCAGAAAAAGTCATTTTGCAGTAGGGATTCCTGGGTAATATGCCTAGAAACGATAGACTTAATAGCTCCTTATGGAGAGGTTTTGTCAAAAAGTTCTACTTCATTCTTATGTAAGATCTATGAGTTAATTTGTGAAGATTTTGGCCCTACACACATTTCTTAGAAGCAAATAAGAAATTTAACTAAATATTATGCAAGTTACTTTGAATCTGCTACTCTGTAGTATTCCCCCCAATATCAGTTTTAATAACTGCTTTAAAATACCATGTTTTGGAGAGTTCTGGGAAGATGGCGGCATGAGCAGGCCGGCGGAAATCTTCTCCCAAAACCATATATATTTATGAAAATACAACAAATACAACTATTCCTAAAAGAGAGACCAGAAGATACAGGACAGCAACCAGCCTGCATCTACACCTCAAAGGACTCGGCACCCCGCAAGGCAGGTAAGATACGGAGCCACAACCCAGCGGGACCTGAGCACTCCCCCACCCCAGCACACTGGCGGGAGGACAGGTTTCAGAGCAGGGAGAGTGGAGAAGTACAGGCCCGCGAAATAACCAGCCCTGGTGATCTGCGCCAGGAGCACTGACACACATCGTGCGGTGTATCGGAGATTGGAGACAGAGGGGGCAGGATCTGAGCCAGGGAACGCACCGGGTCCTCGCAGCCGGTTCCCTGGGACAAAAGAAAAGAGTGTGCTTTTTTTAGCGGTTTTAAAGAGACAAGGGCCCAACAGAGGAGCAGGATCGCCCCAGCACACTCAGCACAGCAGGCTGGGAGTCCTGGGGAATTTCGGACCCCTTGGCTGGTGACTGGGAAAAAGTAGCCACACTGAGACTTCTCACAGAGATCAGCAGCCTCCCATTCGTTCCCGCCACGGCCAGAGCTGCAAAGGGCCCTGCCAAGCAAGGCGGCCTTGGCTGCAAAATAGGGAGCAACAGTGCCACACAGCATCCTCACAGAATCTACTCCCTGCAGTCGTTTTTTGGCTTTTGGGTTTTTTTTGTTTGTTTGTTTATTTTTCTATTTTCTTTTTTCTTTCTTTTCTTTCTCTTTTCTTTATTTTTTTCTCTTTTTTTTAAAGCCTTAAGGAGCCCAGCTGATATACATGGCACCTACCAGAGACCACTTCTATCGCCATGAAAACACATGAGGAATATGGTACAAACAAAGCGTATCCAGACCCAGACACCAGAGACGGAGCCTAAAGGGATGGAAATGCACAATCTTCCTGAAAAGGAATTCAGAATAAAAGTCATAACCATACTGATGGATCTACAGAGAAATATGCAAGAGCTGAGGGAGGAAGTGAGGGAAGTGAGGAAAGGCAATGCAGAAATGACACAAGGGATCAACGGGTTTACCAACAGGCTGGATGAAATGCAAGAGACTGTTAATGGAATAAAAATCAGACAACAGGAATACAGAGAAGCTGAGGCAGAGAGGGATAAAAGGATCTCTAGGAATGAAAGAATATTAAGAGAACTGTGTGACCAATCCAAATGGAACAATATTCACATTATAGGAGTACCAGAGGAAGATGAGAGAGAAAAAGGGATAGGAAGTGTCTTTGAAGAAATAATTGCTGAAAACTTCCCCATGCTGGGGAACGAAATAGTCTCGCAGTCCTCGGAAGCCCACAGATCACCCAACACAAGGGACCCAAGGAAGACAACACCAAGACACATAATAATTAAAATGGCAAAGATCAAAGATAAGGACAGAGTATTAAAGGCTGCTAGAGAAAGAAAACAGATCACCTACAAAGGAAAACCCATCAGACTATCATCAGACTTATCAACAGAAATCTTACAGGCCAGAACAGAATGGCATGATATATTTAACGTAATGAAACAGAAGGGCCTCGAACCAAGAATATTGTATCCAGCACGATTATCATTTAAATATGACTGAGGGATTAAACAATTTCCAGGCAAGTGAAAGTTGAGAGAATTTGCCTCCCATAAACCACCTCTACAGGATATCTTAAAGGAACTGCTCTAGAGGGAAGCACTCCTAAGGCTAAAAAGATGTCACCAAAGAAAATAATATCATAGCGAAGAAAGCAGACCATCCAAATACTAACTAAAGGCAAAGAATAAAATACCTAGTACATAAAGAATGGAGGAGGAAGAATAAGAAGGGAGAGAAATAAAGACCCATCAGACTGTGTTTACAATAACTTAACAAGAAAGTTCAGTTAGATTGTTAGATAGTAAAGAAGCAACCCTTGAACCTTTGGTAACTACAAATCTAAAGCCAGCAATGGCAATAAGTACATATCTATCGATAATCACCCTAAATGTAAATGGACTGAATGCACCAATCAAAAGACACAGAGTGAAAGAATGGATAAAAAAGCAAGATCCATCTATATGCTGCCTACAAGAAATTCACCTCAACCCAAAGATATACACAGCCTAAAGTGAAGGGATGGAAAAAGATATTTCATGCAAACAACAAGGAGAAAAAAGTAGGTGTTGCAGTACTTGTATCAGACAAAATAGACTTCAAAACAAAGTAGCAAGAGATAAAGAAGAATATTACATAATGACAAAGGGGTCAGTCCAACAAGAAGATATAACCATTATAAATATATATGCACCAACATAGGAGCGCCGGCATATTTGAAACAAATACTAACAGAATTAAAGGAGGTAATAGACAGCAATGCATTCATTTTAGGTGACTTCAACACACCACTCACTCCAAAGGACAGATCAACCAGACAGAAAATAAGTAAAGACACAGAGGCACTGAACAACACACTAGAACAGATGGACCTAACAGACATCTACAGAACTATACACCCAAGAGCAACAGGATACACATTCCTCTCAAGTGTACATGGAACATTTTCCAGAATAGACCACATACTAGGACACAAAAAGAACCTCAGTAAGTTCAAAAAGATTGAAATTCTACCAACCAACTTCTCAGATCATAAAGGTATAAAACTAGAAATAAATATTAGAAAGAAAACAAAAAGGCTCACAAATATATGGACACTTAACAACATTCTCCTAATTAATTAATGGGTTAACGACCAAATCAAAACAGAAATCAAAGAATATATGGAGACTAATGACAACAACAACACAAAGCCACAACTTCTGTGGGACGCAGCAAAGGCAATTCTAAGAGGAAAGTATATTGCAATTCAGGCCTATTTAAAGAAGAAAGAACATTCCCAAATGAATAGTCTAAAGACACGAGTACTGAAATTGGAAAAAGAAGAAAAAGGAGGCCCAAAGTCACCAGAAAGAGGGACATAATAAAGATCAGAAACGAAATAAATAAAATTAAGAAGTATAAAACAATAGAAGAAATCAATGAAAACAAGAGTTGGTTCTTTGAAAAAATAAACGAAATAGATAAACCCCTAGCCAGACTCATTAAGAGAAAAAGAGAATCTACACATATAAGCAGAATCAGAAATGAGAAAGGAAAAATAACGACAGACCCCACAGAAATACAAAGAATTATAAGAGAATACTATGAGAGTCTATATGCAAACAAGCTGGAGAACCTAGAAGAAGTGGACAACTTCTTAGAAAAATACAACCTGCCAAGACTGACCAAGCAAGAAACAGAAAAACTAAACAGACCAATCACCAGCAACGAAATTGAAGCGGTAATCAAAAAACTACCCAAGAACAAAACCCCCGGACCTGAAGGATTCACCTCTGAATTCTACCAGACATATAGAGAAGAAATAACACCCATTCTCCTTAAAGTTTTCCAAAAAATAGAAAAGGAGGGAATACTTCCAAACTCATTCTATGAAGTCAGCATCACTCTAATACCAAAACCTGGCAAAGACCTCACCAAAAAAGAAAATTACAGACCAATATCCCTGATGAACATAGATGCAAAAATACTCAACAAAATATTAGCAAACCGAATTCAAAAATACATTAAGAGGATCATACACCATGATCAAGTGGGATTCATCCCAGGGATGCAAGGATGGTACATTTGAAAATCCATCAACATCATCCACCACATCAACAAAAAGAAGAACAAAAACCACTAAATCATCTCCATAGATGCTGAAAAAGCATTTGACAAAATTCAGCACCCATTCATGATTAAAACTCTCAACAAAATGGCTATAGAGGGCAAGTACCTCAACACCATAAAGGCCATATATGACAAACCCACAGCTAATATCATACTTATCAGCAAGAAGCTGAAAGCTTTTCATATAAGATGAGGAACAAGACAGGGATGCCCACTCTCTCCACTGTTATTCAACATAGTACTGGAAGTCCTAGCCACGGCAATCAGACAAAACAAAGAAATACAAGGCATCCAGATTGGTAAAGAAGAAGTCAAATTGTCACTATTTGCAGATGATATGATACTGTACATAAAAAACCCTAAAGACTCCACTCCAAACTACTAGAACTAATCTCTGAATTCAGCAAAGTTGCAAGATACAAAATTAACACACAGAAATCTGTTGCTTTCCTATACACTAATGATGAACTAACAGAAAGAGAAATCAGAAAAACAATTCCATTCACAATTACATCAAAAAGAATGAAATACCTAGGAATAAACCTAACCAAGGAAGTGAAAGACTATACCCTGAAAACTACAAGACATTCCTAAGAGAAATTAAAGAGGACACTAACAAATGGAAATTCATCCCATGCTCTTGGCTAGGAAGAATAAATACTGTCAAAATGGCTATACTACCTAAAGCAACCTACACATTCAAAGCAATCCCTATCAAAATACCAACCACTTTCTTCAATGAACTGAAACAAATAATTCTAAAATTCATATGGAACCACAAAAGACCCCGAATAGCCAAAGCAATCCTGAAAAGGAGGAATAAAACAGGGGAAATTATGTTTCCTAACTTCAAGCTCTACTACAAAGCCACAGTAATCAAGACAATTTGGTATTGGCACAAAAACAGACCCACATACCAGTGGAACAGAATAGAAAATCCAAACATTAACCCAAACACCTACAGTCAATTAATATTTGATAAAGGAGCCTTGGATATACAATGGGGAGATGACAGCCTCTTCAGCAGCTGGTGTTGGAAAAACTGGACAGCTACCTGTAAGAGAATGAAACTGGACTACTGTCTTACCCCATACACAAAGGTAAATTCAAGGTGGATCAAAGACCTGAATGTAAGTCATGAAACCATAAAACTCTTAGAAAAAAACATAGGCAAAAATCTCTTGGACATGAACATAAGCGACTTCTTCATGAACATATCTCCCTGGGCAAGGGAAACAAAAGCAAAAATGAGCAAGTGGGACTATATCAAAGTTAAAAGCTTCTGTACAGCAAAGGACACCATCAGAAGAACAAAAAGACATCCTACAGTATGGGAAAATATATTCATAAATGACTTATCTGATAAAGGGTTGACATCCAAAATATATAAAGAACTCACGCACCTCAACAAACAAAAAGCAAATAATCCAATTAAGAAATGGGCAGAAGACATGAATAGACACTTCTCCACAGAAGAAATTCAGATGGCCAACAGGCACATGAAAAGATGCTCCACATCACTAGTCATCAGAGAAATGCAAATTAAAACCACAATGAGATATCACCTCGCACTAGTGAGGATGGCCAACATCCAAAACACAAACAACAACAAATGTTGGCGAGGATGTGGAGAAAAGGGAACCCTCCTACACTGCTGGTGGGAATGCAAATTAGTTCAACCATTGTGGAAAGCAGTATGGAGGTTCCTCAAAAAACTCAAAATAGAAATACCATTTGACCCAGGAATTCCACTCCTAGGAATTTATCCTAAGAATGCATCAGCCCAGGTTGAAGAAGATATATGCACCCCTATGTTTATCACAGCACTATTTACAATAGTCAAGAAATGGAAGCAACCTAAGCGTTCATCAGTAGATGAATGGATAAAGAAGAAGTGGTACATATACACAATGGAATATTATTCAGCCATAAGAAGAAAACAAATCCTACCATTTGCAGCAACATGGATGGAGCTAGAGGTTATTATGCTCAGTGAAATAAGCCAAGCCGAAAAAGACAAGTATCAAATGATTTCACTCATATGTGGAGTATAAGAGCAAAGAAAAAACCTGAAAGAACAAAACAGCCGCAGACTCACAGAATCCAAGAATGGACTAACAGTTACCAAAGGGAAAGGGACTGGGGAGGATGGGTGGGAAGGGAGGAATAAGGGGGAGAAGGGGCATTGCGATTAGCAGGCATAATGTTGGGGGGCCACGGGGATGGCTGTACAACTCAGAGAAGACAAGTAGTGATTCTATAGCATCTCACTACGCTAATGGACAGTGACTGTAATGGGGTTGGTGGGGGGGACCTGATGAAGGGGTAGTTTAATAACCATAATATTGCACATGTAATTGTAGATTAATGATACCAAAATAAATTTTTTTTTAAATGCCATGTTTTGAAGGGAGCTTTGATTTTCACAGCTCTTTCTCCCATCTGCTACATTTTGTAACAACACCATAATGTGGTGTTTATGATAATAGTTGCTGTGGAAATTAATTTAATCCTATGCTATCCATGTATTACTGAGACAGCATGGGTTGGTAAAGGGGTTTGAAACATTGAATATTTGAAAAAAGTAAACTAAAGTAAGCGTTTGAAAAAAGTAAAACATTTAATTAACAGAATCAATTTTAGAATTAACATGTACTCACCTTTTTACTCATATATTGCCTAGTTTCGGGGGCCTTTTAAAGAATTAGGCCAAAGCGAATTCTATTTGAAAAGACTGCTTATACTTGGAAAAATGAAATTGCATACAAATGAAGAGATGAGGCCATTGTATTCTAAAGCGACCTTCATTCCATGTCCCAGCATAAAGTATTATTACAAAGATAATGGATCCTTCTCTCTCTCTCCTTAAAATCGTAGATATTAGCACTAGGTTCTATGTATGTGTTTGGGGGGAGAAACTAATGTGGGAGAAAAGACAGAACCCTGTAATAGAAAACACTTCTAGTTTAAATAATAATTCTCTTAAAGTTTTTATTCCTGCCTTTAGAGTGAAAGGAAATAATTTCTTTCTTAGTAGCTCCTTGCTTCCCATTCACTCTATCACCACCTCCCGACTTCTGCCCTCGTAGACGACACAGACACTTCCCTGTGGGCACAGACCACTCTCCCCCATGACTCCCATGGTGCTTTCGCCCCACTGGATTTCCCAAGGTCACATGAGAAAGGACTTGGACTCGTATTGTGGGTTTTGATTAACAGTGAAGTAGGAAACGAGACTGAGAAGGAAAGTCTCAGCAACAGGCTTGCTGCGCTAATGTGTGTTCAGCCCTTTTCCCATCACACTGAGCTCATGGCGGCTTTGCTGCCACCAGCTTTTCTCATTGCCTCCCTCCTGCCCCTGAGTTTGTACACTGCCTCTTGCTGCCCTTTGTTATTTTGTCCTCCCAGTCATCCAAGCAGAGGGAAAAGCAGTTTATTACGTGGAAGGCTTGGGCTGGGTTACTTTTAGTAGGGTATATTTGCAAGTCCGATTTCTTATCTCCTGTTTCCCTCAGGGAGCTTCTTGAAGTAAGCTCCTATCCTCCAACATATTATTTACAGGCCAGTACTTAGCATACCATAAGTGCTTAATAAGTGTTATTTTCTTTGTCCATATAAGATAATTAGTGGGATGTATAATACGTCCTAGCCTCTGAAGAAGCAGTGTCATCTCAGGCTCCTGTCAGCTGGGACAAGTTGAAAAGTGCTGGGGCTTGGGTGGATGCAATGCGCCCAAGGGCCCCAAGTGTGGACTGCCCGAACTGTTTTACTGAGCTCACATCTGAGTCATACGCTGTCCACACCAGGTACATAATTTTAAGACTTCAAAGGGAGAATATGGTAGTGTAATGGATTTAAAATTCACAATCTACAAGGCAAGTGAGAAAAATGTATTTTGGTTTATTTGTCTATAAATGGAATTCAATCTAACTCTAAAGTCTCCATTTTCAGTGATGGGGAGAAACTCAGTCATGTCACTCTCAAGGTACCTGTCTCATTGCAGTTTCAAGGTTAGTGTCTTGGAGTAAATACTCAGTAAAATTAAGGATTTAAACTCAGTCCATTTGCAGCTCACATTCAATATCAGAGCTGCTCACCCTGCTCAAGGATTGTCCTCTTCCCCCTCAGGGCGTATCTGGGCACAGGGGAAGAACAGCAAGGGAAGGTCTGGTTGTGCCCCAGACTCTGTCCTTGCTATAACTGAAGGTTTTGCAGCTGAATAATTTGTAGTCTGCTGTCTTAATAGAACAAAGGTCCCTCCCCACCCCCACCCCCATTCACTGGCTTGAGTGAAGCTTAGAGACTCAGCGTTATCTTGATCTTTTGGGTTGCCCACTGTACAGCCTGTGCGATAAGGTCGCCTTGTCCCAAGCCAAGAAGACCCCTGTCCTGCCCTCTTCTGAAGCCTATTGAGGAACTCCGAGTGCAGGCTCTGAGCTCTGTCTCCAGCTGTCTCTCTGCTTAACTAGCTGCACTGCCACTTCTACTCTTTTTTTTTTTTTACAATTTATTTTATTTTAGTATCATTAACCTACAATTACATGAGCAATACTGTGATGATTAAACTACCCCCTTCATCAGGAATTTACCCCAAGAATGCAGCAGCCCAGTTTCAAAAAGACAGATGCACCCCTATGTTTATTGCAGCACTATTTACAATAGCCAAGAAATGGAAGCAACCTAAGTGCCCATCAGTAGATGAATGGATAAAGAAGATGTGGTACATATACACAATGGAATACTATTCAGCCATAAGAAGAAAACAAATCCTACCATTTGCAACAATATGGATGGAGCTGGAGGGTATTATGCTCAGTGAAATAAGCCAGGCCGAAAAAGCCACTTCTACTCTTGCTTCAATGAATTTCTCCCCTACCTACACTCGTCCAACCTGCTCGAGAATTCTTTCTCCATCAGAGTCAAGAACCCTCCCCTGTCCAGGTTCAGGTTTCACCCAGTGTGCAGGGAGACACCTCCCCAGACGCAGCTGCCTGGCAACGGAAGGGGCACAATATAATTCCTAGATATATTTTCTTCAAAAAAACACCATAAATAATTATGGTAGAAACCACAATGAATTCAGAATAAATAAAATCACAATGAATTCAGAATGAATTCAGAATGAATCAGTGTCACCTAACTGCTCTGATGTTATGCAGATAAGTACTTGTGGCTTGTGATAAAATTTCTGAAGACAGCTTAATGCAGAAATCCAAACTGTACTTATTTCAAATAACAGAGGTGCTGATGTGCTCTGGACAAACGGGGTTAGATGACACAAGAAGTAGTTCTGGTATTGGCAAAGATTCTGATAAACATATATGTGAAGAACTTAAGTAAAACTAAATCAAGATATGCAAGAGAGAAACGTAACATTTCTAAATGTATCTATTATTTTATATGTGATTCTTATAAATAATTGTTAATTATAACAAAGTTTTTCGAAAGTGACATTTGACTGTTTTTTCTATATCCCTAGAAATGTTGATTATATTCAAGTTGGCATAAAAAACTTAAAGAAAATTATTTTATGGAAAAAAAAGAGGGGTCTCCTTATATTCAGTATCACCTTGCATTCAGGCATCTACGGTATACAACAAGCAGAGCAGCAAGTGATGAGCCAAAAACGTGTCTCCTCCAGTTTGAGGCAGAGCAAGCCTAGGTCTGAGATTTCCCCCAACCTTCCTGCTTCTGGGATTTACTAAACTCCTGTGACCTGGTGAGGAAGTGCTCCCTGGATTACCTTTCATCCCCCCCAAAAAATAGTTCATAGCCGCTGATGCTGTCTTATTTTGAAAATTCTAATACAACCCATATATATATACATACAGTCAATTGATTTTCAACAAAGATACAAATACAATTCAAAGAAAGAACGTTCATTCAATAAATAGTGTTGGAGCAATTGGACAGCCATATGCAAAAAAAAAAAAAAACCCCACAAGAAACCTCTACCTTTATCTTGCACTATATGCAGAAATAGATGATAGACATAAATATGCAACCTATAACTATAAAACTTCTAGGAGAGATCATAGGAGAAAAATTTCATGACCTTGGGTTAGGCCAGATTTCTTAGATGCAACACTATAAACATGATCTATTAAAAAAAAATACCTGATAAGTTGGACTTCATCAAAATTTAAAGCTTCTCTTCAAAAGACGCTGTTAAAATAAAAATACAAGCTACAGACTGGGAGAAAAAACTTATAAAATGCCTATCCACTAAAAGACTTGTATCTAGAATATATGAAGAGCTCTCTGAATTTGATAGTAAAAAAACAAGTGCCCACTATACACGTATTAGAAAGACCAAAATCTAGAACACTGACAAGACCAAATGCTGGCAAGGATATAGACAACAGGAACTCTCATTCATTGCCGGTGAAATGAAAAATGGTACAGCCACTTTGGAAGACAGTTTAGCAGTTTCTTGCAAAGCTAAGAATACTCTTATCATACAAACCAGCAATCATGGTCTTGATTTACTCAAGGAGTTGAAGACTATGTCCACATAAAAATGTGCACACAATTGTTTATAACAGAGTTATTCATAATTGCCAAAGCTTGGAAGCAACCAAGATATACTTCAGTAGGTGAATGGACAAATAAACTGCAGTACATACAGATAATGGAATATTATTCAGCACTAAAAAGAAGTGATTTATCAAGCCATGAAAAGACATGGAAGAAATTTAAATTCATATGACTAAGTGAAAGAAGCCAATCTGAAATGATTCTAACTATATAACATTCTGGAAAAGGCAAAACTATGGAGAGAGCAAAAATATCTGCTGTTGCCAAGGATGAGGGGAAGGGACGATGAATAGACAAAAAAAAACAAAAAAAAAAAACGTAAGATTTTTAGGGCAGTGAAAATACTCTGTATGACATTATAATGATAGATGTATGTCATACATTTGTCCAAACTCGTAGACTGTACAACACCAAGAGTGAACCTGAAGGTAAACTGTGGACTTTGTGTGACTGTGATGTGTCGGCGCAGACTCATACTGGGTAATGAATGTCTCACTCTGTTGACTGACACTGATAACGGGGGAGGCAGTTCAAGGGGGGATGGGCAGGGGGCATATGGGAAATTTCTGTACCTGCCTTTCAACTTTGTTGTGAACCTAAAACTGCTCTAAAAAATAAAGTCTTTAAGAAAATAATCCAACCAACCAAGTAGAAGTATTCATAATTCTAAAATGAAAACAACCCAAGTGTTCTTCAACCAGTGAATGGGTAACAAACTGTGATACTCTATACTGCAGTCAAAAGAAGTGAACTAGCTAATACATGCAACATGGGGGAATTTCTAATACATTATGCTAAGTGAAAGAAGCTAAACTCAGAAGGTTACATGCTTTGTAAGTACTTTTGTATGACACTGCAGAGAAGAAACGACAATGGGGATGGAAAACTAATCAGTAGTTGCCAGCAGCTGGAGATGGGGAGAGAAATTGATCACAAACAGGCTCAAGTGAATTTTGGGGGATGATGGAAATGTTCAATACGTGGATTGTGGGGGTAGTTATGTGACTATATGCATTTGTCAAAACTCGTAGAAATGTACTCTAAAACAGCGAATCTTACTGCATGTAAATTATACTTCAGTTTTTAAAATGTAAAAACCGAAAAAAACCTCTGACCCAGACTCAGCATAATCATTGTTGATGGAGACTGCTGGCTCCTTAGCTCCCCGTGAAAGGGGTCACCAGCTAATCCTGGGCCTCTGTGTGACTCCAGGAGTCCTGAGTGGTCGTACAGTGGTTCATCTCCTTTCCTGTAGGCAGGGCTGGCTGATGGTGAGAGATCGAAAGGAGGCAGGACGCTGCACAAGGCAAGACAAGAACCTTCTCATCTGCTTCTTTCCTGTCTTTTTTTCTATTCTTCCTCCCTTTTCTGCTTTTCCCTCCAGCTTTTATTTTTCTCTCATTTCTTTTCCCTATTGATTTATCAGTCTGTGCCTAACAGCGAGGGATCTGCTGAAGGCTGTGGTAGTGGGTAAAAGGAAACATGGGCTGGCCGTAGTGTGCTATAAATGATTAGCAACCAGCTCTCTGAGACAGACACATGCAATGCGTGCGTCACACGTTTATTCCAAATTTTACTGATATAAAGAATGTAGAACACATCGCTTGTAAATAGTAATAAAACACGATATTCTTTAATGTGATTTCCATATAGCCAACTGATTCTCACAGAATGCCTCACTGATTTTTGCTGAACTTTGTGGCCAACCTATCATTGTAAATAAAAAACAAGGGTAGTTTTGACAGGAATCTTGACTGATACTTTCATTAACATTAACAATTATGATGGAAGTGAAACAACAAAGATATGTGTTGGAACTTCACTCATCCGTCAGTGACATGAGGGACTTGGATGAATTTGATAACTGGTTTGAGTACCGGAAGAATTTTTCCTTGATCATTGGGCTGTTCACCATGCTATAGACATGACATATTTTTAAGTTTAATCTACAGTATTAACATTTTCCCCACCACTGGACAATCATCAAAACAATAAATCAATCCCAAATTTGGAGCATTTGTTGATTTCTGAGGTATAAATATTCTCACCCTCCCAATTTCAAACTACCAGTGTGAAATCAGTGAAAATGGAGTTACAAAGAGATGCGCCCCAGCACACCACTGTATAGTATTTCCACCATGCAGATAGAAACAGCATCAGGAACATAGGTAATAGCGAAATGACTAAAAAGTGATGTTTTAGTATTCATTTGTTACCTTTGTTTTGAATATAATTTATTTGCCAGTTTCTATCATTTAATTTTTAATAATGACTGTTTAATAACCACCATACAAAATTCCTGATATTTAACAGCTCTCCAGCCCCTCTTTGAGCCGGCTCCAGCCCATCAAGAATCCTGGTTGCGGGCCTATAAAGCTCTCCTCTACCATGAGCTCTGCCGGAGCAGGAAGGGAGGGTGGTGTGAATGCACGCCGTTTCCCTGAGCCCCAGTCCTTCCAGTGGGCTGCCTTGTGGGCTGTTCTCCTGGACTCATCAGACTGGCCATCAGGGCTGAAACATCAGTGTCATGAGCCACACTGCGAACTGTATGAGGAAATAGGTGTGGATTTCAGTGCAATAAATGTTTGGTGTTCTTCATTAAATTTCATTCATTAAAATCCTTTTTAAATGAGTATTTGTTATTGAGGGAGAAAAATTGTTCCTCTGAAACTCCTTTTATTTTTAAAGTCAAATCTGGAAAGATAGTCACCTACACGTTTAACAATTACCTTTAATGGTAAGATTTTTTTTCTTGTGCTCTTCTGTTTTCACATTTTCTACAATAAATATATAATACTATGGTAATCTTAAAAAAATTGAGACAAATTTTTGGTGACTTGATATTTAAAACTACATTGGTGATGTTCTTTTAAAGACTGGAAGACTAAATAGCCTTTTTGGTAAAAGAGTGCCGAGGGAAACAGACATTACTATGTTCAGTTTCACTTAAAAGCCAGATGTCCACGAATTGGATATGGCTAATTATCAATTTCTACCCAGATGGAGTGTTTTCTTTTTTTCTGCCATTAAATGGAAAAGCACAGCATCTCTGGCTGCTTACTTTATTACATTCAGTCACTTTAATTGGGAAGCTTTAAGGAATAGGTGGAGCTTAGAAGAAGAGCAGTTTACTCTACTATGAATGAAAAGTTGAAGCAGGAACAAGAGATAGAAGAAAAAGAATTTAAATGTGTAATTGGCAGTGTGATGAAAGATTTTCAAACCTGCTTTTTGACCAATTCCGATAGTCTTAGAAATGGAATTCATACCTTATGTCTGTCTTCCTATATTTATCTATTGCTGTGTAACAAATGACTGTAAGACTTAGCAACTTAGAGCAAAAAACAGCTACTATTTCACAGTTCCTCAGAGAGTTGAGCATGGTTTATTTAGCTGCCTGTGGCTCAATGTCTCCCATGAAGCTATTAGCCAAGGCTGCAGTATTATCCGAAGGTTTGGCTGAGTCAGGCTCACTCATGTGACTTTGGCAGGATAACATTCCTTGTAAACTGTTGGACTGAGAACTTCAGTACCTCAGTGGCTTTTGTCCAGAGGCCTCCTCAGTTCCATGCCCCATGGGCCTCTCCATAGAGTAGCTTACAAAATGGCAGCTGGCTTCGTCAGAGCAAACAAGCAAGAGAAATGTCTAAGATATTTGTGTGCTGCTTCTCAGGGTTTTCCTGTTCGTGCCAAATGTCCAAAGTCTCAAGAAAACATTGCTGCACATAATTCTGCCCAGTTTGGGGGTTGTTTAAAGCATGAGGGTGTATCTGGTACTTGCTGCTCCACCTTATCCAGATGTGGAAGTATCTGAAAGTCTTTTATTAATAATCATATCATACATCTCTGCTAGAAACAAGCTGCATTTATTATACTTTATTTTCATGACTATAGGCAATGAGTTAAAAAAATTTTCTAAGTGATTGAAGAAAATTATTATACAAGAAGTAAAATGTATTAGAAATTAATGTCTTAATGAGATGGACTGGGGCATTTATAGGGCACTAATTAATGTTAAATTATTCTTTTGGTTGGCATTCAGGGCAGTGAATCACTACATAATGCTTCTCTCTGATAAAGTGGTAGGAGAGCTATTGTGACAATGGAGATGGAAAGAACCGTTATGAGTCAGGGTGCCTTTCAGGCACATCGATTTTAGAGGCAGGTCATATGAAAAGGGGGGATCTGAAAATCACTTCCTTAAAACCATCCCTTACACATATTTTCCATGTGTGCCATGGCATGAAAATGGTTGGGAAGCACTGGTGTTGACAATGCTCTATATTCCATCCTGTTTCTGTACCTGTGACTTGTTAACCTGTATCTTAGCTAAGCTTCTCCAAGATTTATCTGCCATCTCTGCCATCCTCTGCTGCAGTCTTGTCTTCCTTTGTTTATATTCCAGACTGGAGTGTTTCCTCCACGTTGGTTCTTCCATCATTTCCTGTCCTCCAGATACTTGTCAAAATCTCTCATCAACTGAAGGAGCACTCTCCCATTCTCAGTATTCATGGATGTATTCCCTTTTATGAACACTTCTTGGCCAGGAAGGAGACCCAGGTTTTGTCATGAATAGATGTTGCATTTGAATCCTGGCAAATGCTTGTCAACATCAGTTGATATGATCAAATGGTTTTTCTTATTTATCTACTGATATGTAGATTACAGTGTAGATTATAGTGATTGATTTTTGAACATTGAATCAGCCGTGTATACCTGGAATAAATGCTACTTGGTCATGTATACTTTTTAATACTTTGTTAGATTCAATTTGCTAACCTTCTGTTGATATTTGCATCTAAGTTTATGAGAAATGTCAGTGCATAGCTTTGTTTGTTGTATTGTCTCTGTTCAGTTTTGGTGTTGGAGTAGTGCCGGCCTTATAAAGCGAGTAGAGAAGTATCCCCTCCTCCTCTATTCTCTGGAAGAGCTTGTATAAAAGTGGTGTTGTTCTTCTCCAAATACTTTATAGAATTCTCCATATCTTTTTCCCAGGATTTTAATGGCAGGTTCCATTTCTTTAAAAGACTCTTCTATCTCATCTTATTTGAGCTCCAGTGGTTTGTAGTTTTTAAAGAATTGGCCCATTTCTTCTAAGTTATTGAATTTATAAGTGTAAAGGTGTCTGTGGTATTCCTTTATTGCTCTCTTAAAGGCTGCTGGAATTGTAACCATATACTGCGTTACTACTGATGTTGGTGGTTTGTGTCTTCTTTTTGTCAGTCTTTCTAGAAGTCTATCAACCAGCTTTTTGTTTCACTTGGTTTTTAAAAATTGTTTTCGTTTCCAATTTCATTGATTTCTGCTCAGAATTATTTCCTTCTTTCTGCTTGTTTTGGGTTTATTTTGCTCTTCTTTTTTTAGTTTCTTGAGGTTATTTATTTGAGACCTTTTCTAATGTAACTTTTCCCCCTTTTCTGAAGTAATCATTTAATGCATAAATTTCCTTCTCAACACTACTTTAGCTGCAAGCTGCAAATTGATATGTTATTTTCATTTTCATTCAGTTCTGTGTATTCTTTTAATTTTCCTTTGAGACTTCCTCCTTGGGTATGATTTTAAAGAGGATTGTCTCATTTCCAACTATTTAGAAATGTTCCTATTGCGTTTCTCTCATTAATTTCTAATTTAATTCCATAATGCTCCAAGAACATACTGTGTATGATTTTTATTCTTTTGTTTGTTAAAATTTGCTCTCTGGCCCAGAATGTGGTCTATTATGGGTGCTTGAAAAAAAAAGGGCATTCTGCTGTTGTGGGTGGAGTGTTCTAAAAATGTCTATTAGGTCCTGCTGGTTAATTGTATTGTTCAGCCCTTCTATATCTTGGCTAGTTCTATCAGTTGCTGAGAAGGAGATGTCGAAGACCCCAAATACAATTTCAGTGATCCATATTTTAGGAGAGACAAATTGTGGAGACCTTGTTTAAGAGAAAAAGTAAAAAGTTTGAATATGAATTTAGATAAGGAAGTGAATATTCATTTAGAATGAGAAAATTAATTATAACAACTTACAAATTTTGGAATGCTGACAAATCCACAAACATCAAAAAATTCAAAAAACAATATAAACATGTTGTTTATCATTTTGCTGCCTGGCACTTCTAAAATACTTTTTCCCTTTATTTTTATCTGGATGCTCTTTAATTGGCTCTTCATATGACAATGATTTTGTTTTATCCTATTTGTAAGGACTGAACAGAAAGATAATTCAATTTCTCTTCAAGAATCGTTTTATTTTTGATAGGATTTATTTTTTTTAATTACTGATAGGTTTTTTTTTCAACTTGAAAACTTCTTATTAGTAACACCTTGTAATTCAAAAAAATCGTATCCCAGCTCAAGTTCCCCTTAGCTGGATCCCAAAAATGTCTACAGCCACTTTAATACTACCTGACACAAGGAAAACTGTGACAGGGGAAATCAGTAGAAAGACACAATGCCCTTAACCAATTTGGTTGAAATATATTACTTTTTCAGATTTTAGGAAAACTTACAAACATGTGAGCATATTGTTAAGGTACCTTCCAGGACCTTGGAAAGGGCTGGAAGCTTAATCTTCATTTGTATTATTGAAAATTAAGCCCTACTGCTGACTTTTTTATGGGGAACAGAGAGAAGGGAGGTAGGTACGAATGGCCACCGTCTTGAAGCAAAAGTTTCTTGGAAGTCTTTATTTTTTAATTTCTTATGAAAATTTCCAAGCATATCCAAAAGTAGCAAGATTAGTATAATGGATATTCATGGTACTCATCATCTAATTTCTAAAATTGTCCAATTTTGCTGATCTTGTGTGTTTAGATGCACAAGACCTTGTGGAGGACAGACACAAAGATGAATGAGATGTGGTCTCTGCCCTCATGTATGTACCTAGTAAAGGAGAGGAGGCAGGAACCCAACAGAGCATGTCATACTATCCCGAGGTGAACTCTGGGCCATAGGAGGAGAGATCGCCTCCAGCCAGGAATGACCAATCAAGCTTCAAGGAAGAAATGATCTCCTTAGGAAGTAAGCATGTATTTTAATTTGTCCAAGCCAAGGCAGAACTAAAATACCTGAAATCCATATTTCTGATTTTGTACTCTAGAATGTTTTTCTTAGCTTTTGGGAAATAGTTCAACCTCCTTGCTATTTATCTAGTTTTCTAACCAGATACTTAGATTCATTCAGATTCAAGTAATATTTATTAAGTGCTTGCTAGGTGCTACACATTTCATTTTCACGTACACTATTTCATTTAATCCTCGCCACAAGCCTGACAGATAGATATCATCATCCCCCTTTCTGAAGACGAGAAGAGAGATCCAGAGAGGCAGTTGGCCTAAGGTCACACCGATAGGAAACAAAACTAAAATCCGGGGCTCCTAATTCCAAGTCTAGTGTTCTTATAGGTATATCTATATCTGCGTAGTACTTTTCTTAAACTTTTCAAAGTACTTCCGAAGTTCAGAAACCTTCAGTGGTTTCCTGTCACTACATGTTAAACTTAGTAAGATTCCTTGCTCTGCCATTTCTCTTTCTCTACAATCCAGTCTTGGTTTTCCTTCAACTTTATCTTCCATTCACAAGACTAGGTCTGAACCCTCTTCCTGTGCTTGGGAAATCGCCTTCCTCCTGAAGCAGAACCTTCCTCTCACTGTGGGAATCCAGAGTCCACACACTTGTTCTCCCAGCCTCCCTATCAGTTGGAGCGGTTCTGTCAGGTACAACAGCCACAGGCCACACGTAGCTACTGAGGACTTGACCTGCAGCTATGCCACATGTGAAATGATAACATTTAGCTGTATTAGGTTAAATAAAATATATTACTAAAATTAATTTCACTTTTTTCTTCAATTTTCTTCATGTGGCTACAGGAAAATTTAGGATTTTGCGTGTAGCTTGCATTATATTTCTGTTAAACAGCACTGAGCTAGAGTGTTGACAGATAACTGGGTTGTGTCAGTCATTCGCCCCAGGCTTGGGACTGGATTCCAGTGTGGAGAAGTCACAGGGACCCTCATTCCACCGAGAATAGTGGCGGCCGTAGTAACGGCATCTAGTTTCCAGAGGCAGCAGAGGCAGCAACAGTGTCCAGGGCAAGCGTGTCAGTGGTCCCAGTGTTAGGATCTGTATCGAGCAGCGGCAGCAGGGGTGGCTTTCGGGGACCAGTTGCGGGCATAATGTTGAGTGTTGCTCCTGAAGATCCTGCAGGTATCCAATATTCTTCTAATAAATCCCCTTTCAGCTTATTAAGATCCTTCGTGAAGCCTCTCCTGTCCACCCGCACCCATGACGCTCCTCCTTTCACCATCAGCGCTGGATCAGATCCAAACCGCGCACTTGGCCTTCAGCCTGTGCTGGCTATCTTCTCACAGGGAAATGCCTTTCTCCTCAGCCAGGCTGTAAAATTCCCCGTGGCAGGAACCCTGTCTTTACCTAAGGGTTTCTCGGTAGCCATCAGGCTGTCTTGCTCACAGCATCTCTGGAGGAATACTCACATAGTTACTGCGACCGACCTCTGAGGGAGGCAGAGCGGCTTTCATTAACCCCGTTCAGACAGAAGAGAAAACTCACTCCGTGGGGTCGAGTGACTAGCATAAGGCCTTGCTGCTGATTTGCTGCCAAACTGGGACAGTGGCCCAGACCTCCCACTGCCCATCCCATCCTTTTCCTCCATTTCAGGCCCTGCCATACATGTAATGGGCTGCATCCATTTCTAGGGCTGCTGTAACAAAGTGCCACAAGCCAATGGAAATTTATTGTCTCACAGTTCTGGGGGCTGGAAGTCAGAATCAGGTTGGCAGGACTGTTAGGTTCCCTTTAACACACAGCCTTGAGCGGCCTCCGGGCGCAGCAGCTCCTTATCATTTACAGCAATCGTCTACAGCAGTTCCTAAGCTCCCTATCGTCTGCATCAGTTTCTGTTCCTCAGAAGTCACGAGGCCACCCTCCTGCTCACCAAGGCCCTAAATTCCTATATAAGCAGCCCCCCCTCGCTGCCGCTGCTGCTCTCTCTCTGTTTGTCTTGCAGGGAATAAAACCACGCTGATGGAGTTCTCGTGTCCTTCTTTGCGAGCGAGTGAGCCAGGTAGCTAAAGAACCCTTTCAAGGACCATGCTCCCTCTCAACCCTGTAGTGAAATGCTTGCTTGCCTCTTCCTAAACCTGGTGGTTTGCCCACAGGTTTTGGTGTTCCTTGGCTTGTAGCTGCATAACTCTAATGTCTGCCTTTGTCAGAGACAAGGACATGGTCAGAGACAAAGAAAGACATGCCTGTGTGTCTCTTCATATGGCTGTCTTCTTATGAGGACATGAGTTATTAGGGCCCACCCTACTCTAGTATGACCTCATTCTAACTAAATTGCATCTGCAATGGCCCTATTGCCAAATAAGTTCATGTTCTTTTGTACTGGAGGTCAGGACTTCCAACGTATCTCTTTTTAGGGGGACATATTCAACCCATAATTATGGTAACCATAAGAGGAGAGAAAACCATGGAAACTGAAGACATTGCCTTGTTTCCAGGATCTATTCCAAGAAGGAATTTCACTATGGTGGGGTAGAAGGTGGGGAAGTCTTTTCATGGATGTATTCCCACCTACCACTTGCTTTGCATATGGACTAATTGGGTGTGGCGAACACGGATACGTTATCATAAGTTATGGTATATCACTTCCTTATATAAGGACTGAATGGTCCCAGATACAGTATGAAGCCCCATCCTTTCTAGTAGTTTTCCACAGCTACCCTGCGGCATCTATCCTGTTTAGAGGGAAATGATGGTATATAATCCTGATGAGTAAATGGGATAAGTGATTGTTGTGGTGAGCCTGTCACTCTGCCAGAAAACTGTCTTTGATGTCTAAAGTACTACTTGGGACCTAGATGAGAGACCTAGTCATACGGTAACAAGCCTCACCAAAGGGATGCAGCCATTTAGGATATGCAGCCATTTTTCTGATATCTCATCTTTTCCTTTGGTTAAACATATGGAAGTTATTAATAAAAAGAAACACAGATTTTATATAAAAACATGAAAAGGAAGTGGTAAACTGAGCTCTGCTCCAGTCCATAAGATAGCAGCAGTTTCCAATCAGGTCCTTTGTTGAGATTCTATTTAAGAATAGCAATATGATTGGGAATTTTAATTTGCAGTAGTTAAAATCTCTAATGAAAGCTTGCTCATGATACAGTGTCAAATCACCAAATAAGTCCAATTCCTCTAAATTCAATTTCTTTAGGTGGGAAGAGCATGCGCTTTAGGGTCAGCACTCTTAATGTGTGACCTTGGGCAAGTAATTTAATCTGTCTGAATTTTTCTATTTATAAAAATGAGGATAAGTACCTAGCAGGACTGTGGTGAGGGTTAGGTGTCTAGCACAGTGCACAGCACATATAATAGGCGCTCCATTAAATTGAAGCCTTCCTTCCCCCAGGCCTGCAAACATGTGCAGTACAATATCTGCCCACTGCCCCACCATCACCTACTCTACTCTGTCTCATTCTCTCACTCTCTTTCTCTTTCCAAAGATCTTATTTATAATCTAGTTGAGGAGATATATATACAGGAAATGACTTGTATTTCATTTTAAAAAACAGGAAGTGAAAACAATTAGTACACCACTGATTACTTAGGTACTGACCAACTTCCACATTTATTAATTTGACAGATATTTATTGCGTGACCATCCATGCTAGGCATGGTGCTAGGTACAGGGCATTCATTGGTAAAAAAACATCTTCCCTTCCTCACAGAGTTCACAGTTTAGTAGGACAGTGAAGAAACAATAAATATATAATTAAAAAATATCTTGAGTGCAATGGAAGAAATGATCAGGTGCAATGATGGAGACTACTGAGAAGGCAGGAGGGTCTTTGTGGGGTGACATTTAAACTGAAACCTGAAAGATGACAGCTAGACATTTATAAAGAACAAGAGTAATTACCAGGGCTTCAAGACAACGGAATCAGCATGTGCAAAGCACTGAGGCCGTCAGGAGATAGAAATGGTTGTAGGCGAGTAGTTAGGCAGTGTCGACAAGGTAGATGGGACACCAGGGGTAAAACTTCTTACCATGGCCTCAATGCCTTACTGAATCTGGCCCCTGCCTCTGCCTGACCTTATCTCCTGCCATTGTCCATGCCACATACTATTTCTGCCCCTTTTATGTTCTGGTCTCATTCCCAACTCAGGCTTCTACTTTTGTAGTTCCCCCTGTCTGAAAAGTTGTGTCCGGTGTCTTTTGGCTCCTGGCCCCTGGGGTCAGTCGGGTCTCAGATCAAATCTCTAGAGAGACTTGCTAATTACAGTCTCTCACTCCCCATCATTTTTCGTTGGCTTGCTCTCTTCCCGTCCCTTATCACCGCCAAATATTATTTTGTTGATTTATTTCAGTCTTATATTGCCTATTCTTTCCCACTAGAATGTAAGTCCCATGAATTCATGTTCCTTACTGCTATAAAACTATAGCCTAGAACAGGATCTGATATATAAGAGAACTCAAATAATATTATTTGTTGAATTAATGTTGAATGAAATTAAACTGGAGAGGTAATGCAAAGTAAAGAGCTCACAAAACTGTGAGACAAACCAGGACTTCTCCGACGAGGTGTTTTGAATTAAAATTGTGGGGGCGAGGGCGAGGGAGTGGCGCACAGCTATAATATAAGAATTTACGTTATTACTCGTCCATCTCCGTCTTGTTTACCAGATTATGACTCCTTTAGGGATGGACCTGAGTTTTATCCATCTATCATCAGCACCTAGCACGGGACCTGGCACAGAGCAGCGTTGTCGGACAGCGAGCTAGACAGATGTTCGCTAAATAACTATGGAGGGGACAGAAGGGTCTATTAATCTGGCTGCAGCACCGTTTGGGGAAGGCGAGTAGACCTCAGGACGCTGAGAAACGGCTTCCCAAGCCGCCGTCACACACGGAGGAGGACAGCTAAGCGGAACCCCGGGGCGGCGGCGCAGGCTACGCGGCTGCGCATTACACTCCCCTCTGCCGGCGATCTCCGCGCACGCAGGCGCACTTCATTCTTCCAGGCCCCGACAAGATGGCGGAGGCCGAGTAGCGAGGGGGCGGAGTGTGGCCGCCGGAAACCCGGCCACTGCCGGGGGGAACTGCCAGCGAAGGCCCGGGAGCAGCGGGCCGAGGGTGGCACGATGCTGTCCCTGGGAGGCATTGTTGGCTACCGGTGAGGAAGGCGAAGGGCGGAGTTGCCTTCCCAGGCCCCTGGCGCCTATGTACGCCTCGCTGGGGTCGGGGCCGGTCGCCACTTTGCCTCCTTCCGCACCCCCCTCTGCTTTCGGGTCCTGCAGGTCCGGCGGCGGCAGGGGCTGTGTCCCGCAGGAGGGGAAGCGCCTGGGCGGCGGCCGCGCCTCTGGCCGCGGGACGAGCGTCTGGCAGGTGAGTGAGGCTGCAGGCACTGACGTCTCCTCCGGCGAGGCCTCCCCGGCTTTGCCCGGCCGCTGCTCGGACCCTAGCGGCGGCCGGCCAGGCTCTGCGGTTCTCTTGTCTCCACGCCCCACCCCTCCCCGCCCCGCGGCCCCTCTCGGGCCTCCAGTTGGCCCCTGGCTTTGCAGACCGTCCATTCTCACACAGCGGGTGGGGGGCACGACGCCGGCTGCCCCCGCACCTTTCCCGGCTCCTGATGAAGCCTCAGCCCCCAAAGCGGCCTCTCTCGCGTGAGGGGGGTGGGTCGTCCGCCCCGCCTATTTTAGTCGCCTCCTCATCTTCCTGGTTTCGACCTTCTTGCTTCATTTCAGGTTTTTAACTGCCTCAGAGGATTACCCGATAGCCTGGCATATAGAGTTACAAAGTAAAAGCCTGTTATCCAGAGGCCAGTACATTTTGTTTGTCTCCGTAGGGAACCAAGTCCTCAGTAGACTGGGATGGTTTGGGAGACTGACTCCTTGGCCCTTCGAACTGTTGCAAAATAAAGGAATGGTGCCTGTGATGACAAATGATGGTTAATCTAAATTAATCTCTGACTTAAGTAAATCTTTGGTCTCTGAATTTTTGAGGCGGGGACGTACATTTTCTAGATCAAGTGAAGAAATTGGGGAGTTTGTTTTTAAAAAGGCTTTGTAAGATAGGCAATGGTACAAGAAGGGATAAGTGATTTATTTTTTTATTCAATGTTAGCTTAAATTACCCACTGAACCTTTAGAATCTTGTGTTGTCCTCTATTTTATTTAGAAAAGACTAAAACGGAGAAAAGCTTTTTAAACTCAAAGCTTCTCCATTGTTGCTACTACGTGATCCTTACAGTACTTGATATTATATATAAAATTTAGGCTGTGCTAGTCTGTTCTCCCTGCTTTATTACGGGGGCAAGGAGAGTCAAAATTAATGGTGTAAGAAACTGTCCTAACAAAGGTGGTACCTTGCCTAAGTTTGTAAGTGCAAACTGCACTATTGGAGTGGTAGTGGAGGGAAGTTACAATGGTTGATTCTCCTATCTTTTCCGATAGTTGGAGATGTCGAGAGCCCCAAAATTGTAAAAATGGAATCATAAATATAAATGAAAGCTTGTCTTTGAGATTGCAAATAGGCGGACTTTTTAAATTAACACTAAATTGAGTGATATCATTTTATTCAAGCTATTCGAGGTGCTCTCCAAAATTGTTAAAGTGCAAACTATCCTTGCCCTATTGGAATTCGTACTAAAATTCTTTAACATATGGGTTATAATTGGCCTGACAGATTTGTTTACTTTTCATTTGTTTTCTACCTCATGACACAATCTATTTTTCCCTTTGCTGTAGACTTTTGGCCTCTTAGTAAATTCCCCAATTTTGGAGAGAGAATCGTTCAGTTTAAAAGAAGGGGAGTTATTTTTATGTTTGATTCCTGTGTGGGCTAGTTTGTTCACTTGTTTGTTGCTAGCCTTCACTTTTCTGTAACCAAGGGCTGCATGGTTTTAGAGCTGGTTGTTTCTCAGTTCTGTGCTTTTGGCAGAAGTGATAGGACTGTTGAATCCAGTCAGTGGTTCACTGCCTCTGGTAAAATGTGTAAAAGACATTTCTGACCATAAGCTCGCCTTAAAATCTCTCACTCTTCCATTCTTATGAAACCTGTTTTCTCTCTCTTTCACAGTCTCTTTATGAGTCCTTCTTTGTCTTGCTGTTCATCCAACCCATTGGCCTACTGCTGATTTCATTTGCCTCTCTATGTAACCAGAATCCCATGATTATCAGATTTTACTAAGCTCTCATTGATGCCCCTGAATTCTCTTGGCTTTCCTGAGTTGCGCAGCAACAGCTTGTTATTTGGCAGTCCTGGAAAAGGTCTAAGCATGTACATAGGCTAGAGGGAGAGAGAGAATGAAAGGTATAGCTTTCTATAGCTATACCTTTCTAGTCCCCAGTCCTGAATAAGCCTCATCAGTAGCTTTGTCAGTTAGATCCCTGAAATCCTGAAGAACGCAAGAGACAGTTATGTAAAGATATTGGTTAGTTTTCATACCAGTTGGTGCTCTGCTCTCTGCTGGGTCTTTAGTGCTGATTGTGTTTATTTTTGTCTCATTTCCTAAAGGTTTTTTAAGCAAAGAATTTGATCTGCTTCTCAGCCACTTGAGGTATATATACTTTTTTCCATCCTCAGTGTCATTTCCTTAATTACTCGTATCTCGGAAGAAATGTCCTTCCTTTTTCCAAGAGCAATACCCTTCAGATGTGTCTGTGCTATCCTTTTCTACCTATTGTTGTCCATTATCAGTCCTTTTTCATTCTCTCTCTCTCTAGCCTATATACATGCTTAGACCTTTTCCAGGACTGCCAAATACCAAGCTGTTGCTGCACAACTCAGGGAAGCCAGTCTGAATCTTGAGCTTCTCGTGCCACTGAATTTTTACTCTTTAATCCCAGGAGCCTGTACAGTAGGAAGAACATTGTCTTTTAAGCCAGACAGATCTGGATTTGAGTCTACTAAAATCACTTAATGGCAATGTGACTGAGGGCAAGTTACTACTCAGATGCTGTTCTTTGTGAAGCAGAATGTTATACTTAACCTCACAGAGTCATAATTGAAGGAGTTTAACACATGTTAAATGTCTGTGCAAGTGTTTGGTACATTGTGGAGTTCTGAATAAATATAGATTATTCTTTCCCTTGCACTCTGACTTCCTATACCATTTCAGCACTGAAATTGCCATTTTAAAAGTCACCTATGACCTAATCACCAAATCTAATGGCCTTTCCTCATTGTCCTTGGTTTCCTTAGACCATATGTGAAATATACTCTGTAGGAGTAAAATGATCTGATTTCTTGGTTCTTCTGCACTTAAGTTCCTGATTCTCCTACTTCTCTGAAAATTTATTCACATTTCCTGCAGTCTTGATTTTGTTCTTCTTCCTAAAAATAGCTGTTCCCTGCATCAGTTATGATGCAACCTGGATTTAAAAACAAAAGGAATATATTGGTTCATGTAATTCGCAAGTGCACAGATAGAACTGGCCTAAAGAGAAGTTTGTTCGTAGGCTTATGTCATCAGGGCTGACATTTCATTTTTCTGCTATTATCTCAACTTTGTCCTCCTGTTTGGGCTTCATGCTCAGACCGGCTTCTCTCCTAGGAAAAAGATGGCTATCAGCAATGTTCATATTATAGCCTTCTTCATTTACTTCCAAAAGGAGAGAGAAAGCTTCTCTTCTAGCCTGTTCCCAGAAGTCTGAAGCTCTACTCTGATCGAAAATATGGAGAAGATCGTGCCACCAAGTTTGTCACAATAGCTTTGTCAAGAGGGATGGAATTCTAATTGGCCTAAGCAGTCCCACCTAAAACCAGGGTCCTCAAGGGTCTTTATGCTTTTCTGTTATCCTGATGATTGCATCCTTTTTTTAATGACAGAAATCATCATTTTTGTGTGGATGTTTCTCAGTTCTGTAACTGCTTCCCACTTCTACTGCTTGCTATGTATCTTATCTTAGATGTATTACTGTAAGTTTAACTCTTACCAAACTGAATCAGTTAGATTTCCATCTACCTATCCTCTCCTAGTATTCTACCTGTACAAACAAGTGTGTAAATGTATTCCTCTTCCTCCTGATTTCACTTTTCTAACCACCTTTCTTTCAGCCACCCAGTCCTGAAACCTTGCAGGCATCTAGGTTCTTCTCCCACTTTCAGTTTTCAGATCTTGAATATATCTTGTACTGTTCAGCCCCAGGTTACATAATGCCCAACTAACAGTGATTTAACAAGTAGCTTATGTAAAAAGAAGTCCAGAATTGGTAGAATCCATGGTCAGTCAATTTAGCTGCACAGTGATATCACCAAGGATCCAGGTGTTTTCCATCTTTATCTTCAGTGTGCTGACCTTTGTGCTGCAGTTTGCCCTCATGGTTGCGTATTGCCCTTTTTGCTCCAGGCATCGCATTCTCACACAACCTTCAAAGACAGGAGGAGGTTTGCCCACCCATCTCTTGATAAGGCGAACAGACCTTTGATGGAAGCCCTACATCAGAGGTCATCACGGCCTGTACGTGCCCTGGTTGCAAGGGGGCTGGAAAAACCAGTATCTGGCATTTCAGTCTAGGAAGAAATTAGGTGAATAGCTGAAGGGAACGTGACCAGCAAAGCCATGACATACCTCGGTAGTACTGTGTGGAGAAGGAGGTCTGCATAAGAATTTTCAGATGGTACCAGCAAACTTAAAGCACTGCTTACCCCAAGAGTTGATATAAACTATACATGGGATTTTGACCAGACATTGAGATAGTGATATGTCACTGATTAAAATTGGATTATTACATAAAATTGGGGTATTTGAGTGGTGTATCCCAGTTCTTTTAAGTTTGATATGAACTACAGTTAAGCATACCTGGTGGAGTCACTGTGAGAAATGGGTACATATAGTAACTATTAGGAAGTAGATCTGTGGCTCCCTTGGAGGGTGGGAAGCATTTGGAACTATGTGGGGACATTTTTGGTTGTCCTCACAGTGATTATGAGGTTCTGCTGACAGTTACTGGGTAGAGGCCAGATACACTAAGCATCCTGTAATGTTTGCCCACAAAACGAGAAGCATGTCTTTAAAAATGCCAATAGTGCCCCTGTATACTGAAATAGGCAAATGCTTTGCAAAGAATTCACTGGGATTCATCTGTATTCTTATATTGCAAGTGAGAGAAAACAAAATTCAAACTGCTTAAACAATAAAGGGAATGATTAGATCTTATAGTTAAACTTCAGCTAAGGCTTCAGCCAGCCTGAAATCATCAAGGACTTGGCTCAAATTCTCTCTGATTCATTCTGCTCTGTCATTCCCCTTGTTTTGGTTTCATTCTCAGGCTAGCTTATCTCATGGTAGCAAATTGCTGTAGCACTTTCAGACTTAATACCCTCATTTCACATACAAAGTAAAATGAAGAACACTTCTGTATTTGATTTTGCAAGTATTTGTTGAGTATCACTGCTAAAAATATTCCTTAAACCTCTACCCCTAAAATGTTGATTAATCCATCTGTCATGCTATGACTTTAAAATCTACATATCTCTGTTATGTGTCATGCTCTGTGGGTATGGGTATTATTTTTATAGGTCTCATGCATTACCTTGTTTTAATAACTTTTGTATTCTTAATGTCTAAAATACTTTCTGGCTTAGTGGTACACAAGAACCATTTATGGAAAGAAAGAATGAATGACACAGGAAGGAAGGCTGTGGAAGGGAGCAAATACAAGAAGGCTCCATCCCTTCAGTAGTTGTTATTGAACCCTGCTTGTGTACATTGTACACCTTCTGCGACCAAAACATGTGCGATGCTCTTGTGTTTAATATTCATTTGGATGCCTTACTATATTCTAGTAGTGTTATTGTCATTATTTTCTCAATGGAACTAAAAGGAATTACCATCATTCATTCATTCAACAACTATTTTTTTTTAATAATTTATTTTGGTATCATTAACCTACAATTACATGTGCAATATTATGGTTCTTAAAATACCCCCTTCATCAGGTCCCCCCCACCAACCCCATTACAGTCACTGTCCATCAGCATAGTGAGATGCTATAGAATCACTACTTGTCTTCTCTGAGTTGTACAGTCCTCCCCATGCCCTCCAACATTATGTCTGCTAATCGTAATGCCCCTTTTTCCCCCTTGTCCCTCCCTTCCCACCCATCTTCCCCAGTCCCTTTCCCTTCGGTAACTATTAGTCCGTTCTTGGGTTCTGTGAGTCTGCTGCTGTTTTGTTCCTTCAGTTTTTTTTCTTTGTTCTCATACACCACAGATGAGTGAAATCATTTGATAACTTGTCTTTTTCAGCTTGGCTTATTTCACTGAGCATAATACCCTCTAGCTCCATCCATGTTGTTGCAAATGGTAGGATTTGTTTTCTTCTTATGGCTGAATAATATTCCATTGTGTATATAGACCACATCTTCTTTATCCATTCATCTACTGATGGACACTTAGGTTGCTTCCGTTTCTTGGCTATTGTAAATAGTGCTGCGATAAACATAGGGGTGCATATGTCTTTTTCAAACTGGGCTGCTGCATTCTTAGGGTAAATTCCTAGGAGTGGGATTCCTGGGTCAAATGGTATTTCTCTTTTGAGATTTTTGAGGAACCTCCATACTGCTTTCCACAATGGTTGAACTAATTTGCGTTCCCACCAGCAGTGTAGGAGGGTTCCCTTTTCTCCACATCCTCGCCAACATTTGTTGTTGTTTGTGTTTTGGATGTTGGCCATCCTCACTGGTGTGAGGGGATATCTCTCACTGTGCTTTTAATCTGCATTTCTCTGATGACCAGCGATGTGGAGCATCTTTTCATGTGCCTGTTGGCCGTCTGAATTTCTTCTTTGGAGAAGTGTCTATACATGTCCTCTGCCCATGTCTTAATTGGATTATTTGCTTTCTGTTTGTTAAGGTGCATGAGTTCTTTATATATTTTGGATGTCAACCCCTTATCAGATACATCATTTATGAATATATTTTCCCATACTGTAGGATGTCTTTTTGTTCTACTGATGGTGTCCTTTGCTGTACAGAAGCTTTTCAGCTTGATATAGTCCCACTTGTTCATTTTTGCTTTTGTTTCCCTTGCCCAGGGAGATATGTTCATGAAGAAGTCGCTCATGTTTATGTCCAAGAGATTTTTGCCTATGTTTTTTTCTAACAGTTTTATGGTTTCATGACTTACTTTCAGGTCTTTGATCCACCTTGAATTTACCTTTGTGTATGGGGTTAGACAGTAGTCCAGTTTCATTCTCTTACATGTAGCTGTCCAGTTTTTCCAACACCAGCTGCTGAAGAGGCTGTCATCTCCCCATTGTATATCCAAGGCTCCTTTATCAAATATTAATTGACTGTATATGTTTGGGTTAATGTTTGGATTTTCTATTCTGTTCCACTGGTCTATGGGTCTGTTTCTGTGCCAATACCAAATTGTCTTGATTACTGTGGCTTTGTAGTAGAGCTTGAAGTCAGGGAGCGTAATTCCCTGTTTTATTCCTCCTTCTCAGGATTGCTTTGGCTTTTCGGGGTCTTTTGTGGTTCCATATGAATTTTAGAATTATTTGTTCCAGTTCATTAAAGAAAGCTGTTGGTATGTTTATAGGGACTGCTTTGAATCTGTAGATTGCTTTAGGTAGTATAGCCATTTTGACAATATTTATTCTTCCTAGCCAAGAGCATGGGATGCATTTCCATTTGTTAGTGTCCTCTTTAATTTCTCTTAGGAGTGTCTTGTAGTTTTCAGAGTACAGGTCTTTCACTTCCTTCGTTAGGTTTATTCCTAGGTATTTTATTCTTTTAGGTGCAATTGTGAATGGAATTGTTTTTCTGATTTCTCTTTCTGTTAGTTCATCATTAGTGTATAGGAAAGAAAAAGATTTCTGTGTGTTAATTTTGTATCCTGCAACTTTGCTGAACTCAGAGATTAGTTCTAGTAGTTTTGGAGTGGGGTCTTTAGGGTTTTTTATGTACAGTATCATGTCATCTGCAAATAGTGACAATTTGACTTCTTCTTTACCAATCTGGATGCCTGGTATTTCTTTGTTTTGTCTGATTGCCATGGCTAGGACGTCCAGTAGTATGTTGAATAATAGTGGAGAGAGTGGGCATCCCTGTCTTGTTCCCGATCTTAGATGAAAAGCTTTCAGCTTCTCACTGTTAAGTATGATATTGGCTGTGGGTTTGTCATACATGGCCTTTATGATGTTGAGGTACTTGCCCTCTATACCCATTTTGTTGAGAGTTTTAATCATGAATGGGTGCTGAATTTTGTCAAATGCTTTTTCAGCATCTATGGAGATGATCATGTGGTTTTTGTTCTTCTTTTTGTTGATGTGGTGGATGATGTTGATGGATTTTCAAATATTGTACAATCCTTGCATCCCTGGGATGAATCCCACTTGATCATGGTGTATGATTCTCTTGATGTATTTTTGAATTTGGTTTGCTAATATTTTGTTGAGTATTTTTGCATCTACGTTCATCAGGGATATTGGTCTGTAATTTTCTTTTTTGGTAAGGTCTTTGCCCAGTTTTGGTATTAGAGTGATGCTGGCTTCAGAGAATGAGTTTGGAAATATTCCCTTCTCTTCTATTTTTTGGAAAACTTTAAGGAGAATGGGTGTTATTTCTTCTCTGTATGTCTGGTAGAATTCAGAGGTGAATCAGTCTAGTCCGGGGGTTTTGTTGTTGGGTAGTTTTTTGATTACCGCTTCTATTTCGTGCTGGTGATTGGTCTGTTTAGTTTTTCTGTTTCTTGCATGGTCAGCCTTGGAAGGTTGTATTTTTCTAAGTTGTCCATTTCTTCTAGGTTTTTCAGCTTGTTAGCATATAGA
This sequence comes from Phataginus tricuspis, assembly GCA_029783875.1. Classification (NCBI taxonomy): domain Eukaryota; kingdom Metazoa; phylum Chordata; class Mammalia; order Pholidota; family Manidae; genus Phataginus; species Phataginus tricuspis. Next base: position 759,326 of record JAQQAC010009165.1, on the reverse strand, counting down.
TTCTCATAATATTCTCTTATAATTCTTTGTATTTTCTGTGGGCTCCGTCATTTTTCCTTTCTCATTTCTGAGTCTGTTTATGTGTGTAGATTTTCCTTTTCTCTTAATGAGTCTGTCTAGGGGTTTATCTATTTTGTTTATTTTTTCAAAGAACCAGCTCTTGGTTTCATTGATTTTTTCTATTGTTTTATTCTTCTCAATTTTATTTATTTCTTCTCTGATCTTTATTATATCCCTCCTTCTGGTGACTTTTGGCCTCATTTGTTCTTCTTTTTCCAATTTCAGTAATTGTGTCTTTAGACTATTCATTTGGGAATGTTCTTCCTTCTTGAAATAGGCCTGGATTGAAATATACTTTCCTCTTAGAACTGCCTTTGCTGCGTCCCATAGAAGTTGTGGCTTTGTGTTGTTGTTGTCATTAGTCTCCATATATTCTTTGATTTCTGTTTTGATTTGGTCGTTAACCCATTGATTAATTAGGAGAATGTTGTTAAGTCTCCATGTATTTGTGAGCCTTTTTGTTTTCTTTCTAAAATTTATTTGTAGTTTTATACCTTTGTGATCTGAGAAGCTGGTTGGTAGGATTTCAATATTTTTTAATTTACTGAGGTTCTTTTTGTGGCCTAGTATGTGGCCTATTCTGGAAATGTTCCATGTGCACTTGAGAAGAATGTGTATCCTGTTGCTTCTGGGTGTAGAGTTCTGTAGATGTCTGTTAGGTCCATCTGTTCTAGTGTGTTGTTCAGTGCCTCTGTGTCTTTACATATTCTCTGTCTGGTTTATCTGTCCTTTGGAGTGAGTGGTGTGTTGAAGTCTCCTAAAATGACTGCATTGCTTTCTATTTCCTCCTTCAATTCTGTTAGCATTTTTTTCACATATTCTTGTGCTCCTGTTTTGGGTGCAAATATAAATAAATGGTTATATCCTCTTGTTGAACTGACCCCTTTGTCATTATATAATGTCCTTCTTTATCTCTTTCTACTTTCTTCGTTTTGATGTCTATTTTGTCTGATACAAGTATTGCAACACCTGATTTTTTCTCCTTGTTGTTTGCATGAAATATCTTTTTGCATCCCTTCACCTTTAGTCTTTGTATATCTTTGGGTTTGAGGTGAGTCTCCTGTAAGCAGCATATAGATGGGTCTTGCTTTTTTATCCATTCAGTAACTCTGTGTCTTTTGATTGGTGCATTCAATCCATTTACATTTAGGGTGATTATCGATAGATATGTGCTTATTGCCATTGCTGGCTTTAGATTTGTGAATACCCAAGGTTCAAGTGTAGTTTCTCTACTATCTAACAGTCTAACTTAACTTTCTTGTTAAGTTATTGTAAACACAGTCTGATGATTCTTTATTTCTCTCCCTTCTTATTCTTCCTCCTCCATTCTTTATGTACAAGGTGTTTTATTCTTTGCCTTTAGTTAGTATTTGGATGGTCTGCTTTCTTTGCTATGATATTATTTTCTTTGGTGACCTCTTTTTAGCCTTAGGGGTGCTTCCCTCTAGAGCAATCCGTTTAAGATATCCTGTAGTGGTGGTTTATGAGAGGCAAACTCTCTCAACTTTCGTTTGTCTGGAAATTGTTTAATCCCCCTGTCATATTTAAATGATAATCGTGCTGGATACACTATTCTTGCTTCGACGCCCTTCTGTTTCATTATATTAAATATATCATGCCATTCTCTTCTGGCCTGTAAGGTTTCTGTTGAGAAGTCTGATGATAGTCTGATGGGTTTTCCTTTGTAGGTGATCTTTTTTCTCTCTCTAACTGCCTTTAATACTCTGTCTTTATCTTTGATCTTTGCCATTTTAATTATTATGTGTCTTGGTGTTATCTTCCTTTGGGTCCCTCGTGTGGGGAGATCTGTGGGCTTCTGTGGACTGCGAGACTATTTCCTTCCCCAGCGTGGGAAAGTTTTCAGCAATTATTTCTTCAAAGACACTTTCTATCCCTTTTTCTCTCTCTTCTTCCTCTGGTACTCCTATAATGCTAATATTGTTCCATTTGGATTGGTCACACAGTTCTCTTAATATTCTCTCATTCCTAGATATCCTTTTATCTCTCTCTGCCTCAGCTTCTCTGTATTCCTGTTGTCTGATTTCTATTCCATTAACAGTCTCTTGCATCTCATCCAGTCTGCTGTTAAGCCCATCGATCGCTTGTCTGATTTCTGCATTGTCTTTCCTCACTTCCCTCACTTCCTCTCTCAGCTCTTGCACATTTCTCTGTAGATCCATCAGCATGGTTATGACTTTTATTCTGAATTCTTTTTCAGGAAGACTGCATTTCCATCCCTTCAGGTTCCCTCTCTGGGGTTGTCTGGTTGTTCTTAGTCTGGACCATATTCCTCTGTCTTTTCATGGCTATAGGACTGGTCACTGCTAGGTGCCACGTGTGTCAGCTGGGCTCTTTTAGACTTTAAAAAGAAAGAAAAGAAAAGAAAAAGGAAAGAGAAGATAAAACAAAAAACAAAGAAACAAAAAAACGCCCACCAGGAGTAGATTCTGTGGTGATGCTGTAGGTGGCGCTGTTGCTCCACTATTCCGCAGCGGTGGCCGTGCTGCTCCATCTCCCGGGGTGCCGAGTCCTCTCAGGTGTAGCTGCAAGCTGTGCGCTTTCCTGTTTATTCTGGTCTCTCTTTTAGGAATAGTTGTATTGGCTGTATTTTCATAGATATATATATAGTTTTGGGAGATTTCTGCCGCCCTGCTCACGCCGCCATCTTCCCGGAAGTCTCGTTTGACAACTATTTTTGAGGACGTGCTGTGTGCACACAGTGTAACAGTGGTGACTGTAACGGAGCCTGTGCTCTCTTTGAGCTTAAATGTTAGTAAGGAACATGGGCAATAAACATTATACATATGCTCACACACACATTGGGTACTTGATAGGCTTTGAAGTTAAATAAAGTAGGTTTGGAGATAAAGAGTAACAGCATGCCACTTTACAGGTTGGTGAGGGAGGGGCTGTTTAAAAGCCTTTGAGCTGAGGGACCTGAATGAAGTGAAGGAGTAAGCCATGGAAATATCTGGGGGAGCATGGGGGTAGTAAAGGGGAAAGTGGCAGGAGAAGGTGGCATCCCAACCCCATATTGTTCAAGGACCAACTGCATTTAGAAAGTAGAATGTATTGATTGCGTTAGATGGAGAGTGTGAGGGAAAGAGAAGTAAAGGATGTGTTTTGACATGAGGAACTGGGTGGAAGGTGGTACATTTAAGAGATAGGGACTATGAGACAGGAGGTAGAGGGCTGGTGGGAAGCAAGTTTGGAGCTTTAAATCAGGAGTTTTGTTTTGGATGTGGCTATGTTTGAGATACCTATCAGATATTCACTTGGAGACGTTGAATAGGCATATATATTAGTTAGGAGTTTAAGGAAGAGGTAGAGGTGGAGCTAGAGATATATTATCTGGAATTATCCATATAGATGGTATGTACGCCCATGGGACCAGATGAGATTTCACGTGGAGTGAAAATGGGATTCATGAAACATTTTGATACTAAAAATGGTTTCTTCTATGAAAGATTGGAAGCCACTGTTTTGGACAGTAATACTGAACAGCATTCAAAGTATGGAGAGGATAGTGAGTGATTGAGAAAGAGGTGACACTTGACCTGGACTTCAAAAGGTAGAAAGGATAGAAAAGTCTTGTTCCTTCTCTCATGCCAAGTTCGGTGCTTGCATATAGTGAGCATTCTGTAGGTACTACTGAATGAAAAGAAAGCACTTAGGTTGGGCAACAGCTTGAACAGAGGTATCCAGCAGACAAAGCCTGGAGTATTTTAAAGAAAGTCTGAGAACTAGAGAAGAAAAGTTGGTGTTAACAAGATGTGAAAAGTAGGATTATGTTAGTCTCTTCAAGGCTTTAGTTGCTAAAATGGCAGTTTGCTTAATCCTATGATCTAATAATTTTCAACCCTATTTCTGTTAGCACAATGCTTCTAGTTCCTGGCCCATAATAGATGCTCATAAATATTGAATAAGTGAATGTGGAGCACCCACCATGTAAGATTTATCTCTACTGAGTTCTCTTCTCAATAAAGTATACTGGAATGCAAACTACGTTGGTGATATAGAATGAACCTTACATTAGCTTCAGCTTATTATTTCCAATGATAAGCATTTAAAACATTTATATTTTACTATTGCTAACAAATTAGTTGAGAAATACCTCACAACTGGTCAGAAAATACCAGGGTGTTGGCAGCCCTGAGGTTGAAAAATGGCTGGTCAGTAAGTGAGGAGCCATAACAATTCTTCATTCAGAGATTAACAGTTATTTTGTTTTTATAGGAATGACTACTTGAAACCTATTTATCATTTTCTCCTTTAACTGTCCAGGAAGCAAACTGGCTTAAAATTATGGGAGTGTTAGTAAGAAAACCTGACATGATATGTCTTTGAAGATCTAATCAGTATTTTATCATTTTTAAATACTAAATATAATTTGAAATTATCTCTGTTCTAAGTAGCCTATCATAGACTTACACAATTTAAATGTTAAAAAATTTACTTGAGTAAAATCATATGGAGATAAAATTGAAACCTTTTTTTAATAATTTATTTTGGTATCATTAATCTACATTTTTTTATAATTTATTTTGGTATCATTAATCTACATTTACATGTGCAATATTATGGTTATTAAATTACCCCCTTCATCAGGTCCCTTCACCAACCCCATTACAGTCACTGTCCATCAGCGAAGTGAGATGCTTTAGAATCACTACTTGTCTTCTCTGAGTTGTACAGCCCTCCCCGTGCCCCCCCAACATTACTTCTGCTAATCGTAATGACCCTTTTACCCTCTTATCCGTCCCTTCCCACCCATCTTCCCCAGTTCCTTTCCATTTGGTAACTATTAGTCCGTTCTTGGGTTCTGTGAGTCTGCTGCTGTTTTGTTCCTTCAGTTTTTTTCTTTGTTCTTATACTCCACATATGAGTGAAATCATTTGATACTTGTCTTTTTCAGCTTGGCTTATTTCACTGAGCATAATACCCTCTAGCTCCGTCCATGTTGTTGCAAATGGTAGGATTTGTTTTCTTCTTATGGCTGAATAAGATTCCATTGTGTATATGTACCACATCTTCTTTATCCATTCATCTACTGATGGACACTTAGGTTGCTTCCATTTCTTGGCTATTGTAAATAGTGCTGCGATAAACATAGGGGTGCATCTGCCTTTTTCAAACTGGGCTGCGGCATTCTTAGGGTAAATTCCTAGGAGTGGGATTCCTGGGTCAGACGGTATTTCTATTTTGAGTTTTTTGAGGAACCTCCATACTGCTTTCCACAATGGTTGAACTAATTTGCATTCCCACCAGCAGTGTAGGAGGGTTCCCTTTTCTCCACATCCTCGCCAACATTTGTTGTTGTTTGTGTTTTGGATGTTGGCCATCCTCACTGGTGTGAGGTGATAACTCATTGTGGTTTTAATCTACATTTCTCTTGAAATCTTAAAAGTACATTTTGAAGTATATTTTTTAAATATTTAGGATATATTGGGTTTTTTTTTCCAAATATTTGCTTCAGTTATTTTCTTCACAATTGAAAATACCCCAATATTAACGTTTTATATAATCATTAATGAAAATTCAGGAAATACAATAAAAAGTTCAGATAACGTCAAGAAGTTCATTATATAAAGAAAACCAGTGTAATTTTTGTCTGTCATTTTTTCTTACTTCTGTGCCTCTCTCATTTTCTCTTTTCTCTCTCTCATTTTCTCTTTTTCTGTGCCTGGGACTTTTTCCGCTTTAGTCATCGTTTAAGTGTGTGTGTATGCAGTAGAATATTATTCAGCCATAAAAAGAAAAGAAATCCTGCCATTTGCAATAACATGAATGGAGCTAGAGGGCATTATGCTCAGATAAATAAGCCAGGCTGAGAAAGACAAGTACCAAATGATTTCATTCATTTGTGGAGTATAACAACAAAACAAAACTGAAGGAACAAAATAGCAGCAGACTCACAGACTCCAAGAAGGGACTAGTGGTTACCAAAGAGAAGGGGTTGGGGAGGGTGGGTGGGAGGGAGGGAGAAGGGAATCAAGGGGCAATATAATTCACAATCACAATATAGGTAGATCATGGGGGAAGGCAGTACAGCACAGAGAAGACTATTAATGAACCTCTAGCATCTTATATACAGACAGACAGTGACTGCAATTGAAGGGGTGAGGACTTAATAATATGGGGGAATGTTGAAACCATACTGTTCCTTCATGTGAAACATTCATAATATATCAATGATACTTTAATATAAAAAAAGTGTGTGTATAAAATTTTTTTAAGTTATGTACATTTCTTAGAATATTTTCTGAATCTTATTTTTATTGACTTTATTATCCTACAAGAATTATTTTTAACTATTTCCTGTAGTTGGTTATCTAGGTTTCCATTTTATTATCATGTATGTGTGCAATGAATATCTTAGCATACTGTGGAATTTTTTTCTCTATATCTTATCCTTTATCCTTAAGACAGGTTCGTAGACAATGGAGTTACTGGATTATAGGATACAAGTTGTTTTTTTAAATTTTATTTTGGTATATTAATCTACAATTACATGTGCAATATTATGGTTATTAAACTACCCACTTCATAGGATACAAGTATTTTTTAAGGTGCCATATTGTACATTGTTTTAGAGGCCCAGTAAATGTTAATTGGTTTCAAAATTCATCATAATGGGGATGAAATTAGGACCTACAGAATTTGAGCAGTAGTCTAGGTCAGCCATTTGTTTATCTCCAAGCATTTCTTTTTGCTTTAATATATATTCCAAATTGTACATAAAACAAAATGAAGAACTTAATGTGTTACTGTAAACACACATAAAGTCATTACCCAGGTCAAGTGATGGAACAGTGCCATCACCCCAGAGTGGCTCTCCCAGTCTTATTCCTCAGCTCAGAGAAAGTTTTTAACATTTCACTCCAAATCTGTTTCTGAAGGTTCGGTTTTTGTTTTAATTTTTTTTAAACCTTTGTCATATTAAAGTAGCTCACTTATGTGCCTAGTTTCTGAAGTTTTGTATTTTTTTCTGTTTGAATCTAACGCTTTTAGTTTTTTCATTATCACATGAATTTTCTCTTTTACTATGCTATGTAGTTTATTTTAAATATTAACTCTAACCTCATTCCTGGGATAAACCTAATTTGACTTTACTGTATTATTCTTTATTTATCCTACAGTAAAATTATATTTTAAATATTAATTAAGTCTAACTTCATTCCTGGGATAAACCTAATTTGATTTTACTGTATTATCCTTTTTAAATACTGCTAAATTCAGTTTGTTAATATTTTGCTTATGATTTTGTATCAGTGTTCATGGGTGAGGTGGCCTGTTTTGTCCTTGACAGTATTTGAAATCAACATTATGCTAGCCTTATTAAAATGAGCTAACCATCATTTTCTATTCTGGAAAAATTAGTATTATTTCTTTCTTAAATTTTTGCTAAAATCTGGCAGGGAAGCCATCTGGGCTGGGAGTTTTTCTTTGTGGAAAAGTTTTTAATCACTATCTTGATATCTCATGTTTACATCTCTTGAGGTTGTCTGTCCTTGTTTATTTTTTGGTAGTTTTTCCCCTGAGAGGTGGTCTTTTTTATCTAAACTTCTTAATTTACTGGCATAAAATTGCATATAATAAATATTATGTTATCCTTTTAATGGCTGCAAGAAAGAATTCCCTTCTGTCTGATATAGGTTATACATACCTTCTCTTTTTCCTTTATCAGTCTCACCAGAGATTTAGTGGTCTTTCAAATGAGTCAGATTTTGGATTTTGCTGTTCCTTTTCATTGTATGTTTGTTTTCTATTGCATTGATTTCTGCTTTTTATTCACTTCTACTTTTGGGGGCTTTACTTTGTTCTTTTGCTAACTCCTGGTAGTTCACTACTTTTCAGCATTTCTTCCTTTTAAAATATGCATTTAAGGCTAAACATTTCCCCTCTAAGCACTGTTTTAGCTTGCTATATTATTCAAATTTTGGCAGGTAGTATTTTTATAATTTACTTAAAAATGTTCTCCAAGTTTTATTGGTTTATACTAGTTGGATTAATTGGAAGTAGTATATATAGTTCTCCGTTATATGGAAATTTTCTAGTTTTTTATGTTTTTATTTTAAACATTGCCATGTAATCAGAGAACACACTCAGCATCTTAAAGGTCTGTGATTTCAGACCTTTAAAATTTGAGATCTGCATTGTGACCTAATATGTTGTCTTTTTTTTCTTAGCAGTTATTGAGTGCATTGTTCTATATATTTCATTAGGTATTTCATTAGTATTTTTGAGGCTCTGTTAATAGACACATAGAAGTGTGTAGTAGTTATATCTTCTTAATGACTTACCATTATGAAGTGTTCCTCTTTAATTCTGATAGTGGTTTTGCATTAAGGTCTAGTTTGTTTGGGATTGATAAAACACCACTAGCTTTCTCTTTATTGTTGTTTGTATGGCATATCTTTTTTCATTCTTTTACCTCCAACCTTTCTGTACTCTTCCGTTTAGATGTGTCCTTTGTGTGATGTGGTTGGATTTTAATCTCCCATCTTATTATGTTCTTTGTGTCTGCTCTATTTGTTAGTTGTTCTCTTTTCTCTACGTTCTTGCCATTTAGATGAGCTGGTTATTTTATCATATCGGATTTTCCCCTTATTATTTGGAAGTTATGACCTCTTTTTTTTCCTAGTTACTCTAGAAATTAAAATATGCAATTTATAAAGTCTAATGTTAATACCTCTATCTTCCCAGACGATGCAGTTTGTTTACTCACAGTCCTATTTATTTAGCATTGTTGTTCACTTTAATTTATTCCTATTTCTTCTCTTCTCCCTCATTGTTGTTATTGTTTTATACTGTCAATACTAAATTAATGCATGTATTTACCGTGTTTTTGCGTTTCCTATGATTTCTTATTTAGGATTATTTTCCTTGATCTTGAAGAACCCAAAACACATCCTTAAAAATTTTCTTTAGTCTGTTTGCATGAAAATGTCTGTACTTTACCTCATTCTGAAGGATATTTTTGTTAGGTAAAAAAATTCTAGGTTAGCAGTTACTTTATTTCAGCACATTCTAGGTTGGGAGTTACAAGCATACCTTCAAGATAGTGAGGATTTGGTTCTAGACCAAGGCAGTAAAGCAAATATTTCAATATTTGAGTCAATGAATTTTTTGTTTTCCCAGAGCATCTAAGTTATATTTACACTGTGCTGCAGCCTATTAAGTGTGCAATAGAATTATGTCATAAAAAACAATGTGCATGCCTTCATTATAAAAATATTTTATTGCTAAAAAATTTTAACCATCATCTGAGCCTTCAACAAGTCATAATCTTTTTTCTGGTGGAGGGTCTTTTCTTGATGTTGCTGGCTACTGACCAGTCAGAGTGGTGGTTGCTGAAGATTGGGGTCGCTGCAGCAACTTCCTAAAATAAGACCATGAAGTTTGCTACATCGACTGATTCTTCCTTTCATGAACAGTTTCTCTAAAGCATGTTGTGCTGTTTTATAGCATTTTACCCACAGTAAAACTTTACTCAAAACTGGAGTCAGTCCTCTCAGATCCTGCCACTGCTTTATCAGCTAAATTTTTGTAATATTCTAAATCCTTTATTGTCATTTCAACAATTTTCACAGCCTCTTCACCAGGAGTACATTTCATCTCAAGAAACCAATTTCTTTGTTAATTCATGAAAAGCAACTCCTCATCATTAAAGTTTTATTATGAGACTGCAGCAATTCAGTCACATCTTCAAACTCCACTTCTGTTTCTAGCTCTGTTGCTGTTCCCATCACACCTGCAGTGACTTTCTCCCCTGAAGTCTTGAATCCCTCAAAGTCATCCATGAGGGTTGGAATCAACTTCTTCCAAACTCCCATTCATGGTAATATTTTTACCATTTCCCATGAATCACAAATGTTCTGAGTGGCATTTAGAATGGTTTTTCAATTTATTTTGTCCAGATCCATCAGAGGAATCACTATTATGGCAGGTATGGCCTTACAAAACGTATGTCTTCAACAATAGGACCTGGAAGTTTTACTCCTGATTCATGGGCCGCAGAATGGACCTTGTGTTAGCAGTCATGAAAGCAACGTTAATGTCATTGCACATGTCCATCAGAGCTCTTGGGTGATGCATTGTCAATGAGTGGTAATATTTTGAAAGGAATCTTTTGTTATGAGCAGGAGGTCTCAAACAGTAGCTTAAAATATTCAGTAAACCATGTTGTAAACAGATGTGCTGTCATCCAGGCTTTGTTGTTCCTTTTATAGAGCACAGGCCTAGCTTTTGGCCTACCTCAGCTTTGACATGCTTCCTTCACTAAGCTGAATCATTTCTAGCTTTTGATTTAAAGTGAAAGATGTGTGATTCTTCTTTTCAGTTGAACACTTAGAGGCCATTGTAGGGTCAATTATTGGCCTAATTTGAATATTGTGTCTCAGGGAGTAGGGAGGCCTGTCTGTGGAACAGTTTGAACACATCCATTTTATAAGTTTTCCATCTTATATGGGCATGGTCTGTGGTGCCTAACATCAAAGATCAATGATCACAGATCACCATAGCAAATATAGCAATGAAAAAGTTTGAAATATTGCCAGAATTACCAAAACATGATACAGAGATACAAAGTAAGCAAATACTGTTGGAAAATGGCACTGATAGACATGCTATACTCAGGGTTGCCACAAACCTTCAATTTGTGAAAACTGCAGTATCTGTGAAGTGCAGTAAAGTACAATAAAACAAGGTATACCTCTACTTTATTTCAGCACATACCATTGCTGGTGAGACCTCAGTTCTTTGTGTCTCTTTTTCCTTTTAAAATAATCTGTCGTTTTCCTTTAGATGCTTTTAAGATTTTTATCTTTCTCTTTTGTTTTCTGTTGTTTTACTAAGTTTGATTAGCGCTGGATTATTTGGGCTTCAAGAATGTGTGGATTGGTGTCTTTTTCACTCCAGGAAAATTTTCAGCCATTATTTTTTCAAATATTTTCTTTGCTTATATTCTTTCTCTTGTCCTTTTGGGACTCCAGGTTAGTACGTTAGAACTTATTTTGTCTCTTACCTTTTCTGTTCTTTTCCTTATTTTCGTCTTTCTACACTTAATTCTGGGTAGTTTGGTCTGACCTTTCAAAGTTCACATTCTTTCACCTATGTCTAATCTGTTATAATTGATTTAAGTTATTTTATTTTTCAGTGCTGGAGTTTTTATTTGGTTGTTTTTCAAATCTGCCATGTCACTGTTTATAGTTTTTAGTTCCAGCAACAACAGTTAAACCAGACTTATCCCCTCAAATGTCATAAGCATAGTTATTTTCCAGCCTGTGTCTTATAATTCCAGGATTATCAAGTCTCCCCGGATCTGATTCTGTTTTCTATTGTAGAAATAATTTGGTGTGTAAGATCATATAGTATTCTCTCTGGAGAAGATTTTCATTTACTATTGCCAAGTTCCTGGGAGTCTGAGACCATCTTCAGCCAGTTTCAAATCTTTAACTTTTTCTGGGCCATCTTCTGGTTCCTCCTTAAGCTTCTTAAGGTGCATCCCTTTGGAGTCCCATCCCCAAACCACAGTATTTTTATTACAGTCTTTAACATTGGTGGGTCCCAGACTCTGACTTTTCTCCCCTGGGCCTGCAAAATAGGCAACAAATCACAAATCTCAGCCTCTTTAATTCTTTTTTGGCAAACCCACAAAAGGCAAAAGCTGAGCTCACTGTCTGGGTTTTGACTAGGTCAATTTGAGCTAGTTATTGATTCCTCACCATGTTGATAGCTATTTGATACTTTTAAGCAGATTGTTTTAATATTTTGGCTATTAGCTTTTTAAATGATTTCAGAAGGTATGGTTGGTCTGAATTGCATAGTCTGCTTTTTCTATAAGTGGATGTCCAAATATTTCTTTTACAACTAACTAGTTCAAGGAGGACTTGACATTTCTATATTAGTCTTCCTTTGTGTTAAGACCCCATTAATGGTACAAATGAGATACCTTGGAAAGGTAAACATTAAGCTATGGTTGCCTTTTGGTGCTTAAGCATATGTGGTTTATTACATTAGTGCCTACTATTTTGCAAATCCCCACTTGTAGTATTTGGGTAGTACATTGAGGTAGGAATTGTCCTTCATGTGAGCAAAGAGAATATAATGTGAACATTTTTGAAGTGGAAATGTGTGAAGAGGGAGGGAAAATGCACTGAGCTGAGGAGGGGCTGCAAACAAATTTGTCTTTTAATATTTTTGTTAGAAGTTGGGTTCATTTCCAATAATTATTGTGATAGCTATATGCCATACGGATGTTGTGATTTTTATTTTTATTTTGTTTTCTTTAATATTTTTTGCATGTCTCAGACAGAATATGATTTTTTAATCTTTTTACCCACATCAGTGTAAAATATTATATGTATAATTTGCATTTCATTTCTGGGATTAAATCTATTAAGTAGGAGATTAAACACACAGGTTAGAAATTTCACTAGGTAAACAAAACTAGTGGTCTTTACATAATTTGACATTCTTCTGTGGTTGGAGGGGTGTTGAAAATTTAATATAACAAACCAATATATTTTTATTTTGAAGGCATTTGATTTGATGTTAATCACAGCTATTATCATGAAATGCCATACACTTTTTTTATTACATTTATGCATCAAAGAAATAAAAAAGCAATTCTCTTTTAAGGAAACCCAGAAATCTTATATTTGTTTTCTTCTTTTCTTCTATCTACTGAAAGAAATACTAAGTTGAAGATTCTTGTTAATTATAGTTACTATACTTCCCTTGCTGTTAGATTTAATGGCTCTTTGTTTCAGGTTTGCTCACTTCCCTTCAGAAAACTGAAGGGTAAAATTAAGTGACAGAGCATTTTAGAACTAGAAGAGACACTAGGTATCAAGTCTTTCATGTGCCCTCTGTTCCTATCCCCTCCCATTTTTGACATGAAAACAGAGGCCCAGAAGTCTGGGTGACTTGATTTGCCTAAAGTTATACTGAACCTAATATCCAGATCTCTGCCTCTTAGTAGTTTGTTGAGGTTCTTTTCAGCCATATGATACCTTTAGCTACACCAGATATAGCTAAGATGATAATTTATCAGTTAACTATTAAGATCTGATAAAATAGTAATGCATCTTAATTATCCAAATATTTGTTGGAAATGCAATTTATAACTCCTAAATTCAATTCGTGAGTCTAGTGTTTAATTTCTTAAAGTTTTCTATCTGTGACTAAAAATTCAGATGTGAATTGGTCTTGGCATTCAATCTCAACATTTGTTAATGTCTGTGCTATTCCTGAGTTGGACTCTCATATATGTTTTCTAAAGATTTTTACTTCAGTACTGTAACTGTAAAGCAACTCTTATGATTGAGAGTAAGTACCTCAGACTGGATGAATGATACTATTTTAGTGTGATAACATTTAGCGTATTTAATCAGTGTTCTTACTAACTCTTATTTCCAAAATCTTGCAGTACTTGCCACACAACGTAACACACATTTTCCTTATTATATTCTTCCATATTCATTAGACCTTGATTTTATTTAGTATCTCTGTTTAATTAGGCCAATGGCATTCTCCTCTTCTTATTCTTGTCATTCTTTCATTTCTTTTGTCTTCTTTGTATTTGCTATAGTTTCATTTCAGAGACTCTGGTATCTTGCTAGTATTTCAATAGCATTTCTCCTGGGCTTCTTAGTTCTGACCTGACCCAGGAGATTTTACTCTGCCTTCTCTAACAAACATCAGTTTACATATTAGCATCACTGATGATATTAGCTATTAGTTAAGAAAATAAACTTACAGGATGGAAAAAAAATGTCACACCAGACAAAATCTACAAATACATTTTAATGTGCTCATTTGGTTGAACACTCATATCACATACATTTTTTTTTTTTGGCTACAACTCTGCCGTTTATTAGCTGTGTGACCTGGGCATGTTACCAAACTGCTCTGGGCCCATTTCCCCATCTGTAGAGGATCACATACATTATTATGAATTACTGAGCTGGCTCTCAGTTGAAACTAAGGTATGAATTTTCACAGAAATTTAATGCTTATGCAAAACCCAAAAGTCATATGGGAGAAAAATTCATTCTGTCATATGAGTATGATATAGTATGCCAGCTTTAAAACCCAGTTATTGTTTCACTTTCATGGAAGAGTTTATCTTTTGGAAGTACAAATTGGTAGGATTTTTTTTCCCCACAACTTAGTGATATTTTATGATGAGCACCACATGCTGTGATTTCCAGTTAGTTTATATTGGACTAAAGACATTCTTGATTTAGTGCAGAATTAGGTCTTTGTGAAAGTTTTGCATTTCATTTCAGATAACAGCCTGCTAATTAAATATTATTAGGACTTTGAGGACTGGACTTGAACCATGACAGTTTTCTCGCCAAATATTAAATGTAAGGAATCGAAAAGAAAAGCTGAATGGGAAAAAGAGTTCTTTTCATCTTCTGTAACCAGTGTTTGGTATACTGCCTCATGTACCTGTAAAAGCAGATTATTGTGTGTGGGTTTTTTTTATTTTATTTTATTCCTAATCTATCTCACCATTACTGAATTACAAATTAAAATCTTTTATTTAGCATTTAATTGGTTCTTAATGATGTTGCTGAAGACCCTCTATAAACCTAGTAGTGGAGGCTTCTGGTTTTATTGCTTACATACCTATATTTATCAATTAACTTAATAAGGTATTTTACACAATTTTCTTCATACCTGGCACATACAGTCTCCTGTATTTTTTTATTAAAGCGAAGGACCAACCAGTGGTATAGTAAGACTTGTCTCTCTTAAAGATAAATATAATTATTTCTGGTTTAGAAAGCTAAATTGACTTTGGTTTAATAGAAATGAAACATGGATTCAGGTCTTTAACTCTCCCTTTAACTAGATCAGGACAACTTACTTAACTTGTGATTTAGCTTTTATGTCTACAAAATGAGAACATACTATGTTTTAACTGTGCTTTTTTCCAAATGTTTTTCTGAAGTGATATAGGGAGCAGCTATCTCAGATAGCTATGGATGTTCTTTAAAAGGGCAAATATATATACACTATTATGGTAGAGTATGATTTGTGTTTTCATTCAAAAATTACCTTTCTGGAACATGACATACTTAAGAATTTTAAATCATAATGATAACTCTTATTCAAGCTCCAGATCAGTTTTTTACTTCAAAAATTATAAAGCAGATACTAGAAGATTATAAATACTTTTCTGTTTAAATCTGGTTATCCCATACTTCACTGTGGAAATCCTATTTGTTTGGAGTTTAATAAAAGTGATCCCATGATTAAAGGTAACTTGGAAACATAGGAGTAGGGTCAGTCATTTGCTAGCCACACAAGAAGGTGGTTGTGAGAAATTTCCATTGTTGATTACAATAAGGTGAACGAATCTGGGTATTTTATTAAATCCTGTCTACATAGCAATGTTTGTTGACTTGACTGGGGCTAGAGGATCTACTTCCAAGGTCACTCATTTGTTTACTGATAAGTTGATGCTGATCTGGACCCCATGTTGGCCTTTCCATAGAGTTACCTGAATATCTTCACAACACAGTCACTGGCTCCAGTGAGCAAGCCAAGAAACCAAAGTGGAAGCTAAAATGTTTTTTATGACCTAGCCTCACAAGTCACATGCTATGCAATATTTTACTGCAAGTCAGCTCAGTTCAGCTTGGGAGAGCACTATACAAAAAGCTTGACTAGGAGATTCTAAAGATTATTGGGGACAATCTTGGAATGTAGTTGTGGTACCTCCCAACCATAAGTGCCACCCGTTATTTAAGAAAGGATTGTATCA
The DNA here is from genome assembly GCA_029783875.1 of Phataginus tricuspis. Classification (NCBI taxonomy): domain Eukaryota; kingdom Metazoa; phylum Chordata; class Mammalia; order Pholidota; family Manidae; genus Phataginus; species Phataginus tricuspis. The sequence continues at coordinate 743,485 of JAQQAC010009165.1, read as the reverse complement.
GCATTCTTAAATTTGGTGTTTATGGTAATCTCGAGGTGAGTTTATGAAAAAAACCTAAGGCTATCAGAACATTGCACTCCTTTCTGTTATTTATGCACTGCTCAGGAAAATGCTTGTTTGATTTAAAAAGTTTTTGCAGTAATTTATTTTTTATTATGTTTGATGTCCGATGAGAAGAAACCTCACACAAAGTGGGAGTATCTAAAGATACTAACACTGGCTTCCTCTTAGAACTGCAGGATACATCTTCAAGCTTTAATATATTGCTGAAATCTTGGCTACGTCATCTGTAGATGTTACTGCCTTAATCTTGCCATTGGATCCAGGTGTCACCTGGAAATCTAAGTGGATTTAGGACATTTTTCTTTCACAAGATGATGAATTCAAATGATAGTCTGTAGAAATTTAAGGTGCTGGCATGTTTATGCTGCTGGAGTAGTATGGAAGAGCTGCTACTCTAAGATAAAATTGAGAAAAAAAGTTGCCCATGTGTTATGTTTGAGTGTAATCTTTAGAGAATAATAATTTGAAGATTTAAATTTAGGGGGGAAGGAGATTTGTGCATCAATGTTTGCTTAGTTTAAATGTCTCAGACATCCAAATGAAATATCAGATAGATAGTTGGATATTCGGAGGAGAGGGTTAGGAAATAGATAAATTTTATATTTAGCATCATACAGATGATGATAAAAGCCCTGGGACTAGATGAGAAAACAGTGAAGAGAGAAAATAATCCTAGAATAAGCCCTGAGGTACTCCAGTTTTGCGATTAGTGAAGAGGCAGAATCATTAAAAGAAGTTAGAGGGAAGAGGACAACCAGAAGAATGTGTCACAGAGGCCAAGAAAAGATGTCTGTCTCAGATAGAAGAGAGTGATCAGCTCTGTCTACTGTCTAATGTTACTAAGGTGTTGTTGTACTAAAATGAGGGCAATGGAATTTGGCCACATTGTGGTCATTGGTAACCTTTACAGTTGAGCTTCAGGAAATTGTTTAGGATTAGGGTGGATTAAAGAGTGATTTACATGTAAGAAAATAGAGACAGGAAATGAAAGCCACTACATCAAGAAGTTTTGCTGTGATTTGACAGAGAAATGGGGCCCTATGTGGTGTGTGCACACCTGACAGGGTTGAGGGCGCTAGGATCAAGAGAGATTGGTGAAGATGAGTGATGCTAGAGCATGTTTGTGTGTTCATGAGAAGAACCAGTAGCAAGGAGAACTTGATTATATAGGGGAGAGAGGGGCTAATCAGAGGTGACTTCTTGAAAAGACAAGTCGTTGCAATCCATTGCCCAAGTGAGGGAATTGGTCTATGATAGGAGCAGGATACTTTTTCCATTTAATAGGAGGAAAGCAGTGCAAGGGAAATACGAGGGAATTTCTCTCTAATGGAATAAAGTAGGTCTTCACCTGAGAGTGGCATAGGTAGGAAAATAGGTGTGTTTCAGGTTCGAGGAGAGAAAAAACGTATAAAGACATTAACTCAGATAGTGGGAAACAGACTTTCTAGGAAACACGGTAGTCTTGCCAGGCAGTGCTGAATATGTTTATAGTGAATTTAAAGTGACACCAGCCCGCACTATCCTCGGACCCCCCATCCCCATCCCTTGCATAATAAGCTGCTGTGATACAGGCTTGCAAAAGAGGAATTGTTCATTCAGTTTAACCAGATTGGGGTTTACCAGGTAAATATAATAGAAGGAGAGAGAAATGTGGGGTCTGGGTGATATAAAAGTAGTGTTTAATGTTGCATTTAAGGAGGAGAGTACAGAAGAGAGTAATGAATAGTGAAACATGATGAGCACATTGGCTTTAAGAACTCAATAAGGCAAAAAAAAAATGGTGCATTCAGAGATAGTAGAGGGAACTAGTAGGATGGAAAGTATGCTTCAGAGACTGGAACTTTGGTAATTGAATATTTTGATTAAGATTTTGGAGTTGGTACAGTTACTGAAATGACAAGGCCCCCAATGTGATTATGGGAGTGGGTATTTGGAAGTGAAGAAGTTAAGAAACTAAGAAGCCAGGGCTTTAGATGAGTAATCCATGTAGACTTTGAAGTCACTAAGAGGGATGATGAGTAAGAATGGAGACGAGTACTGGGGGCAGTAGGAAGTGCATAGCTGAATAGTGTATCAGAAGAGCTTGAATGTTTGAAGAAGTAGAGAAAATAGTTTTGAAGTGGTAATTGGATGCGAGGAGTGCATCTTTACTTTCCCCTGACTCCTTCAACATCCTGCCGTTCCTGTCTACTCGCCTGAAGTGCACAGGGTGAAAGGGAAAAGGTCTCCCCTTGAAAACATTGCAAAGAAAGTGGTGTCATTTGATTTCAACTAAGATAAATAGGTAGAGAGGATGTTCATTGAAGAACTTGAAGTTATAGGGGACTTGATTGACTAATTTTTTAGTCTCATGTATTTTTAATACAATAGTATTAAAAACTGTACCATTTGATTATGAGTTACATAGATTTCTATGCTGTTAATATTAAATATGTTAAATACTATATCAAACCTGTTGTGGTAAAATTCACATTTTCTTTTGTGGATGGGGGAATATAAAGAGAGGAATATTTAATAGTTCAAAATTCCAAACATCTGGTATGATCCCATAGGAATAGCATTGACTGTGATGATTATGTCCCAGCCCTGCCCACAGACTGTTTAATCCATATGCAGTAGTAACTCCATAATTACCACCTATAACATTGAATAACTGTATTTCTAGAGGGAAATGCCTTCACCTTTTTGCTTAGGCTTATCAGAACATCTTATACTTGTTGCTGTGGAGTAAGTTTCCCTCCTTATCCTAGTCTTTGCCAGGCAATTAATGTGGGACTTCCCTGCTTCTCAGTTACTGGTAGGGCTCTAGTTTTGTGAGGGCCAAGGAATAATATTTAGAAATCAGAATAGAATTTGGGTAAAAAAGAAGAGTTTCAGGAAGTCAGGAGATAAGGAGCTATCTGGGGAATAGTTTGCTCTTTTAATGGCTCCCTATCCCTAATCCTAAAGCATGCACAAAATGTTTTTAGAACTTTATGGTCTCTTATTATTCATAAAAAATGGAAAGCTAATAAGAAATGAACAGGCTATTCCTATGCTTGTTCTTTTTCCACTTGCACTTTTTAAGGAACATTCACTTTATTCACTCAACAAATAATATAATTTTACTAAATACCTGGGACATTGCTTACATACTTAAGAAGATGAAGGCAGATTCTTGATCAGAAGCTGTGTCTAATGTGGGAAAATAAATCTAAGTTGAGTTCATAATTGATTTAAGTACTATAGGAACATAGAGGGAAAAGGATCTGACTATTCAGGATAGTTAGAGACAACTTCACAGAATTGTACCTTTTATGTGTGACAAGTAGTTCATTCATATTCCACAAATATTTGAGTAACTGCTTTGTACCCAGCAGAATACTAGTTGAGAATAAAGGAGTGATATATAAGAGTCATGTCCAAGGACCTTAATGAGAAAGATCAGTAAATAAATGACACTAAGTGTGTGGTAATGAGATAGCTGGTAGGTTCAGGGACCACTGGGAGCACACTAGGGGAGAGGGGATCTGACTCTGGCAAGAGGAGTTAGAGAAGGTTTCTGGGAGATGCTGTTTAAACTGAGTCCTAAAAAATGGGTCAGCATTAGCTAGGTGAAAAAGTTGGGGTGAGAACCTTTCGGGACATGAAATAGTGAGTACACATTGGTGGTGCGTGCACAGTAATCCAAGTGGACTGCAGCTGGAGTAGTTGGGTGGTCTGGGTAAAGGTGGAGAGACATGAAGGCCCCAAATAATAAAGGACCATATGTGTAGTGTCAGTTTGAACGTTTAATTTTCTGACCAGTTGAACACAGTGAAAGATGGAAAATACTAATCTTGAAGAATCTTTCTAGAACCTGGCAATATGGATTATTTTTTAAATATAGCTTAGTACATTTTTTTACTGTAAAAGTATTTGTACAAATCATTGTTAAAAATCTAAGCAGTAAAAAAGTGCCACCAATTTCTGCTCCCCAGAGGAAACCATTGTTAAGTTTCTTGAGTATTTTTTAAAACATGTTCTTTTTTTTTATTTTTTATTAAGGTATTATTGATATACGCTCTTATGAAGGTTTCACATGAACAATGTGGTTACTTCTTTTACCCATATTATCAAGTCCACACCCATACCCCAATGCAATCACTGTCCATCAGTGTAGTAAGACGCCACAGATTCATTGTTTGCCTTCTCTGTGCTACACTCTTTTCCCCATGACCCCCCACACCATGTGCACTAAATGTAATACCCCTTAATCCCCTTCTCCCTCCCTCCCCACCCGCTTTCCCACACCCCTCCCCTTTGATAACCACTAGTCCTTTCTTGGAGTCTTGAGTCTGCTATTATTTTGTTCCTTCAATTTTGCTACATTGTTATACTCCACAAATGAGGGAAATCATTTGGCACTTGTCTTTCTCTGCCTGGCTTATTTCACTGAGCATAATATCCTACAGCTCAGTCCATGTTGTTGCAAATGGTAGGATTTGTTTCTTTCTTATGGCTGAATAGTATTCCATTGTGTATATGTACCACATCTTCTTTATCCATTCACCTACTGATGGACACTTAGGTTGCTTCCATATCTTGGCTACTATAAATAGTGCTGTGATAAATATACGGGTGCATGTGTCTTTTTGAATCTAAGAAGTTGTATTCTTTGGGTATATTCCAAGGAGTGGGATTCCTGGGTCAAATGGTATTTCTATTTTTAGCTTTTAGGGGAACCACCATATTGTTTTCCACAATGGTTGAACTAGCTTACATTCCCACCAACAGTGTAGGAGAGTTCCCCTTTCTCCGCATCTTCTCCAGCATTTGTTGTTCTTAGTCTTTTTGATGCTGGCCATCCTTACTGGTGTGAGGTGATATCTCACTGTGGTTTTAATTTGCATTTCCCTGATGATTAGTGATGTGGAGCATCTTTTCATGTGCCTGTTGGCCATCTGAATTTCTTCTTTGGAGAAGTGTCTATTCATATCATCTGCCCATTTTTTAATCAGGTTATTTGCTTTTTGGGTATTGAGGTGTGTGAGTTCTTTATATATTTTGGATGTTAACCCCTTGTTGGATATGTCATTTACAAATATATTCTCCCATACTGTAGAATGCCTTTTTGTTCTTGATGGTGTCCTTTGCCATACAGAAGCTTTTTAGTTTGATGTAGTCCCGTGTGTTCGTTTTTGCTTTTGTTTCCCTGGTTCAAGGAGATGTGTTCAGGAAGAAGTCACTCATGCTTATATTCAGGAGATTTTTGCCTATGTTGTCTTCTTCTAAGAGTGTTATGGTTTCATGACTTACATTCAGGTCTTTGATCCATTTCGAGGTTACTTTTTGTATGGGGTTAAGCAATAATCCAGTTTCATTCTCTTGCATGTAGCTGTCCAGTTTTGCCAGCACCAGTTATTGAAGAGGCTGTCATTTCCCCATTGTATGTCCATGGCTCCTTTATCATACATTAATTGACCATATATGGTTGGGTTTATATCAGGGCTCTCTAGTCTGTTCCATTGATCTATGGGTCTGTTCTTGTGTCAGTACCAAATTGTCTTGATTACTGTTGCTTTGGAGTAGAGCTTGAAGTTGGGGAGCATAATCCCCCGCAGCTTTATTCTTCCTTCTCAGGATTGCTTTGGCTATTTGGAGTCTTTTGTGGTTCCACATGAATTTTAGAACTATTTGCTCTAGTTCATTGAAGAATGCTGATAGGCATTGCATCAAATCAGTAGATTGCTTTAGGCAGGATGGCCATTTTAACAATATTAATTTTTCCTATTCATGAGCCCAGGATGTGTTTCCATTTGTTGTTATCTTTTTTAATTTCTCTCATGAGTGTCTTGTAGTTTTCAGAGTATAGGTCTTTCACTTCCTTGGTTAGGTTTATTCCTAGGTATTTTATTCTTTTTGATGCAATTGTGAATGGAATTGTTTTCCTGATTTCTCTTTCTGCTAGTTCATTGTTAGTGTATAGGAATGCCACAGATTTCTGTGTATTAATTTTGTATTCTGCAACTTTGCTGAATTCAGATATTAGATCTAGTAGTTTTGGAGTGGGTTCTTTAGGGTTTTTTATGTACAACATCATGTCATCTGCAAACAGCGACAGTTTAACTTCTTCCTTGCCAATCCGGATGCCTTTTATTTCTTTGTGTTGTCTGATTGCCGTGGCTAGGACCTCCAGTACTATGTTGAATAGAAGTGGGGAGAGTGGGCATCCTTATCTTGTTCCCAATCTTAAAGGAAAAACTTTCAACTTCTCACTGTTAAGTATAATGTTGGTTGTGGGTTTGTCATATATGGCCTTTATGATGTTGAGGTACTTGCCCTCTATACCCATTTTGTTGAGAGTTTTTATCATGAATGGGTGTTGAATTTTGTCAAATGCTTTTCAGCATTTATGGAGATGATCATGTGGTTTTTGTCCTTTTTGTTGATGTGGTTGATGATGTTGATGGATTTTCAAATGTTGTACCATCCTTGCATCCCTGGAATAAATCCTACTTGATCATGATGGGTGGTCTTTTTGATGTATTTTTTAATTCAGTTTGCTAATATTTTATTGAGTATTTTTGCATCTATGTTCATCAGGTATATTGATCTGTAATTTTCTTTTTTTGTGGTGTCTTTGCCTGGTTTTTTATTAGAGTGATGCTGGCTTTATCGAATGAGTTTGGAAGTATTCCCTTTTCTTTTACTCTTTGAAAAACTTTAAGGAGGATGGGTATTAGGTCCTCACTAAGTCTTTGATAAAATACAGCAGTAAAGCCATCTGGACCAGGAGTTTTGTTCTTAGGTAGGTTTTTGATTACCAGTTCAATTTTGTTGCTGGTAATTGGTCTTCAGATTTTCTGTTTCTTCCTGTGTCAGCCTTGAAAGATTGTATTTTTCTAGAAAGCTGTTCATTTCTTTTAGGTTATTCAGTTTGTTAGCATATAATTTTTCATAGTATTCTCTAATAATTCTTTATATTTCTGTGGTGTCTGTAGTGATTTTTCCTTTCTCATTTCTGATTCTGTTTATGTGTGTAGACTCTCTTTTTTTCTTGGTAAGTCTGGCTAAGGGTTTATCTATTTTGTTTATTTTCTCGAAGAACCAGCTCCTGCTTTCATTGATTCTTTCTGTTGTTTTATTCTTCTCAACTTTATTTGTTTCTCCTCTAATCTTTATTATGTCCCTCCTTCCACTGACTGGGCCTCATTTGTTCTTCTTTTTCTAGTTTCATTAATTGTGAGTTTAGACTGTTCATATGGGATTGTTCTTCTTTCTTGAGGTAGGGCTCTATTGCAGTATACCTTCCTCTTAACACAGCCTTCGCTGCACCCCACAGATTCTGCAGTGTTGAATTATTGTTGTCATTTGTCTCCATATATTGCTTGATCTCTGTTTTTATTTGGTCATTGATCCATTGATTATTTAGGAGCATGTTGTGAAGCCTCCATGTGTTTGTAGGATTTTTCATTTTCTTTGCATAATTTATTTCTAGTTTCATACCTTTGTTGTCTGAGAAACTGGTTGGTACAATTTCAATCTTTCTGAATTTACCAAGGCTTTTTTTGTGGTCTAGTATATAGTCTATTCTTGAAAATGTTCCATGTGCACTTGAGAAGAATGTGTTTTCTGCTACTTCTGGGTGTAGAGTTCTGTAGATGTCTGTTAGGTCCATCTTTTCTAATGTGTTATTAAGTGCTCCTGTCTCCTTACTTATTTTGTGTCTGGTTGATCTGTCCTTTGGAGTGAGTGGAGTGTTGAAGTCTCCTAGAATGAATGCATTGCATTCTATTTCCCCTTTTAATTCTGTTAGTATTTGTTTCACATATGTAGGTGCTCCTGTGTTGAGTGCATAGATATTTTAATGGTTATATCTTCTTGTTGGATTGACCCCTTTATCGTTATGTAATGTCCTTCTTTGTCTCTTGTGACTCTCTTTATTTTAAAGTCTATTTTGTCTGATACGAGTACTGCAACTCTGGTTTTTTCTCCCTATTAGTTGCATGAAATATCTTTTTCCATCCCTTCACTTTTAGTCTGTGTATGTCTTTGGGTTTAAAGTGAGTCTCTTGTAGGCAGCATATAGATGGGTCTTGCTTTTTTATCCATTCAGTGACTATGTCTTTTGATTGGTTCAGTCAGACCATTTACATTTAGGGTTATTATCTAGAGGGATGTACTTATTGCTATTGCAGGCTTTAGATTCGTGGTTACCAAAGGTTCAAGGTTAACTTCCTTACTATCTAAGAGTTTAACTTAATTCACTTAATATGCTATTTCAAACACAGTCTAAAGGTTCTTTTTTCTCTTCCTTTTTCTTCCTCTTCCATTCTTTATATATTAGGTATCATATTCTGTACTCTTTGTCTATCCCTTGATTGACTTTGGGATAGTTGATTTAATTTTGCATTTGCTTAGTAATTAGCTGTCCTGCTTTCTTTACTGTGGTTTTATTACCTCTGGTGACCGCTATTAAACCTTAGGAACACTTCCATCTATAGCAGTTCCTCCAATATACACTGTAGAGATGGTTTGTGGGAGGTAAATTCTCTCAGCTTTTGCTTATCTGGAAATTCTTTAATCCCTCCTTCAAATTTAAATGATAACCTTGCTAGATAAAGTATTCTTGGTTCCAGGCCCTTCTACTTTATTGCATTAAATACATCATGTCACTCCCTTCTGGCCTGTAAGGTTTCTGCTGAGAAGTCTGATGATAGCCTGATAGGCTTTCCTTTGTATGTGATCTTATTTCTCTCTCTGGCTGCTTTTAATAGTCTGTCCTTATCCTTGATCTTTGCCGTTTTAGTTACTACATGTCTTGGTGTCTTCCTTGGGCCCCTTGTGTTGAGAGATATGTGCATCTCCATGACCTGAGAGACTATCTCCTCCTCCAGATTGGGTAAATTTTCAGCAATTACCTCTTCAAAGACACTTAACTATCCCTTTTTCTCTCTCTGCTTCTTCTGGTACCCCAATAATGCGAATATTGTTCGGTTTGGATTGGTCACACAGTTCTCTCAATATTCTTTCATTCTTAGAGATCCTTTTTTCTCTCTGTGCCTCAGCTTCTTTGTTATTCCTCTTCTCTAGTTTCTATTTCATTTTTCTTCTCCTCCACTGTATCTAATCTGCTTTTAAAACTTTCCATTGTATGTTTCATTTCTGATACTGTGTTCTGTAATGATTGGATCTCTGACTGGAATTCATCCCTGAGTTCTTGAATATTTTTCTGTACCTCCATGAGCATGTTAATGATTTTTGTTTTGAAATCTCTTTCAGGCAGATTCATGAGGTCGATTTCATTTGAATCTTTCTCAGGGGTTGTATTCATAATTTTACTTTGAACCAGGTTCGTTTGGCATTTCATATTTGTATATGGCACCCGCTAGTGCCCAGAAGCTCTACACTCTGGAGCTGCTCAGCCCCTGAAGTAATGTCAGTGGTTGCAGCGGAGTGGTGTTGGTGCCGGTGGGGGAGGAAAGAGGTGTTTAATGCTTCCCAGGTGCTATGCCTATCTCCACTGCCTGAAACAGTGGGCCGAGCACACAGGTATAAGCCTCTGTGCTTTGCCTTTGTAGCTGCTGTAGACGGGGCTTCCCTCTGGCTGTCATAACGCCAGGGTAGGGTTTGCCGGTTTGCGAGCCAGGTGGGGCTGGCTGGGAGAAAGGGTTAGTAGCTGCGTATCACGGAAGGGGTCCTTGGAGCTCTGTAGTCGGCAGCCAGGGAGCTGGAGCTCCTGAAGATCATGAAAGTTCCCAACCTGCTGTGCAGAGTGCACCCAGACTATTTTGTCTACCTATCCTTTCTCCTGAGCAGTAAGTTCTGTGCAATCCTTGCCCCTTTAGCAGCCCTCTTGATGTTAGGAAGTCTCTCAGACTGCCCCCATTTCTTTTGCCCCAGAGCAGCCGGATATGGATCCCTGCTTTTCACAAGTAACTGGAATCTCATTCTCTCCAGGTATTCTGCCTGTCTTAGCTTTCCAACCCCCTAATCAGAAGAGTTCCATGAAATATAGTTTTGTGCTCCCAGATCAGATCTCTGGAGTTAGGTATTCAGCAGTCCCAAGCCTCCACTCTCCCACCACTCTGTTTCTCTTCCTCTTGCTGGTTTATATTTCTGTGGTGTCCGTAGTGATTTTTCAGAGCTGGGGTGGAGGACGGGCTTGGGTCCCGCCAGGCCACGGCTTTTGTACGTTACCCTGTTCCGTGAGGTTCATTCTTTTCTCCAGGTGTATGCAATTTGGCTTAGTCCTCTTTCCTGTTGCTCTTTCAGGATTAGTTGTGTTAATTATATTTTCATATTATATGTGGTTTTAGGAGGAAGCCTCTGTCTCACCTCTCATGCCGCCATCTTTAATCCTCTCTCCCATAGTGTTCTTCATACTGTAATAGCGTTAGACAAAAAAAAAAACTATTTCAAAAGAAGTATCTGGGGAAAGAGGGTATTGGGGAATCAACCCTCCAACTTCCAGAAAAGTAAGATTTTGTTTAAACTGTATAAAATAAATAGGTTGATAGATGCAGCCATGTTGTCCTATCAATGCATAGGAGACTTTTTTTTTTTAAGAACTTTGTGTTCTCAACTATAAAAGAACAAATACCAAAAAGATCTCTTTTCTGTGACAAGTGTTTTATTGAATAGATCTGTTTGACTAAAATAACAAACCTTCTTTGGGAAAAGATTAAGAAAATGCCATTTTCCAAAGAAAAAACTGAAGGAACAAAACAGCAGCAGACTCACAGAACCCAAGAACGGACTAACAGTTACCAAAGGGAAAGGGACTGTGGAGGGTTGGTGGGAAGGGAGGGATAAGGGGACAAAAGGGCATTACGATTAGCACACATAATGTTTGGGGTGGGATACGGGGAAGGCAGTATAGCACAGAGAAGACAAGTAGTGACTCTATAGCATCTCACTACGCTGATGGACAGTGACTGTAATGGGGTATGTGGTGGGGACTTGATAATAGGGGGAGTCTAGTAACCATAATGTGGCTCATGTAATTGTACATTAATGATACCAAAATATAAATAAATAAATAAATAAATGCCATTTTCAAATTGTAGTAGGTACAGACTGGTTTGGGATCAAGATGCTTACTGACAGCTGGTGTCTGTTAAGGAAAGTAATTGTGAAATGAAAGTTAGTCCAATTCTTAAGAAATCATACTTTTTGCTTCTATAAAAGCTATATGACACTTCAGATGTACCCAATCTTGGTGAAATTGGCAAAGAAAATTTTTTAAAACTTATAAAATAAATGTCAAGTTTTAGTTTTAGAAACATTAATCTGTGTTGAGAGAATTATACTTACTAGTTTGCCTCGATTCTCCTTTCTTTCTACCTCTTCAAACATTATGTTAAGTATTAATTTTGAACTTTTATTAGCTGATTTATTCTCCTAATCCTTAAAATGAATCTGTATATTAAGTACTATTGGGAGTACTACAAGTGACCCAGAGGTTTCTGATTGATTGACGTAATCCAGTAATACCAGGTAGATTTTTTTTTCATTTTACTTAATAAAAAGCTGGGATTATTTGGCCTATAATAGCAATGTTTATCTTCAGATACTCAGAAGTGGAATAATTTTGTAGTCTGTATTTTCCCTTACATTTTAAATTTTGGCATAAAGCAAGAAGGAGAGAAGATACTCAAAAAGGAAGAAAATGGTATAGAATTAGGCAATACCATCTATAATTGGTTTATTGGTTCTTGAAAAAGTGATTATTTTCTCATCCTGCTACAAGAATTTGAAGATACTGGTTTTGACCCAAGAATTTGGTTTAAGGTTCTGATAATGTAATGCCATTATTAGTCCATATAGTTATTCTTTGATGTACACCAGATTTTCTTTTTTAAATATCAACTAAAATTAGTTTTTTCCCTTATAATTCTGATTTATTTCAGGGGCTAATTTGTGTGTTACAAATTGATAAATGATTCATCAAGTCATCTAGGTATTTTATAGTAATTTAACTATTAAAGTGATGGGAGATTTTAGTGTTTTCCTGAGAAGAAAAAGTCTATTTTAAAAAATTCATTTTCTGTGCTCCTATTTCTTGAATTCACAGTATTACCATAAACATTAAGTCACTGAGCTCTTCAGTGTTAAACTGTTACCTTTATGAATAGGGTTTGTAAGTTTGTATTGTAAATTTTACATTTGGGAGCTATCTTATAGCTGTTGTAGACTTTCAGAAAGATCAAAGTTGAAAACATTGAGCAAGATAATACTTTTTTTTTTTTTGGTATCCTTAATCTACAATTGCATGTGCAATATTACAGTTATTAAACTACTCCCATCAACAGGCCCCCCCCACCAACCCCATTACACTCACTGTCCATTATCTGCTAATCGTAATGCCCCTTTTTCCCCCTTGTCCCTCCCTTCCCACCCATCCTCCTCAGTTCCTTTCCCTTTGGTAACTATTAGTCCGTTCTTAGGTTCTGTGAGTCTGCTGCTGTTTTGTTCCTTCACTATTTTTCTTTGTTCTTATACTCCACATATGAGTGAAATCATGTGATACTTGTCTTTTTCGGCTTGACTTATTTCACTGAGCATAATACCCTCTAGCTCCATCCATGTTATTGCAAATGGTAGCATTTGTTGTCTTCTTATGGCTGAATAATATTCTATTGTGTATTTGTACCACATCTTCTTTATCCATTCATCTACTGATGGACGCTTAGGTTGCTTCCATTTCTTGGCTCTTGTAAATAGTGCTGTGATAAACATAGGAGTGCATCTGTCTTTTTCACACTGGACTGCTGCATTCTTAGGGTAAATTCCTAGGAGTGGAATTCCTGGGTCAAATGGTATTTCTATTTTGAGTTTTTTTTGAGGAACCTCCATACTGCTTTCCACAATGGTTGAACTAATTTGCATTCCCACCAGCAGTGTAGGAGGGTTCCCTTTTCTCCACATGCTCGCCAACATTTGTTGTTGTTTGTGTTTTGGATGTTGGCAATCCTCAGTGGTGTGAGGTGATATCTCATTGTGATTTTAATCTGCATTTCTCTGATGATTAGCGATGTGGAGCATCTTTTCATGTGCCTGTTGGCAATCTGAATTTCTTCTTTAGAAAAGTGTCTATTCATGTCCTCTCCCCATTTCTTAATTGGATTATTTGCTTTTTGTTGTTGAGGTGCCTGAGTTCTTTATATATTTTGGATGTCAACCCCTTATCAGATACATCATTTATGAATATATTTTCCCATACTGTAGGATGTCTTTTTGTTCTACTGATGGTGTCCTTTGCTGTACAGAAGCTTTTCAGCTTGATATAGTCCCACTTGTTCATTTTTGCTTTTGTTTCCCTTGCCCAGGGAGATATGTTCATGAAGAAATCGCTCATGTTTATGTCCAAGAGATTTTTGCCTATGTTTTTTCCTAAGAGTTTTATGGTTTCGTGGCTTACATTCAGGTCTTTGATCCATTTTGAGTTTACTTTTGTGTATGGGGTTAGACAGTAGTCCAGTTTCATTCTCTTACATGTAGCTGTCCAGTTTTTCCAACACCAGCTGCTGAAGAGGCTGTCATCTCCCCATTGTATATCCAAGGCTCCTTTATCATATATTCATTGACTATCTATCTTTGGCTTAGTGTTTCATTTTTCTGTTCTGTTCCACTGGTCTGTGAGTCTGTTTTTGTGCCAATACCAAATTGTCTTGATTACTGTGGCTTTGTAGTAGAACTTGAAGTCAGGGATCACAATTCCCCCTGTTTTATTCCTCCTTTTCAGTATTGCTTTGGCTATTCAGGGTCTTTTGTGGTTCCATATGAATTTTAGAATTATTTGTTCCAGTTCATTGAAGAAAGCTGTTGGTAGTTTGATAGGGATTGCATTGAATCTGTAGATTGCTTTAGGTAGTATAGCCATTTTGACAATATTTATTCTTCCTAGCCAAGAGCATGGTATGAATTTCCATTTGTTAGTGTCCTCTTTAATTTCTCTTATGAGTGTTTTGTAGTTTTCAGGGTATAGGTCTTTCACTTCCTTGGTTAGGTTTATTCCTAGGTATTTTGTTCTTTTTGATGCAATTGTGAATGGAATTATTTTCCTGATTTCTCTTTCTGTTAGCTCATCGTTAGTGTATAGGAAAGCAACAGATTTCTGTGTGTTAATTTTGTATCCTGCAATTTTGCTGAATTCAGGTATTAGTTCTAGTAGTTTTGGAGTGGAGTCTTTAGGGTTTTTTATGTACAATATCATGTCATCTACAAATAGTGACAATTTGACTTCTTCTTTACCAATCTGGATGCCTTGTATGTCTTTGTTTTGTCTGATTGCCGTGGCTAGGACCTCCAGTACTATGTTGAATAACAGTGGAGAGAGTGGGCATTCCTGTCTTGTTCCCGATCTTAGATGAAAAGCTTTCAGCTTCTCACTGTTAAGTATGATGTTAGCTGTGGGTTTGTCATATATGGCCTTTATGATGTTGAGGTACTTGCCTTCTATACCCATTTTGTTGAGAGTTTTAATCATGAATGGATGTTGAATTTTGTCAAATGCTTTTTCAGCATCTATGGAGATGACCATGTGGTTTTGTTCTTCTTTTTGTTGATGTGCTGAATGATGTTGATGCATTTTCAAATATTGTACAATCCTTGCATCCCTGGGATGAATCCGACTTGATCATGGTGTATGTTTCTCTTGATGTATTTTTGAATTCGGTTCGGTAATATTTTGTTGAGTATTTTTGCATCTACGTTCATCAGGGATATTGGTCTGTAATTTTCTTTTTTGGTGAGGTCTTTGCCCGGTTTTGGTATTAGAGTGATGCTGGCTTCATAGAGTGAGCTTGGAAGTATTCCCTCCTCTTCTATTTTTTGGAAAACTTTAAGGAGAATGGGTGTTATTTCTTCTCTATATGTCTGGTAAAATTCAGAGGTGAATCCATCTGGCTCAGGGGTTTCGTTCCTGGGTAATTTTTTGATTATCAATTAAATTTAGTTGCTGGTGATTGGTCTGTTTAGTTTTTCTGTTTCTTGCTTGGTCAGTCTTGGAAGGTTGTATTTTTCTAAGAAGTTGTCCATTTCTTCTAGGTTTTCCAGCTTGTTAGCATATAGATTCTCATAATATTCTCTTATAATTCTTTGTATTTCTGTGGGTTCCGTCGTGATTTTTCCTTTCTCATTTCTGATTCTGTTTATGTGTGTAGATTTTCTTTTTCTCTTAATAAGTCTGTCTAGGGGTTTATCTATTTTGTTTATTTTTTCAAAGAACCAACTCTTGGTTTCATTGATTTTTTTCTATTGTTTTATTCTTCTCAATTTTATTTATTTCTTCTCTGATCTTTATTATGTCCCTTCTTCTGGTGACTTTGAGCCTCATTTGTTCTTCTTTTTCCAATTTCAGTAATTGTGTCTTTAGACTATTCATTTGGGATTGATATTCCTTCTTTAAATCGGCCTGGATTGCAATATACTTTCCTCTTAGAACTACTTTTGCTGCATCCCACACAATTTGTGGCTTTGTGTTATTATTGTCATTGGTCTCCAAATATTCTTTGATCTCTGTTTTAATTTGGTCATTGACCCATTGATTATCTAGGAGAATGTTGTTAAGTCTCCATGTCTTTATGAGCCTTTTTGTTTTCATTCTAAAATTTATTTCTAGTTTTATACCTTTGTGATCTGAGAAGTTGGTTGGTAGAATTTCAATATTTTTGAATTTACTGAGGTTCTTTTTGGGGCCTAGTATGTGGTCTATTCTGGAAATGTTCCATGTGCACTTGAGAAGAATGTGTATCCTGTTGCTTCTGGGTGTAGAGTTCTGTAGATGTCTGTTAGGTCCATCTGTTCTAGTGTGTTGTTCAGTGCCTCTATGTCTTTACTTATTTTCTGTCTAGTTGTTCTGTCCTTTGGAGTGAGTGGAGTGTTGAAGTCTCCTAAAATGAATGCATTGCATTCTATTTCCCCTTTTAATTCTGTTAGTAGTTGTTTCACATATGTAAGTGCTCCTGTGTTGGGTGCATATATATTTATAATGGTTATATCCTCTTGTTGGACTGACCCCTTTATCATTATGTAATGTCCTTCTTTATCTCTTGCTACTTTCTTCGTTTTGAAGTCTATTTTGTCTGATAGAAGTACTGCAACACCTGCTTTTTTCTCCTTGTTGTTTTCATGAAATATCTTTTTCCATCTCTTCACTTTTAGTCTGTGTATATCTTTGGGTTTGAGGTGAGTCTCTTGTAAGCAGCATATAGAATGGTCTTGCTTTTTTATCCATTCTTTTACTCTGTGTCTTTTGATTGGTGCCTTCAGTCCATTTACATTTAGGGTGATTATCGATAGATATGTACTTATTGCCATTGCTGGCTTTAGATTTGTGGTTAGTAAAGGTTCAAGGGTGAGCAAGATAATACTTAAAAAAACACACACAGAGACAAAATAAGCCAGGTGCAGAAAGAGAAATACCATATGATTTCACCTCTTTCTGGAGCATAAAAACAAAGCAAAACAAAGGAACAAAATAGCAGTAGACTCATAGACACTGAGAAGGGACTAGTGGTTACCAAGGGGAAGGGTTGAGGTAGGTGGTGAGGGGAGAGTGAAGGGGATAAAAAGGCACAATAATTCACAATCACAATATAAAATAAGTTGGTCATGGGAATGGTAGTACAGCATGGAGAATATAGTCAATGATTCCTTATCAGTATGTTGACATATGGCAACCATGCTAGAGGGGGTGAGGATTTAATAATACGGTTGGTGGATGTTGAACCACTGTGTTGTGTATTTGAAACCAACATAAAATTGTATATAAATGATACTTTAATTTAAAAAATAACAGGCAAGCATAAAATCTTGTTTTAAACATTCTGTTTTTAAAAATTGATCTATTAGTTTTTTGCCCTTGGGGAAGGATAGTTTAAAACATTGGTTGCCCTAAAACTGGAACTGTGCCAGATTAGGGCTTGTTAAGAATTTAGAAAAAACAAATTTCCTTTACTTATATGCAAATATTTAAATATTTTATAGCTGGGTAAAATGGTTGCCGAAGGTAACTTTGTTTTTTTTTAACAACATAAAAATTATAAATAACTGTTGTGAAAATTGCCAAAAAAAAATAAAATTTAGTGTTTTTCCCTGTTTGTTACTTTCCAATTAAAAAAGTCTTTCACCAATAAATTTAACTATAAATTAGTAGTATGCTTATAATTTCTGATTATTTCTATTTTGAGTGGATTACTTGAGTAGAAACTAGAAACTAGTCCTGTTAATTTTTGTGGATCTGCTCTAATCAAGTGTCCTTCCTTATATGAAATACCTATATTTTTCATTGTCTGTAAAATGAAATCTAACTTTTTTAACCTAACAGAGAAAATCTGGAAAATTTCTAAGCATCTTTAAATGATAGTTCTGTTGCTACTTTCTCTCTGAAATCCTTCTTGATTACCTAGTCGGAAATTATCTGGTCTCATCCTTTGATACACATGTTGCCTTGTATTAAAAGTTTTGCTGTAAATGTTTTATATCCCTACTAGGTTGTATGTTGATGTCTTATTCATTTTTATATCAACTGTATTTATATATTTAACAATACACATTGAATGCTTACTGCACACGACTTGTTCTAGGTGTGAAGGGAATAGCAGTGCACAAGAAGCATCTAGGTTCCCGTCTCTAGGAATTTATATTCCAGTTTGGGAAACAAAGATGAGGTAAACAAAAAGATAGATAAAACCTTTCAGATCTTAAATGGTTTGAGGAGAAAACAGCATGATGTGATAGAAAGTTTAAAGGCTATACCAATGTTGATGAGGTGGTCATGGAAGGATTCTTTGAAAATGTGACATTTACAGTCCAGCAAGTAGATATAACCATTACAAATATGTATGCACCCAACATAAGAGCACCTAAATATGTAAAACAAATACTAAAAAATTGAAGGGGAAATAGACTACAACTCATTCATTTTAGGAGACCTCAACACACCACTGACATCAGTAGATCAACCAGAGAGAAGATAAGTAAGGAAACAAAGGCACTGAACAACACATTATATCAGATGGACTTAACAGATATCTACAGACCATTCTACTCAAAAGCAGCAGGATACACATTTTTCTCAAGTGTACATGGAACATTCTCCAGAATACATCATACCAGGCCACAAAAAGAGCCTCAATAAATTCAGAAAGATTGAAATCATATCAAGCAACTTCTCAGAACACAGTGGTATGACACTAGAAATATATTACACAAAGAAAACAAAAAAGCCCTCAAACACATGGAGGCTAAACAACATTCTTCTAAATAATCAATGGATCAATGAACAAATCAAAACAGAAATCAAGCAATATATGGAGACAAATGAAAACAAAACTTCAGCTGTTCAAAATTCGTGGGACACCACAAAGGCAATTCTAAGAGGGAAGTACAAAGCAATACAGGCCTACCTCAAGAAACAAGAACAATCCCAAATAAACAGTCTAAACTCACAGTTAAAGAAACTAGAAAAAGAAGAACAAATGAAACCCAAAATTAGTAGGAGGGATGTATAATAAAGATCAGAGCAGAAAAAAATAAAATAGAGATAAGAATAAAACAGTAGTAAAAATTAATGAAACCGATAGCTGGCTCTTTGAGAAAATAAACAAAATAGACAAACCCCTTGCCCGAATTGTCAAGAAAAAAAGAGAGAGGACACAAATAAACAAAATCAGAAATGAAAAAGGAATAGTCAAAACAGATATCACAGAAATACAAAGAATTACTAGAGAATTCTATGAAAAATTATATCCCTGTAAATTGGACAACCTAGGAGAGATGGACAAATTCCTAGAAAAGTAAAACTTTCCAAGATTGACCCTTCCAAGATTCTGTTTTCATCTTCAAAGAAACAGTAAATCTGAACAGACCAATTACCAGAGATGAAATTGAATTGGTAATCAAATAACTTCCAACAAACAAAAGTCTGGACCAGATAGCTTCACAGCTGAATTCTGCCAAACATTTAAAGAAGACCTAATATCCATCCTTAAAGTATTCCAAAAAGTAGAAGAGGAGGGAATACTTCCAAACTCATTCTATGAGGCCAGCGTCACTCTAATTCCAAAATCAGACAAAGATACTACAAAAAAAAATTTTTTAAGCCAGTATCTCTGATGAACAAAAAATCCTCAACAAAATACTATCAATCAAATTCAGAAATAAATCAAAAGGATCATCCATCATGACCAAGTGGCATTTATTCCAAGGATGCAAGAATGGTACAATATTTATAAATCAGTCAACATCATACACCACATGAACAAAAAGAAGGATAATAACTACAATTATCTCAATAGATGTGGAAGAAGCATTTGAAAAAATTCAAAGTCCATTCATGATTAAAATTCTCAACAAAATGAGTATAGAGGGTACATATTCCAGCATAAAAAGGGCCATATACAACAAACCCAGAGTGGACGTCATACTCGCGAAAAGCTGAAAATTTTTCCTCTAATATCAGGAACAAGACAAGGATGACCACTCTTACCACTTTTATTCAACATAGTGCTGGAGGTCCTAGCCATGGCAATCAGATAAGATAAAGAGATAAAAGGCATCCAGATTGGCAAGGAAGAAGTTAAACTGTCACTATTTGCAGAGTACATGATATTGTACATGGAGAAGCCTAATGAGTCCACAAAAAAAAAAACCTGGATTCACTGGGTTCAGCTAAATTGTAGGATACAAAATTAATACACAGAAATCTGTTGCATTCCTATATACTAACAACAAACTAGCAGAAAAAGAAATCAGGAAAGCAATTCCATTTACAATTTCATCAATAAAATAAAATACCTAGGAATAAAGCTAACCAAGGAGGTGAAAAGCCTGTACCCTGAAAACTACAAGACACTCATGAGAGAAATTAAAGAAGATGCCAATAAATGGAAATCTATCCTGTGCTCATGGATAGAAAGAATTTATATTGTCAAAATGGCCATCCTGCCCAAAGCAATTTGAAAATACCGGTGGCTTTTTTCATTGAAATAGAGCAGAACAAGCAGTGTGTTCTGGCATGAAACAGAACCATAGATCAATGAAACAGCATAGAGAGCCCAGATATAAACCCACACATATATGACAATTAATATACGATAAAGGAGCCTGGAATATACAATAGGGAAATGACAGCCTCTTCAACAACTGGTGTTGGAAAAACTGGACAGCTACATGCAAGAGAATGAAGAAACTGGATCACTGTCTAATTCCATACACAAAAAGTAAGCTCAGAGTGGATCAAAGACCTCAATTTAAATCATGAAACCATAAAACTCTTAGAAGAAAACATAGGCAAAAATATCTTGAACATAAGTATGAGCAATTTTTTCCTGGACACATCTCCTCAGGCAAAGGAAACAAAATAAAAAATGGACAAGTGGGACTACATCAAACTAAAATGCTCTGTACAGCAAAGGGCACCATCAGCAGAACAAAAGGCAACCTACAATATTGAAGAACATATTTGTAAACGATTTATCTGATAATATCCAAAATATATAAAGAGCTCATATGTCTCAACACCAAAAAAAAACAAATAAACCAATTAAAAAATGGGTGGAGGACCTGAACAGACATTTCTCCAAAGAAGAAATACAGATGGCCAACAGGCACGTGAAAAGATGCTCCACATTGCTTATCATCAGGGAAATTTTGCAAATCAAAACCACAATGAGATATCTATCACCTCACACCAGTTAAAATGGCCACTATGCAAAAGACAAGAAATAACATGTTGGTAAGGAAAGATATGGACAAATGGGAACTCTCCTACACTGTTGGTGGGAATGTAAATTGTTATATCCACTATGGAAAGCAGTATGAATGTATATCAAAAAAACTAAAAATAGAAATACCATACAATCCAGTAAGTACACTTCTAGGAATTTACCCGAAGAAAAAAAAAATCCCTGATTTGAAAAGATATATACACCCCTGTTTATCACCACATTATTTACAATAGCCAAGATATGGAAGCAACCAAAGTGTCTATCAATAGATGAATGTATAAAGGAAATGTACATATACACAATATTTTTCAGCCATATAAAAGAAAGAGATACTGTCATTTGCGACAACATGAATGGACCTATAAAGGGTGTTATACTCAGTGAAATAGGCCAGGCAGAGAAAGATAAATACCATATGATTTCATTTACTTGTGAATGTAAAAATAGAACAAAACAAAATAAACAAAATAGCAGTAGACTCATAGACACTGAGAAACAGTTGGGTTTGAGGAGCAAGAGTGGGATGAAAGGGCACAAAAATTCTTAATCATAAAGAATTAAGAATGGGCTCAGAATGGTGGTACAGCATGGAGAATATAGCCAATGATTCTGTAGCATCTCCCCATGTTGATAGTAAGTACACTGCTTTGGGTGAGGATTTAATAAAATGGATAACTTAAACAGCTGTCACATACTTGAAACCAATATAAGACTGTATGTATATCAATGATACTTCAGATTTTTAAAAGAAAGATTGTTTTGGGTATTTGGGGTTTTTGTGTTTCCATACAAATTTTAGAACTGTTGTATTTTGTGAAAAATGCCCTGGAATTGATAGAGATTGCACTTATTCTGTGGATCTTTTTTAGTAGTATGGAAATTTTAATAATATTAATTCTTCCTGTCTATGAGCATGGAATATCTTTCCATTTATTTGTGTCATGTTTGGTTTCTTTCATCAGTGCCTTAATGTTTTCAATGTATAGGTCTTTCACCTCCGTAGTTAAATTTATTCCTAAGTATTTTATCCTTTTCTATGCATATCTGACAGTTTTAATCATCTTTAAGTATACCGAAAGTATAAATAACCAAGATGTTATCAATCATTGAGGTTGCTTATAACATTTCACTAGTATAAGCAATACTGAGTATCTTTGAATATAAATCTTTCTGCATGTAGCTGATTGTTAATAGAATAATTTCTTTTAACTAGATTTACTTTGATATAAGCATTTTAAACATTTTGAGGACTTTTGAAAGCTACTGCCTGTTTTTATTGACCCACAACACAATTTTAAATACCATTGCCTGTTTAATAGTTAGAAATGATACTTTAGTTTTTGTTTTGATTCCTTAATGTAGTAGAACATTTTCTGAATATTTATTAATCCTGTGTATTCTTTCTCATGTAAATTGCTAGGAAGCTTTTTGACAAGAAAAAGTTAAGTTTTTTCTACTGTAAGCAGATGCCTCAGGCAATACAGCACTCTAAATTAAAAGGCATTCCAAAATGGTCCCCCACCACAGTGCAGTGGGAGCTTTGGCAGCAGAAGCTAGAGTGGTGCTTGCTGCTTCTCGGTCATAGCGGCACATACCCAATGCCTAGGCCTC
Organism: Phataginus tricuspis; assembly: GCA_029783875.1. NCBI lineage: Eukaryota > Metazoa > Chordata > Mammalia > Pholidota > Manidae > Phataginus > Phataginus tricuspis. Next base: position 721,115 of record JAQQAC010009165.1, on the reverse strand, counting down.
ATCCTTGGAGATTCTGACTTAATGGTGTTCTTATAAGTACTTGTGCTCGTAAAGTGACTCTACTGTGCAGCCACCTGGCCTCAGAAACTTACTTCCAAGGCTGTGTCACATTTTTTTCACCTCCAGGGCCCAGGGTTTTTATTTAAAGCATTCAATTTCCTTTGTAGAAGTCGTATTTTGCTTAACATTCATTATTCAGCATTTGTTCTACTGTTGTTCTGTGAGGGCATCTATGTTGCATGCCCTTGGAAGATTAATTTTAAATAATTTCTTATGCTGATATTTAATGAACACCTGTTAATGTACAAAATATTGATACCACCATGAGACATACAAGATAAAACCAAGTATGGGTCTTCCCTCAAGAATCTTATAGTCAGGAATGGGAAACGAGATGTGCACAGTTACAAATGTGTCCATGCCATAAAAGAGGTAATGAATACTAGAGGGAAGAGAGGAGTGAATTGATTCTAGACAGGATGGTAGATTACTGCATGGAAATGTATGTTTAGTCTGAACCTCGATTTGGACCAATACAGTTATTAATAATCCTTTAGTTTTAAAAAGTATTTCCTTTTATAAAGTTTGTTCACAATTACACATTTGCTCTTTAAAACATCTCTATAAAATAAGCCAAACAGTTAACGTTTATTTTACAGATGAACAAGTAGCCAAGTCTTAGACTAGTTAAGCGACTCATCCAGAGTCATAAAGGTACAAAATGAAAAATTCAGAACTTTGAACCTAAGTTTTCAGTCACCATGTGATGGACACTTCTACTGTTATCACACTAGAGTAAAAGCAAAAAGATGTAGAGTTAGGTGAGTTTTAGAAATGGCTAATGTTTACTTTGACTGAACTATTATTAGGATGTAATTTCTGAAATAGGTGAAGATAAAGCTGTAGTGTGGTGGGCAGAATAACGGCTCCACAGAGATGTCCACTTCCTGTGAATATGTTAGATTGGGTAACAAAGGAGAATTATGATTGCAGACAGAATACCTTTGCTATTGAGGTAACCTGAAAATATCGAGACTATCCAGGACTGTTGAGGTGGGCCAGTGTAAGGATATTTAAAGTGGAAGAGGGAAGCAGAAGAAAGAGATAGTGACAGAAGCAAGGTCAGAGTGCTACAGATAGAAAAGGAAATCAAACCACCATTGCTAGCTTTGAAGACGGGGAAGAGACCTTGAATTAAGGAATGTAGATTGTCTGTAGAAGCTGGAGAAGGCTGGAAAGAATACAGATTCTTGCTTAAAGCCTCCAGAAAGGAGTACAGCCCATCAGATACCTTGATTTTAGCTCAGTGAGACCCATTTTGGATTTCTGAACTACAAAACTGTGCGATAATAAATTTTGTTGTTTCAAGCCGTGAAATTTGTGATAATTTGTTATGGCAGCCATTGGAAACTTAATACATGTTATAATGTAGGCTGAATAATTAACATGCCATTCAGGGCACGCCATGACTAAACTACAGACTTTCCCAATTCCAGTGTCAGCGATGGAAAGGCATAAGATATTCTTGAGCAGGGTGGAAAAGACTGTTTTGATATTTGCTGATTATTGATTAGAAAGCATAAAGATTGGAAAGAGAAAATCTAAGTTTCTGTTATTGGTGCTAGGAACATTTCTTTTGAAAATGTTTTGCCCCCTGTGGTAACAGAACACACAGTCTTCTACAATCCCTATGACTGTATCTCCTGCTTAGTTTATATATCACTAAAAATTGCTATTGCAGCATTTCAGCTCTTTCCCATGTCACATGAAAAACAGAAAAGATGTGAGAATTGGTCTTGACAACTAATTTGGCCTTTGACATTTGACCCATTTTATTCTCTTAGCTTTTTTGTCATACTGTAACCCAGTATAAATCTAAAGACTGAAAGATTTCTAAATGATTCTGGGCTTTATTTGATAGCTTAGCACCTGGAGAACTTAGATTATTACACTAGCATGTGCTTTTTTAATACATAATGATTAGTTTTAAGGAAAAAAATTTCTGTTGATCCCTTTGTAGGCATAAGTCTTTCTACTCTGAGGTCCCCAGTAAAGAAAAAAATAAGTATTGACAAGGCAAAAGAATCTTTTAAGACAACTGAAAGAAGCACTAATTTTAACTCCTTTTTATGTAAGTTAATATTGTTGACCATATTTTTCTTGTCAGTTTTTAAATCACAAGTCTTAAATTAGGCCAAACATGTCTATTAAAATGGAATGTAATATTTAAAACATTAAGAATCCTATTCTATTTTGTCATTAATTTTTTTAAGCTACGTAAGGTTCTGTTTTTGTTCTTCTTTAAGGTGAACTGTGTGTTCATATTTATAACATTTACTTGGGAATATTTACTAAATATAGTCAAGTTGATCATAATGAATATAGGTATTTGTCAGTGCCATCTTATAATAGCTTTAACATGCAATTTATTTCTGTGTTTAACTTTGGTCAGAAAGTATTTTTAATGCATACATGTATATATGTAGTGTAAATAACATTTTTGTTTAAACAGGGATGGCAGGAGCTTTATTCTTTAAACCTAGTAGCACAGATTAATGCTTCAGTGATCTCCATTACATTCAAATTTGGCCCAATATTATTTTGATTGTATGTTTCTAATTATAGTTTTTTAAATAATGAAATACATTTTAAAAATAAAATTCAAATCAAACTTTTGTGGTGTCCTAGAGGGAAATGGTTTGAAAACCTTACTGAATAATTCAGTTGGCAACATTGTAACATGTAAAGTTTTTAGGTTACCACTCTGCTGTGGAGCAGTTGTGTAATCCACTGGATGTCTTACTTTTATATTTGAATCATAGTGATTAATGAATATGTGATAATCACAGATTTCTTTAAATTTTAACATTTCAATCTCTACTACAATACATACAGTAAAAATGAAACATTTTTGCTACAAAATGGTTTACCAAATAACAGCTCAAATCATAGTCTGAGTAAAGAGTAATATAGTTGTCTCCCTGGCCACTAAGAAGTTATCTTTAGGAGCTTCTAAAATGTATTCCTGAAGGGTACTTTTTCTTTCTAGAAGCTCTAGGACTTATGAGAAACTATTATGAATTTGTCACAAATAGTCAATGACTATATAAATAATTAAGCCCTGTTCAATGAATCATGCACTTTCAGTAAGAGACTCTTGAAAGCTTTTTGTAAAGCTTAGTCATCCTGACAAAAGCAATATTTAAGATAGAACCAAATCGATTCATGTTTCCTTTATTTCAATATGAAGGAAAATTGTTTCTAAATATATTTAAACTTTTAATATGTAAATTTTCTAATTATTAATAATATGTGGTATTTGTTCATTCAACAAATATTTAGGGTGTATTTGCTACATATCAGGCATTTATTATAATAGAGACAAAGAAAAAATATCCAGAGCACAAAGGAAAAGCAGAAATCGCTCCATAATCCCACCTTCTGAGGATAACCTCTATGAACATCTGCGTGTTTACTTCTACGAGTACTTTGTTATGATCTTTTTCTAATTTATGTAATTTTTAATAAAATGGAATTGCTTTGTATATGTTGTCTTATGGTTTTGCTTCTTTTCATGCAATTAATTTGAAAATTTTAAGTTTATATTAAATGTATTTCATTTAAAAACCTGAAGTTAAGTATCCTTTTAAACTTGAAATAGATTATGAAAACTGGTTTCCCCCACCCCCCATGTAGACCAGAGTTTTATTACATTCTTGGCAAGTTGGATTTTGTTCTTCTGATAAAAAATAGTGATTTAAGTTTCACTTGGTTCGATTTAATTGAAATGTAGATCTTTTACTAAAACACTAAATTCGAGTCTCAGATTAGTAGTAGCTAACAGCACTTTATATATCAGGGACTGGTCTATATACTGGTCCATATATATTAACTCCTCTGTACCATACTTCTGCTCTCATTTTGTAGAGAAAATTGAAGCATTGCGCCTTTAAGTGACCCAAGTCACGCAGCTAGTAAGAGGCAGGAGCAAAAGTTCAACCAGACGCGTGGCTCTGTGATTTTGATGGCAACCGCTCTGCGTTGCTGACATCACAGCTTTTCTGATAACTATGTTTAATTCCAACATAGCTGGAGTGATTTACCTAATAAATCAGTGATTTGTAATGTAAAATTATTCCTTACATTTAGTAGAACTTTTTCTCTATGCTGCAAACATGTAAATTTTAGCAAATGAGATTAATTTATTACCCACCCACCTCCAGCATTTCATGCTAATCTTTCTGCCCTTTGGACCTCCCCCACCCACCCGGTTTGCTTGTCATCGCCATCTGCTCCCATGGGTATCCGGGGTCCGGGGACAGGGGATGAAGAGGGCGCTCCCCAATACTAGGTGCCGGACAGGCTAAGCCGCCCTGCGGCGGGTGGGGCGGGGCCCCGCGCCCAGCAGCGGAGTGCGGTCAAGAAGCGGGCGTGAAGCAGCTGTGTAATCCGCTGGGTGCGGACCAGGGCGCTCCCCGTCCGTCGGGGGCCCGCCGATTGGCTGGGCTCGGGCGCACGTGACCGACATGTGGCTGTATTGGCGCATCCTGCCTGGGTTGTCAGTGGAGTCGGAATGGAGGTGCTGCCGGGCGCGGAAATGGGGTAGGTGCTGGAGCCACGGTGGCCCAGCTTGCTGTAGGGGGACGGGGGAGGCGACTTCTCCTGGTACTGCGTGAAACCCGTACCTTCCCTTGGCACAGGGTGCACTGCCACACGCCAAGCGACAAGTCAGGGGCGTCTCCCCCCCCCCCCCCCCCCCCCCCCCCACTGCAGTACAGGAGATGGATTTCCTGTGCTTATGAGCCAGGAATTTTGACAGAAGAGGAAGAGGGGGGAGGGGTATAAAGGGGAGTCTGGTAAGAGCTGTTTTTGAAGCTAGAGGAGGTTTTGTTTTTATAATGCCTTTTGACAGAGTGGAGTGGAATAACAGTATCTAAGGAAACGGGTAGAGGACAACAAAGAATGGAGCATATTCATGGCGAAGAGCAAAAGCTCTAGCCCTTTGAAAGGCTGCTTTTCCTCGCTGGCCACAAGGACTTCTGCAGTGGTTGCCTCGAGAGGGGAGGGATACAAAGCTGCTGCCGCTGGCTGGTTTGCTTCTAGTGCGGAGGGCTGCTTGCAGGGAGGAGGCAGGTACTGCAGAGCTTCAGCGGTGGTTTCAGTTACTGGTGAAATTTTGATCACCAAAAGTGCCTGCTTTTGCAAAACAGCTAAGTGAACTGCCTATGAACAGGGTGGCAGTAAAATACCAGAGTCTTTGTTAGTTACAGGAGAAATGGTAGTGGCTTGGTAGTGGCTTTTCACAGATGACTGCAGCAGTGCTTTCTCCCTCTGTTAGGCTGAAAAGACAACTGCAGAGGAATAAGACCTGGCAGCAATGCTGGTGATACAAGTCCATTTGCAAGAAGCCATGGTTTATAATTGCTACCTGAATAGGAGAAAAAATATTTTATTTTTTAAAGTAGAAAAGTGTCAGGCTAGGAATATTTTGACAGTGGAATGTATTGGACACTTTATTAGTCTACATCACAAAAGACATGCTCAAATTCTTTGCTTTAACATAAATTCTATAGGAAATCTTAATAAATTATGTATGAAGCACTGGGTCTTCTCCTTTGTTAGTGTAGCTTCATGCCATTAGGTTATTCAGAAGTAAATCACTTATGTAAATTACTTTATGAAAAATTATTTCATAGGCTTAATATTTAAGATCTATGTTTATTAAGTAATTTTATAGTACTCTATCATCACTTTTAGAAATAATTGAAAAAAGTCCAGGCAAATATTTTAAAGCACCATAGCTTTTCTTGTAGATGTATTTCTGTTTAGTGACTATTCATAAGATACACTCTTGATATAGAATGTTTTCATTGCTCTTATTTTTTTCCTTTCCGTAAATATCTTAACAAATTCAGGTTGAGTATGGTTTTAAATGCCTTATCTTTTTGCATATTTATGTTAGCCAGCCTGCCACACCTCCCTACTCCCTGAACAAGATGACAGTGGCTTTATAAAGCTTTCAGGGTCAGTGACAGTATCTCTTAGAGAAAGTCTTGAGAGAACTTATAATTTTGTTTCAGTAGTTTTCAAGATAATAAAGAACTGGACTTGAATAAATTAGACTAAAGTTTTCACTAATAAATTAAAGCAACTTTATTCTTTATTTTAAAAATTATTTCTCCTTTAAGAATTATTTGATCATGGGTATCAAAGTTAATAGTCTTTAAGGTCTCTTAAGCTAGAATTAAAGATGCCACATTAAAATTCCAAATGAAATTTAATAGCTAATACTGTTCAGTCCTTTGAACCCCAAGTAGTACAGTTGTTGAGAGTTTGATTCTTATTCTTAGATAAGTTATCTCATTTTACTATTTAAACAGCTCAGTGTAGCAGTTTCATTTTAAATGTTAGAGTACTCTTAATTAGGTATGTTGTGACTTTATCCAAGGTCATGTATTCTATAAGGATGTAGAGAAAGTAAGTCTTCTTAACTATATTCTAACTCTGTAAAACTATTTTAAGATATCTCATTACATAACATACAGAATGCTATATAACAAACTTCGAAAAGCATTATAAATCATCAACAAATCATTCATTAAATGAAAAAAATCTTGATTTTGAATTTTTAACTACGACATAAGAATGCTTTGCAGAATAGCTGGTAGCTAAGCAAATGGAGAAAGGCAGCAGTTTCATAATGACATTCAAAATATATTTTTCTGAATCATCTTATTCATCCTATGAACACTTCTAAATAGAAAAACATCAGATTGAGATGTAAGAAATAAAGAACTAAAATGTGAAGCGTATTTCTTTCCCCTTCTAATATGAAATACCTAATATAGTACTGAACTATTGGCCTTAGTGGTCTTTGAAATTATTCATTGTTAATTAATATGGCCAGAATTGAGCTATTAAGAAATTCAAAAGTTAAATATTCATATGTCTTCCTATGAATAGAATCAAAGCTATTTATTGATGTTTTTCATACATAATGGCTCTGTGGAGTTTTACTTTACCATTTTTATCTACTTTTTTACTGTTGTTAATTCATGTGTAATTTAACCAATCTTTTTATATTAAGTGTTCTTTTTAATTTTGACCTCTTTTTTTTTTTTGGTATTACAGTCTGAGTGAAATTTTATGTAGCACACTAGATGGATAGAGTATTATGTAGGAAAGATGAACGATACCTGAGAAAAGACATTTACTACGTGTTTTGAGTACCTGCTAAATGCCAGCACTATGAAAGGTGCTGGGGAGTCAAATAAGACATTGAACCAAACCTCTAAGAAACTCCTAAATAGACCTATGTGAAATGTTTTTGCTAGTTTAACACTGATTGGGTTGGTTACTTCTAGGATCTGTAAAGGTTTATTTCATCTGAAATAACTTGTAATTTAGAGGAATATGATGGTTTGCTCTTTGAAACACCATGGTTTGTAAAGCAGCTTAGAATCACAAATAATTATGAAAAGTAGATTGAAGTGTTAGTATCTTGATTGTGAAAGGAGAAGCTTAGATGAAGTGATTTCTAGATCTTCTAGTTCTAACAGTCAATCACCTGTGGTTCTTGATTTCTGTTGGGTCATTTGTTAGAAGGACAGGTACACTAGCTTTTGTTTTGGTATAGGTGGCATCTCACATGTTATGTAATAGATATACTTTCAAAATTGTTTCTGTATATCAAATCATGACATCACCAGTCCATATAAGGCAAGCCTTCTCCCATTTCTTCCCATATCCTATTCCTACTCCCCTTATAAGCACTCATTCAAATTTTTCTTAAATATGCATTAATTCTTGAAAAGTATGTAGCATCATTTTGTATGTCTTTTCTTTTTTAGTTAATCACATTTTTTATTGGGGTAAAATATATATACATAAAATTTACCATCTTAATTTTAAGAGTGTGTGATGTGTACGCACACACACATATACACACCCAGTTCTATGGCATTAAGTACATTCATATTGTTGTAAATTTACTACAGTCCATCTCCAGAACTTTTCATATTCTCCAACTGAAACTCTGTACCCATTAAACACTAATTCCCCATTTTTCCCCTCCTCCAGTCCCTGACAGCGATCATTCTACTTTCTCTATGAATTTGACTTTCTTAAGAACTTCATTCATATAAGAGAATCATATAATATTTGTTCATTGTTGCTGGCTTATTTCACTTAGCATAGAGCCTTCAAGGTTCATCCCTGTTGTAGCATGTGTCAGAATCTTCTTCGTTTTTAAGGCTGAATAATATTCCATTGTATGTATATACTCCATTTTGTTGACCCATTCATCAGTCAATGGATATTTGGGATGCTTCCATCTTTTAGCTCTTGTGAATAATGCTTCTCTGCACATGGGTATACAGATATCTGTTTGAGGCCCTGCTTTCAATTCTTCGGGATATGTACCCAAATTTATGTTTTTAATTCACATATTTTTTTAACATTTTCAGCTTAATGCTGTTTTTAAGGCTTATTTTACTTTATGTCCATCTAATTTGTGGTGCTAATTCTGCTGTACATTGTTCTGTGGTATCTATCACTATTCCTGTTGTGAAGGCTCTAGGTTTTTTCCAAATCTTTTTTACCACGAACACTGCTTTGATGTATATCCTTACATATGACTCCTTATAGACTATGTTAGTTACATATCAGTATCTAACAAATTACCCAAAATCTTAGTGGCTTAAACAACAAATATTTATTGGATTTTCTGTGGGCTAGAAATCAGGAATGTCTTAATTGGGTGATCTAACTCAGGATCTTTCCTGAATTTGCAATCAAGATGTCAGCCAGTGTTATGGGCATCTGAAGGCTTGACTAGACTAGAGGACCCACCTCCACATGGCATACTCACATAGTCTGTTTCTCCTGGCTGTTGGCAGAAGGCCTCAGTTCCTTCCGTGGGCCTTTCCATGGGGCTGCTTGAGTGTCTTCATGACATGGCAGCCAGCTTCCTCCAGTGATCCCAGAGAGAAAGATCAAGAAGGAAACCATTTATGCCATTGTCTCAAAAGTCATACATCATCACTTCTACCATACTCTGTTAGAAGTGAGTCACTAAGTCCATCCCCCACAAGAGGAGATAAATTAAGCTCCACCTTTTGAAGAAGTGGAGTCAGAGAAACTGTGATATATGTTAAGATCACTACCTGGCCAATGAGAAGATTTCTCTGGCATCTATCCCTGGGAGAGGGATCATAAGGCATTTTTTGCTATTACTGTTGTAACTAATTACTACAAACTGAGTGCTTCTAAACAACACACATTTATTATCTTACAACCCTGGAGTTCAGAAGTCAAATGGCTTTCACTGGACCAAAATCGAGCTAGCAGCAGTGCTGCACTTTCACCAGGGCTGAAGGGGAGAATTCATTTCCTTGCTTTTCCCATTTTCTAGAGGCCACCTGCATTCCTTGGCTTATGGCCCCTTTCTCCATCTTCAGGGCCACCAGCACACTTAAGTCTCTCTGACCCTCCACTTCTCTTGTCGCATAACCTCTGACTCTGACCATTGTGCCTCATTCTTATAAGAACCCTGTGATTACAATAGGTCCATCAGTATAATCCAAGAAAAGCTGTCTGTATCAGGATCCTAATTTAATTACATCTGCAAAGTCCCTTTAGCGATATAAAGTAATTTAGTCATAGGTTTCAGGGATTAGGACTGGACATCTTTGGGGGACTGTTCCTCTGTCTAGTATAGGCAAACACAGTTCATTTTTTTAGGTTGAGGTGTCTTTTTTTTTCTTTTTTAATTAGTTATATTTTTGTGAATGAATATTACTTTTTTGGGTCAATCCAGGTTTTCATTTACCAGATTTATTTGAAATTTAGTATAATGGTCACTAAGATGGTAAGTAGATATTCATTGGAGAAGATTGAAATATGTTTTCCCCTAGCTATTTTTAGATTCTCAGTTTTATTATCATTTAACTTATGTCAGTATATTAGCTACTTAATATATATATCAAATGATATACATCATTTTTCTGGCCTCTGAGCTTTCATCATGCCTATTCCTTCTGGAATACTGTCCTTTCACATTTATGTTTGTTATAGTCATGCCATCTCTCAGGTCACTTCTTGAATGGATTTTAAATTCTAAAAATTTCTTGATTTTCTTAGCAAGACGTGACTCCCATAGCACTCTGTCAATGCTTTTGAATCCAAATTTGCCTTTGAATTGTAGGTAATTTATATCTTAGCCTGGGTCCCCTGTAAGTCAGAATCTTGAGACAAGGCCTTGTATGAAATACTTTCTTTGGGAAGTGATCTGGGAACAGGAGTAGAGGCCTAGAAAGTTAAATAGCGAAGAGGGACAGCAAGTATAATAAGCATGTGATCTCTATTTGGTCACCACTTCGGACAACTGTGGCTTGCTCTGCCAGGACTTTCTGAGGAACCTTATAGAGTTGTACACCCAAGGGAAAGAATTATATGTACTAGCTCTCATTTCCCTTTAGTCAAGAATTGCCCCATCAGGTGTCAACTCTTTTATAGGTTGTGCATGCATGAATGTTGGGAACCCACACTGGATTGTCACAGATGCCCTAGGACAGAAAGCAAAAGATACCTGGTGCAGCTGATGTCAGTTTATATCTTCAGTGAGCTGATTGATACAGCAATGACTAGAGTTAGAAGAGAATGTAAGGTGGGACACAAATGACCGGTATATTTGTACACTGGTCCTGTTTACCCTTTCTACTAGAACGTTACCCCTTTGTAGATAATAAGATATTTGAGAATAAGGCACATGTCACTTTATTTTTTCCCCTCATGTTAGTCTTAATGGGCTGCTGTGACAGAGTACCACAGACTGGTGGCTTGAAATCACATAGACCTATTCCCTCACAGTTCTGGAGACTAGAAGTCTGATTCAAGGTGTTCAGCCAGGTTGGCTTCTTCTGGAAACTTGGAGAGAGAATCTGTTGCATGCCTCTCTCCCTCGCTGCTGCTGGTTGCTGTCATTCATTGGCATTCCTTGGCTTGAAGCTGCCTCATTCCAGTCTCTGCCACCATTGTTACATGGAGTTTTCCCTGTGTGTCTGGGTTCATTTCTCCACATCACTTTCTTTTAAGGAAATGAGTCATTAGATTTAGGGTTCACCCTAATTCAGTAAGACCTCATCTTAAGTTGATTACATCTGCAAAGACTGTTTCCAAATAAAGTCACTTTTCAATGTACCAGAGGTTAGCTACCTGTGACACAGCATATTTTGGGGGATCACAATACAACCCACAAAACCTCCCTATAACACTTGCGTGATGTCTTGTGAACAAGTACTCAAATGTTTGTTGATTTGAATTGTATAGCCATAGAGAGAAATCCATCATTTTACTCTTTCAATGGAAAAGTTATGTTGAACAATCTCTATAAATTTGTTACCTCTTTTTCTCTTCTTTCCCCTTCATGGCCGATAAAGCACTCTTTCTGTTTATCCTTGCATGTATTTGTTTTTCGTGGCTTTCACTGAGTATAGCATTATGGGAATTACAAAAGCGAAGTATTAGACGTAAACACTGTCTTAATGATGGAGAAACAAAATTCATCAAAACAAAATGGAATAATTAGAGAACAGTTAAGCCAAGTTGTATGGTATCTGCTGTACAATCAGCAGGAAGGCTCATTATTAGCTGGAGAAGACAGGAAACACAGAATTGAACTTTAAAGGATGGGGCATATGTTATAGCAAAGCAGAGGAAAAATGAATTGAGCATTCAAAAAAGAAGGCCCTAATAGAAAATTAGTTTGGAAGGTAGACTGTTATCTGACATAACAGGTCGTGAAAGCCACACAGAGGTAGTATCACATGATCTGTGTGAGCGTGAGCACTGGAAACAAATGTGCTCGAATCCTGTCTTCGCCAATTGATCGGTGTTCTTCTCAAGTTATTTATCATTTTGAAGTTCCATCTTACTTGACTCTAAAATGGGAAGGATACTTACCTCACATTGTGGAGGTTAAATATGTAAGGCACTTGTTAAATAGTACATGGCATATTTTAAGTATGTAATAAATGATAAGCTTTCTAAATTTCACATGTCAGATACACACAAAGCAAATAATTTTATGCCACATCAATAAACAGGTATAAAACTTTACACTTTTTCCTTTTTTTCTCATTTCAGTGGGATATTTATGAAAATCAGTTATGGTCTTGACTACAAGGCAAACCTTAAAAAGTTCTAAATGGTATTAATTTTGTAGGTGACAGCCTCAAATCAGTCTAATAAATAAATCAGTGACAATAAAAAAGATGACTCAAAAGTCATCTTATACACCTAACAATTGAGGTGGATTTTTGAAGTATCCTCTATGTCAAAGAGGAAATAAATACTGAAATTATGAATTATCAAGAAATAAAGATGAAAACACTTCATATTAAAATCTATAGAACATGGCTACGGCTATACTGAAGAGAAAATTAATATCCTTAAATATATTATTAAAAAAGAAACTGATAAATGAACATATGTAAAGTAAGGAAGGAAATGAATTAGTATTCAATTCAAATAACAATAAAGAACAAAATAAACTGATGAAATAAGAGTGTATAATTAGTAAAGACAAAATGCAGAAATGAATAAAATAGAATACAGAGCATGGGCATACCTTGTTTTCTTTTGCTTCGCTTTATTGCACTTTACAGATAACGAGTTTTTGCCAATTGAAGTTTTGTGGCAACCCTGCTTTGAACAAGTCTTTGAGCACCATTCTTCCAACAGCGTTTGCTCACTTTGTGCCTCTGTCACATTTTGGTAACTCTTCAAAGCTTTTTCATTAATTTGTTATGATGGTGCTCTGTGATCAGAGATTATATGACTTGCTGAAAGCCCAAGATGACGATTAGCATTTTTTTGCAATAAAGTATTTTTAAATTAAGGTGTGTACATTTTTTTCTACGCATAATACTACTGCACACAAATAGACTTCAGTATAGGGTAAACATAACTTTTATATGTACTGGGAAGCCAAAAAATTGATTTGACTCACTTTATTATGGTGGCCTAGGACCAAACCCACAATATCTCTGAGATATGCTAAGTAGAAAGGATATGTAACACCAAAAGTTGATTTTTTGATAAAATTCAATAAAATAGATGAAATACTACAAAGCCTGACAAAGAGAACACAGCACAAAACAAAAAGCGTGAATGGAAAGGACACGAATTTTAAAATAAGAGACTATATATATACAACTCTGTGATAATACACTTGAAAAGCTAGAGGAAATGGACAATGTACTGGTGAACTATTAATTAATCAAATCTATACAAAAAGATGAAAACATGAGAAGGCTTAACCACAGAAGAAATATTAAAGTACTTAAAAATCTTTCCTCTAAACACGTACCTTCTGATCTGAATTCTAGCTGGCTTTTGAAAACAGAAAAGTAACTATTCAAACAATTTTAGACCATATAAAATTAAGAAGAGAAACTTCCTACCAATTTATTTTATGCAGTTAGCATAAATTTAATTCAAAAGCTTACTTTAAAATGACATAAAAATGTAAAACTATATACTGGTTTCTCTCACAAAATTACACATGAAAAGTTGAAAAATGAATAAACCAGTAAAATAATAAAACATGAGCAAGTAGGGTGTATTGTAGGACAAGAGAATGGGTCAAAAATGAAAAAATCTTATAAATGCAGCATCAACAAAAGAAAAAAATGTATGGTATATGTTATATCAAAAGGTTCTGTAAAAGTATTTAGAAGCCACTCCTTATAAAAATTTTAAATAAAAGGAAAATACTTAAATATATTAAAAATACATTTACTGAAACCTAAAAGACTATTAAATGGTGAAATACTAACCATTCCTATCAAAATAAGATCCTATTGTTCAACATGATGATGAAGTTTTAAGTTAACAATAAGACAAGAAAAAGAAATGTATAAATATTGGGAAAGAAGAGACAAAATTATCTTTACTTACAGGTTATACAACTGTATACCCAGAAAATCCACAAGAAAAACTAATTGAATTCATAGGCTAATTTGGATAAGGGATATGTATTAAATAAAATCAGTAGCTTTTATCTGTACTAGCAACATCTAGTATGGAATGGTGGTGTTCTGTTCACAGCAAGTCAAACAACAAAAGCACAGAAATAAATTTGATACAAAAGAATAGAACCTTTTCTTGAAAAACTGGAAAATTTGATTGAAACCTAAATTATTCATGATACAGAGAGGTAAGATTTAGTATCATACAAATGTTATCTGTCTCAATATAAATATAATGCAGTTAACAGTTCTAAGTATATATAAGAATTTACCATATAATAAGATACATTTCCACTCAGTAGAAAAGAAATGATTTGTTTAATAAATAGTACTGATATAATTCATTATCCATATTGAAGACAAAGTTAAACCCTGTATTCATACCATATACAAAAATTAAGATTCTTTATTAAAAATCTTGAAGTAAAAGTAAAATTTCTGATGCATGCTAGTGAATTAATCACTTACATTTTTCACCTCTTTCTCTTAAGACCACATTAAAATGATAGTAAAAAATTTTTAAAGAGATGTGTTTATAATGTTATAGGGTGAGAGGGAGCCAAATCAAGATTGCAACAAATTTCTGGAACATGGAGAAGTAGTGAAAATTAAAAATGATTACTAAAAAATAATCAAGGTCCTTAAGACTTCCTAGTTCTCTGTTTTTGCCAACACAGCAGGTTACTTTCTACTATTTAAAAGCAAAATACTCATTTTGAGAATTTCTCAATAACTTTTGAAATTATTTGGGGTACCTTGGAGTGTTTGAACACCTGAACTGGGAATTCATGCCCTGGCCCAGGGGCATGATTAACATTAGGTCTTACTAAGCAAGTTATGTTACATGTGTACTTTCATAATATAACATACTTACATAGCACTTTTATTTTTCAGCCTGCCTTTGTTTCTTAATTCTAAAATAGTATCCTTGTATTATAGCAGGTAGTAAATGTCCTAAAATTTTATCAATGGTGAAATGAAGTAACACCATGACCAAGCCTGAAATTAAGACCCAGGTCTCCTAGTACAAGTCGAGTGCTCATTCTTTCCAACCCTAAAGACTCCCGTGGGTGATCGCCGTCTCCCAGACTGCCTTTCCTCCTCGGGTGATAGTGGGTTGCACCAGGCTTATCCGTGACTCTGGCCACTGGAGAACTAACTACACCCAAGTCCTTTGATGATTCCTTTGTTACAGGCCTTCCAGTGGCCAAACTCCAGTATTGTTATGACTCGTAGCCAATGTTGTGACCTATCTGCCTTATTTTTTATAGTGGATTTTATTACAGAAGCAGTTTTTAAGTCAAGATCTTTAAGTATTGCTCAAGAACAAACTTTGTAATACTTTTTTTGCATTTAAAAATTTGACATTTATTATTTTTTAAATCTTTTTTTATTGAAGAATAATTGACATACAATATTGTATTAGTTTCAGATATACAACACAGGGATTCGGTATTTATATACATTTGAAATGGTCACCACACTAAGTCTAGTTACCATCTGTCACCAAAGTTGTTATAATATTACTATATTCCCTGTGCTGTATATTACATCCCCATGTCTTACTTTATGACTGGAAGATGGCACCTCTTAATCCCATCACTTATTTTCTCTAACCCTCCAGATCCGCCTCCGCTTTGGCAACTTTCAGTTTGTTCTTTGATTCTGTTTCTGTTTTGTTTGTTTTGTTTTTCCAGTTGCACTTATAAGTGAAGTCATACAGTATTTGTCTTTCTCTGTGTGACTTACTAGTGTAATAGTCTCTAGGTCTGCCGTGGTGCTGTAAATGGCAGGATTTCATTCTTTTTTATGGCTAAATACTCCATTGTAAATATATAGCACATCTTTATTCATTCATCCATCAGTGAACATTTAGATTGCATCTTTCTTGGCTTTTGTAAATAATGTGATGAACATAGAGGTGCATATATCTTTTTGAATTTGTATTTTTTTTCTTCAGAGAAATGCCTAGAAATGGAACTGCTGGATTGTGTGATTTTTCTAACTTTTTGGGAACCTCCATATTGTTTTCCAATTTACATTTCCACCAACAGTGTATGAGGGTTCCCTTTTCTCCACATCCTCGCCAATACTTTAGTTCTTGTTTTTTTAATACCTTCTACCTCTTAAAGAATTAAGATAGGCAGAATTTTATTTACTCCAAAGTGAATTTGGGATTAAACTAAAAAGAGAATCTGGGTCCTCTGGACTTGGGTAGTCTTAATAAAACTCCTAGCATTCTCTAATTCTTCACGCCAAGGACCTCTTATTACCTGATTATCTTCTTTATCTTCCTTTTCTCCTCTCTTCTTTTACAGTCATATACTTAATCGCCAGACTCTGCTCCACTTCTCCTTGACAGTCTTTACTGCTAAAACCATCCATTTTCTTAAAATGTCTTTTGACCTCAGTTTGAGTACAGCTGGTTCCAAGACCACATATGCCATAGCATGGCCTATTATATCCATCTTTTAAAATAAATGCAATAGAACTTTATATAGTAATTCTTATTTATCATCTTCCTAGCAAAAATATTTGAAGTCTTAGTCTAATTCTCTCCTTTGTTTCCATTTTTGTTAAATGACTGCCTTTTTAATGAGGCCCTCTTGGAAGTTCAGAACTATTTCCCCATGGATGATGTGTAGGACTAGCCTTTCATCAAACAGAAAGTGGCAGAGTGTGATACCTAAGCTTATTAATCTACACAGGCTCCAAAGTTATGACCACTGGGCAAAATCCAGAAATAAATTAATATTGCCAATATAAGCAAGTTTCTTATCAATGATTACATTTCCTACGTTTTGCCTGTAAGACCAGTTAAAATATTTTTAAATCCTTGAAAAAATTCTGACTTGATAGAAAGTTCATCCACCTGTGACAAGGCAGATGTATTCAAAAACTACTGAAGTTCTCTTCTGTTTTAGTCCTATTTGTCTTCAACTAAGACCTCGGTGTTTCATCCTCTTAGAAAGATGCTGCTACTTGAACGATATGGTTTGGAGAGCAAAACAATCATATTAACACAATTCTTCTTATGAAATGTCTCCGGAGTTTTGTTTCTTTATCCCTTTCTTTGTAAACAAGCACCTACTATATTTTTTAGTAGTGAATTTCAAAATCCTTTTTAACCTTATAGGTCCAAGGGTAGCCAAGGATGGCTGCAGCTTCATATGATCAGTTGTTAAAGCAAGTTGAGGCACTGAAGATGGAGAACTCAAACCTTCGACAAGAGCTAGAAGATAATTCCAATCATCTTACAAAACTGGAAACTGAGGCATCTAATATGAAGGTATCAAGACTGTGACTTTTAATTGTAGTTTATCCATTTTTATTTGGTATCCTCTCCTGTAAACTTGGGGTCAGACACTTTGCTTACTTAAAAGTGTATTTTAAGTCAAAGAGTGTATATGTAAACTCATTCTTACAAGTTAACATTTATATTTCTAAACAAAATGTATTGACTTCATCCAGCAAATCATATAGAGAAAATAATTGTAAAACCCCAGTGACTAGTTAGTTCTTAGTTATTTTTAAGCTTAAAAATAAGAGACCAACTTTAACATCACTATACTGAGGCTGGATGTTCTGTGTAATTCATAGAAACTAGCCTCACAACTTTAGAATATATCTAGTTATTGAGTACAACCTTGCTCCTCAACTCCCTCAGATTTGTCTCCACCTAAGTACTGCAGTGCTAGGTGATCCAGAAAATAATGTGCGTAGTGGGAAGAGCCCTGAACTGACCATCAGTACCTAGTCCCGTCCCTGGTTTTGTCACAGCTGAGCCGCATCACCTTTGGGCCTCCTCCTGGACTTTAGTTTCCTTATTTGGAAAACACCGGCATTGCTCTAGCCTGGATGATTTCCATGGCACCTTCAAGCCCTGAATTGTTTTGCGAAATAGCATTGAAAAGCTATGATAACCTCCAAGAAAAGTTATAAAATATCCAGTCTGCAGTGGGGGAAGTATGTTCAAATTTCAAAATAATTGAGGTTAAAACATTAGCTGTTTTAATTTCCAGTTACTTAGGCAGCTTCTCTTCTCACTGAATTTAATAACTCTATAGAATTGGAGATCATCGACAAAATAGTCGTCTCCTTTTTTCCTAAAAAACTCTTCCTGTGTTGTGTTGTTTCTGCTCCTCAGCTATTGTAACATCTAGGTTCCTGACCCTGTTCTTCCTGTCTGCGCACTACTCTTATTCTTTATTCATTTCCTATTTTCCTCTAGTTTTTCTTCTATGCATTTTGAGGTCTCCCTTATTCTTCAAGCTTCTGTATATCACTGAAATATTTTTGCTTCTTTTTACCTTTTTTGTTCAATATCATAACAGTTCAACCTTTTATTCATATGTGCTCTTCTATCTATAAATCATTTCTACTCTAATTGTCTATTTCTGTGGTAAAAGCTGTCCTCAGCAATGACAGACCTCCAAGATCTCAAATCATTTTTTAAAATAAAGTAGACTATAATAAGCATTTTTCTTGCCACAAACGGTGTGACTTATGGGTGACCTTAAAAACAACTGAATCAGGAACCGGAGGGCAGTGGCCCTCGCTGGGCACCCTTCAGCGGGCCCAGGGGGAGAAAAGTGGCTCTAAATCCAGCACATGCACACTGAAGCAAGCTAAAGGAGTAATATGAAGCACAGAAGCAGATAGTGCCAACGAGCAAGTGGTAGTTGGTACACATTTAGTGAGTGGGGCAGAATTTCCTTCTCCCACTGCTGCTAAGATGGCAGAAATTAGTCGAATTCAGTATGAAATGGGATACACCGAAGGTATTAGCGAATGAGGGTCCCAGAAAAATTAAAGGTAGCACCACCAAATGCTGACCTGGAACAAGGATTCCAAGAAGGAGTTCCAAATCCTAATGTGATTATGCAGGTTCCAGAGAGGATTGTGGCAATAATGAAGACATTACATTTTCAAGACCAGCAGATCTTGACCTTATTCAGTCAACTTCCTTTAAACCTCTGGCACTAAAAACACCACCTCGTGTACTTAACGCTAAGTGAAAGACCACTAGATTTTCTGGATTTAGAAAGACCTTCCTCCACTCCTCAAAATGAAGAAATCCATACAGTTGGCAGGCTAAAAAGAGAGCGCTCTATGAGTGATAATGCCGTTTGTCAAAATGGAGAGCTGGTCAGAACTGATTCTATGCACAGATCAGATTCTGCCCCAAGAAATAAAATTGCAAGGTTCCAGGCACCGATTTCTGCACCAGAGTACACTGTGACACCATCGCTACAACAGGTTCGGCTGTGTCCTCCCCAAATGTTTCCTGAAGACGGAGCTAATCGTTCCTGTGCTCGTGGCATTTTGTCACCTATCCAGTCTTCTACTTGTAGGGCTTACCAGCAGATCTTGGATGTGCCTAATGAAAACCGCAGACCTGTGTTGCATGGTGGGTCTGCTGCCTCCACTAATCCTCATCATGTCTTCAGGCATGGCATTTTAAATAAAGGTACAACAACTGAAGGAGACTTAGATTACATGGCTGTTGTAGATGCAGCTTCGTTAAGATGACAGATAATCAAACTAAATAGACGTCTGCAACTTCTAGAAGAGAACAGAGAACGTGCTAAAAGAGAAATGGTCATGTACTCAATTACTGTAGCATTCTGGCTGCTTAATAGCTGGCTCTGGTTTCACCACTAGAGGTAACCTCCGCTCTCAAAATATTGTCTCAACAACTGAAAATATAAAGAATTTGCAAACTTCAAAAAAAAAAAGCTGAATCAGTTACCTAACAGGTTAAAAAAGAATAGTTTGGTATTTTAACACTGATCAACATAATATATCTTAATACATAAAAATTATTTTACATGGCATGTGGTTTTAAAAGTTCAAAGATACAAAATTTAAAATTCCCAACAGAACTACTCTTTCATCTACCTTGGAGATTTATTTTGCAGAGAATTTCTTATAAGCCTGTCTTAATGTCTGTTGTGTAATGCAAAATTCTGAGATCCCTTTTTTTAAGTTTTTGTTTTAACTACTTGAAAAAATTCAAAATTCATTTTTGGGGATACATTTTAACCTATCCTCAAATCCATTCATGCTGAAGTGGAGTGTCTCTGAGTAACAATACAAGTGAGACCCTTAAATTTCTACAGTGGAATATCAGGTTGACCACTTATCCATATGGCACAATATACATCATGAATATTGACACTTAATATATGTCTGAATTCAACTATGAATTGATTATTATTTAGCAGGTACTTCGACAGACATCCTTGCAGATCCATCCACACATTTCTTCAGGACTGGGCAAATGATGTCATAGCAGTTACAGCCTTATAATGAAATTATTTATGTATCTCTCCTTAAGAGGCCATTAAGGTGTTAAAGAGCAGGAACCATGACCTGTTTGTCTTAGAATAGTGAAAAGATACTTGGAAACATTGACACTTCCTACATAGGATTAAAGTGAATCCAAAACAGAGGTTATTTACCAAAAAATCACTTACTAGGCTTTGGAATACATTATATAATCTTGAATCATGTTTCCTGATCATTAACCTATTTACTCTAAAGAAAGGCAAAGGTGTCTCTAACTAAGTAATTAAAGGATCTCTGAAATTTATTCAGTAGTACCACCTAGTGGCAAAAGAGAATATTGCTTGGCTGTTCATTACATGGTATTGATATAAATAAAAATATTTCATGTTTGACAGGGAAGTATGTGTACAATAGGGAAATGTAGACACTGACTATATATTTGAGGTCTTAAGGAAATGTTAATGTTTAAGTATGATAGTGTGGTTGTGTTTAGAAAGAATTCCAGGTTAAATACATATATTGAAATGTTTACAGAGGAAATGATATGTCCGAGATTTGTTTTCCAAATGAATTTGAGTTGAGGAGGGATGGAGGAAATGAGTACGGACATAGATGAAATAAGCCCTGAGTTGATAATTATTGAAGCAGGATATGAGGATACATGAGAGTTCGTTACAAAATGTTTTCTGTATTTACATGGACCTGCTAGAGGGAAGGGGCCAGTACCAACATGACTCGTTTTCCTTTCCAGATAAGTATAAGATTTGGGAACTGTTGTAGGGGTAGGAGGGTGGAGATAAAGTGAAGGTTCCTGTGGCCAGGATTCTCGTCTGACCCTGGTTGACTAGCTCAGTACACACGTGTGGGCAATGCATTGTTGACTCTATATAAAGAGCTTCGCCCAGTGCTCTGGGCCACGTGGTGGCACGGCTGCAAGGCTGCAGGAGAGCAGAGACTGGAGTGGTGGCAGCACCGAGGACAGAGACAGATGGCTGCAGGGTACAGAGGCCCAGAGGCAGAGACCAGCTTGCTGAGTGCAGACTTGCTCTGAGTGGACATGATTCTAGTGATTGACCTGCCACCGTGGAAATAAAGTTGGGTATAACCCTTTTACCCCAAGAACATTCTGCTGTCATTTCTTTGGTCACATTGAATCCATAGTGAACTTGCCCGGGGCTGAAACCCATTGGCAAGACAAGTGGCATAGTCAGCAGGATTCATTGTTGACCAAGGAAAAGGACAGGCTGCCCTCGTGGGAGGAGTGTTTCAGTGGTCTGCACCTATGGCTGGGGAGACATTCAAGTGTCCCCCTGTGGACATGTGATACTGGGTAGGGGTGGAGGACTGGGGTCCACCCCAAGAGAAAGAAAATTTGTTGCTTACTGAAATGGTGTCACTACGAAGTGCTGTGGAAATGGTAAGGGACGTCGTGGTAGCACGAGAGGAAGGAGTGGCCCAAGAAGGAGCAGCCGGGGGGCAAGTAAAAGATGTAGTGGAGCCATCAGCCCCAGAAATGGGGGAGCGGAGGTTTGACGAACAGTGGGGGTGGAGGCCCTGCTGGTGCCGGAGACGTCAGCCCCTCCTCGATTGAAACCCCACCTGGTTGAAAGCTGGTGGAGAGCCCGAAGGACTCGGCAACCGCGGGTTCTCCCAGGAGCGGTGCAGCCCCCTCCTCAGGCTGTGGAGCGCTCCATGCTCTGCTTCTGTCCTCAGGCTCAAGCACAAAAGCAAATACGGTCTGATTCTTGAAGAAAGAATTTAAAGGGCCCCATGAAGGTTGTGAGGACCCAGATGTGGGTTGGTTTGAAAGGCAGGAGCAGATGGAAGGAAGTTGGATGACTGGAGCTGTGGCAACAACTTGAGACTGAAGCAGTGGTTCCAGTTGCTGAGGATGAAGCAGAGGCAGAGATAAAGCAACAAGATAGGCCTGTGTGTCTGCAAGACTTTCTACTGGAGAGGCTGGAGAAGGTGGGTATTGTAAGGCCCACCCGTGGTTCTTTTACAGTGTTCCAGCTTCCTTGCACAGGGACCATTGCAGAAGATTGAGAGGCAGGAATCCTGGAGGGGTGGAGTGTGGAGAAAGTGAAGGTTCCTGTGGCCAGGATTCTCACCTGGCCCTGGTTGCCTAGCTCGCTACACACGGGTGGGCAATACATTGTTATTGATTCTATATAAAGAGCTCTGCCCAGTGCTCTGGGCGACACAGTGGCACAGCTGCTAGGCTGCAGGAGAACAGAGATGAGACTGGAGTGGTGGCAGCACCGAGGACAGAGACTGAGACGGCTGCTCCGGCAGAGAGGCCCAGAGGCAGAGACTGACTTGCTGCATGCAGACTTGCTCTGAGTGGTTGGGATTCTAGTGATTGACCTGCCACCATGGAAATAAAGTTGGGTATAACTCTTTAACCCCAAGAATGTTCTACTGTCATTTCTTTGGTCACAATGAATCCATAGTGAACTTTGCCGGGGCTGAAACCCATTAGCAAGACAGAGGGTAAGGGCTGAGGAGACCAAAACCTGTAATACTTTGTCTATATTTAGAGGAAAGACACATTCAAGGAACTTGGCAAACCAAATCAGATGTGAATTTCACTTAAACTGCAGCTGCAACCTGTTTTCACTTCCAGATCGGGTGGAGATCAGACCCCAACAGTGGAAAAAGCAAACTCTAAGGGAAAATATTATCTAAAGGTTCTCTTGTTCTTGTATACATAATGATTAGCATACAGTTAAAAGTTATAAGAAGTGCAGAGGTTCAGGAAAAAGACTGATACTCAAGAGAACAAATAGTTAATAGAAGCAAATCGAAACATGATCCAGATGTTGAAATTAGTAGTCAAGGATCTTAATAATATAAAGGTCTTGGAAAAAAAGAAAAAAATGGATGAAAAGTGGGAAAACTTTTACAGAGAATTGGAATCTATTATAAAAAAGAATCAACTGTGGAATCCAGAACTGAAAAATATTTTGTCATTAACTTACTGGTTGGGCTTGGCAGCAGGTTAAACACAGAATTAATGAACTATTGAGAAGACAGAATTCATGAACATATGAAAAGGCCAAAAGAAAATATCCAAACTGAAGCACAGAGGAAAGAAAGGAAACACAAAGCAATATTTGAGAGTTATGAGGGACACAGACAAATACAAAAGTTTCAGAAGGGGCAGGAGAAGAAAATAGAGCAAAAGTAATATTTAAAGAGGTAGTGGCTACGAAATAATGTAAAGTTGTTGTGAACTTATTAAGACATTTTGATAATTAGATCAGACTGATAGACTCATAGAAATAAGTTGAGAAAAATACCTACACATATGTGGTCACCTATGTGATTTATGACCAAGCCATCCCTGCAGATTGGTGTGAAGGGTGGTCTTTCCAACAAATAATGCAGGGGCAGTTAAATATCTATATGAAAAAGAAGAAAAAGAGAAACTAGAGCTCTACTTAATGCCATATGCAAGAATTAATTCAAGGTGGATTAAGGACCTAAATGTGTAAGACAAAACAGTGGTTTCTAGAAGGAAACGTAGAGAACAGCTTCATGTCCTTAGAATAGGCAGATTTCTTAAACAGAATACCAAAAGCACTAACCATAAAAGAGAAAAAAATCGATAAATGGGACTTCATTAAAACCAACAACTTTTATCAGCAGACTCCATTATGCTTCTAGAAGAAAACATAGGCTAATGTTTTTGTGACCTTGGGGTAGGCATGATTTCTTAGGACACATAAAGAACTAAACATAAAATAAAAAAGGTATAAAATGAACTTAAACTTAAAACTAAATTTAAATTAAAGCCTCTTCAAAAGATTTCATGAGGAAAATGGAAAGGCAAACTATAGACTGAAAGAAAATATTTGCAATAAGTATATCTAACAAAGGACTCTGATCAGAATATATAAAGATTTTTTACAAACCAATAACAAAAAGTCCAGTTTTTTAAAATATACAGAGACTTGAAAAGACAATTCATAAAGGAAGATACATAGACAATAAGTACATGAAAAGGGATTCAATGTCCATCATCAGGGAAATGCAAATATTATTTCATTCTTATTAAAATCACTAAAATTTAAAAGACTGATCATGCTAATTACAGATCATCAGGATGCTCATACATTGCTGGTAGGAGTGTAAAATGGCACAACCACTTTGGAAAACCATTCAGTTTCTTTTATTAAAGTTAAACCTTATGACGCTGCATCTGAATTCCCAGATGTGTTTACTCAAGAGAAGTGAGTGCATATGTCACTGCCTATGTCCACTAAAATACATGTGCAAGTGTGTATTTAGTAGCATTCTTCATAATAGCCTCCAAACTATTAGTAGCCCAAATGCCCATCAAGAAGATAAAGGATAAGTCAATATTCATAATGTGTTCACTTATAGTGTATTCATTTAGTGGGCTACTACACAGCATTAAAAAGTAATTAACTGATAGATGCAACAATATGCATGAATCTTACAGATATTTTGGTGAGCAAAACCTGTGAGGCACAAGAGACTATACTGTATGATTCCATTTATATGAAGTTCATGAGCATGCCAAAATAACTGATACAGAAGTTGGAATAGTGGTTACCTCTGAGGAGTTAAATAATGGTAAGGGGCATAAGGAAACATCTGAGATGCTGGAAGTGTTCTGTATCTTCACCTGGGTGGTGATTACATGTATATGAAAATAATCAGATAACTTAGATTAATGCACTTTCCATATATATATGTGGTACCTCAATTAAAAAAAAAACTGAGGCTAAGCTTTTGTACAGCAAAGGACACCATCAATAGAACAAAAAGACATCCTACAGTATGGGAGAATATATTCATAAATGACATGTCCGATAAGGGGTTGACATCCAAATTATATAAAGAGCTCATGCACCTCAACAAACAAAAAAAGAAAATAAGCCAATTAAAAAATGGGCAGAGGAGCTGAACAGAAACTTCTCCAAAGAAGAAATTCACCTGGACAACAGGCACATGAAGAGATGCTCCACATCGCTAATCATCAGAGAAATGCAAATTAAAACCATAATGAGATATCACCTCACACCAGTGAGGATGGCTGCCATCCAAAAGACAAACAACAACAAATGTTGGCGAGGATGTCGAGAAAGGGGAACCCTCTTACCCTGCTGGTGGGAATGTAAACTAGTTCAACCATTGTGGAAAGCAGTATGGAGGTTCCTCAAAAAACTCAAAATAGAAATACCATTTGACCCAGGAATTCCACTCCTAGGAATTTACCCTAAGAATGCAGCAGCCCAGTTTGAAAAAGACATATGCACCCCTATGTTTATTGCAGCACTCTTTACAATAGCCAAGAAATGGAAGCAACCTAAGTGTCCATCAGTAGATGAATGGATAAAGAAGATGTGGTACATATACACAATGGAATATTATTCAGCCATAAGAAGAAAACAAATGCTACCATTTGCAACAACATGGATGGAGCTGGAGGGTATTATGCTCAGTGAAATAAGCCAGGTGAAGAAAGACAAGTATCAAATGATGTCACTCATCTGTGGAGTATAAGAACAAAGGAAAAACTGAAGGAACAAAACAGCAGCAGACTCACAGAACCCAAGAATGGGCTAACAGTTACCAAAGGGAAAGGGACTTGGGAAGATGTGTGGGAAGGGAGGGATAAGGGGGGAAAAGGGGTATTACGATTAGCACACATAATGGGGGGGGGGATACGGGGAAGGCTGTACAACACAGAGAAGACAAGTAGTGATTCTATAGCATCTCGCTATGCTGATGGATAGTGACTGTAATGGGGTATGTGGTGGGGACTTGATAATAGGGGGAGTCTAGTAACCATAATATTGCTCATGTAATTGTACATTAATAATAGCAAAAAAAAAGTATTTGAAATCTAAAAAATTAATATTGGTTAAATTCACACAGTGCAATAATGATCAGCCTTTAGAAAGTTTGAGATGAATCTATGGGAACTCATACAGATATATTCCAGTGATGTTAAAAAAGCAAAAGAGTAAGACATTTGTGTATGTAAGTAAAAGCAAACAATGCAATTTGTTTTCCCACACACACACAGTGTTTATTTTAGGCACTGTTTGGAATCATTTACAAATATTGCTTTATTGGATCTGGTTTTCATCTCTATTTTAAAAATGAGGAATCCAAGGCACAGAGGCTCCATCACTTACCCAGGGGCACAGAGTCAGTGACGGGGTCAGAGTCTACACCAGGCACTCCCGCTGTAGGGCACCTGGTGCCCCCTCTCGTCATGTCCATATAAGTATGCTCTGATAGGCATGGAAGAAGCTTCTGGAAGGTCACACTAGAAACTCCATAGTGTATTCCCTGAGAGGACAAAAACAAGAGCTAAAGACAGGACAGGAGCTTTGCTTTTCATTTTAATTCTGTGGTATTTAAATTGACAAAATGCACTTATTGCATATTTAAATTAATGGAAAAGATTGCCTAGACAAATAGGAAATGAATGTAAGAGTTAAAAATTCAAATAAATAAAAACACTTAATTAGTTTACCAAAAAAAAAACTGAGGCTAATTTTCAATTTATGGAATAGCCATAAGTTAATCACAGCAATGTAGTTAAGTAGTATAGGTTGTACTGGATGATGTCATCTTGAAGCAAAGTAACTTAGTGTGATGTAAATTAATGAGTCCAATTTTTTTTGGTGAGGTTCATAACTCTGAATTTACAAAAATAAGGGGACACATCATTAAACTAAGTAGCTTTCCAATATGGCTGCTTTGTAAGTCTTTTAAAAAATAACTTATTACAAGCTGTGCATATTCACTATTTTTAAAAAGAAGAAAATATGGGCAAAGATATCAAAATCATTTTTTTTAATCTAATACCAGAGGTAACCTTTGATAGTGTATTTTTCTCTGCACATTCTATGCAGACATGCACTTGATGGGATCATATTTTGCAACATGCTTTTTTAAAAACTGTAATGTCATCTTTTCATGTCATTAAATATTTTATAGCATTTTTATAGTTGGGTAGTATTCCTATGACTAATGCTGTAGGCTTATTTAATTCTCATTGGACATCCAAGCTTATATAGCCTTTTAATTTCTGTTTTTGGTGTTAACTTTTTCTTTGTTGTTTTTAACATGTTTTTTAAAAGTGTTAATGTTTAAAGACCATTAACATTTTGAAAAATTGGGTCATATGTCCTATGATATGCCAAGGATTTCTTTTTATTGTTGTTTTTAAACTTTTAAGTCTGTGTGTCTTTTGTAAAAACAGTATTTTTCTTAATACTTACTGTTTAAAAATTAGGAAACAAAAAAGCAAAAAATTGCCAGTAATCCCAGCTTCCATGGAATACTACTGTTATTTTGATGATTATTTTCAGCATGGGTCATCACCTGGGGACTTGTTGAAAATACAAATTCTCAGCTTCCACCCACACTTACTGAATGAGCAGTCTGTGGTGAAACAAGTTCTTCAGGTGATTCCGATCCATGCTAAATTTTGAGAATCACCAGTATAGGCCTTGGGGAAGAATCTTGTATAGAGACCTAGAGCTCTGCTTTAAAGGCTTACTCTGATAGTTCTCTGCAAGGTAAGATCATTTAGGAGATTGTTTTAGTAGTTTAGATGGTATTAGTAATGAGGAGAATAACAGTAAGGATAGAAAAGAGATGGGTACAAGAGAGAAAAAATGGTGGAATACAGAATTGGATAACGGATAGGGGATGTGAAGGAGGGGGTGCTAAAGACTTGTCTTGCCTGAGGGTTTCATCCCCGGGCAAGTTAGCTATGGATTCAGTGAGACCAGGAAATGACAACAGAACATTCATGGGATAAAAGAGTTTATTCCTGTGCTTTATTCTCAACGGGGATAGGCCGAGTACTACAGTCATGTCTGCATCCAGCAGTCTGCAGGTCTGTAGTCCACCTGTCTCTGCCTCCGCCCAGAGCACTGGGCAGAGCTCTTGACATAGTGACTCAGTCAATAAGAGCTTATTGACTGTGGGGATGGAGGCAGTAGCCTAGCAGTAGGCCAGTTACATCATCAAGTAGTTTAGGGTCGGTAAGAGTCCTAGCCATAGGAAGTTACATTTTCCTCACAGATTTGAGCCTGGAGGGGAAAAAAGAAGGCTTTTGCTATTTAACTGAGAGAATACAGGGCAAAGAACAGGTTTTGGTTGCACAAATGATAGTTCTGGACATTTACATGTGAGGTGCATATCATATAGATGTAAAGCATCTATCAGTCAGATTGGGAAAGTGAGCCTGAAGTTTGCTAAAGACATATATGTGGATGCTATCTGCAGAATTGTGAGATTGGGGAATATAAGAAGTAGGGGGAAAAGTAAAGGCTCTTTGAAGGGCTACAGGCAGTAGCAGTGGAGGCAGGAGAACTGGGGTCCTGAAAACTGCAGGTAGCCTACAGCAGTAGTTCTCACACTTTATGGAAGAGATGGTGTCCAGAAGTTTATAGTAGACAATTTATTAGAGTAGTCTACATTCGTTCAAGGATGACATCTCTGTGTAAATTTGTTTCCTATCCCTGAGATGTGACACTGGACATAATATTCTGAATATGACTGGCAGTCACCTCTGTGTGCCCACATCTACTTATCAAAGCCTTTCAACTTATAAAGGTTGGATATGGAGGTCACAGGCTATTTCTTAACATACGAATTCTTTTTTTAATCCTTATAATATTACTGTCAAGATAAACAGTAAAGTTGTCTTTCCTCCAGTCACTCACTTTTTTGACAGATGTCCTTTTCATTATGTTTATGGATCATTTTTCATATAGGGAACACTGCCCATACTTAAATGTTGAAATACATTGTCTTATTTGGAGACCTAATTGGCTAACAAAAGACTTTGTTGGGAACTAGAATGGAATGCCTCAGAATATGAAATATTTTAATGCAAACTATTATTAAGGAACATGCAGAAACACTGGTAGAAAATGAAAGTTTGCAGTATTCTTTGAGAAAAACTTATCAAGAGAAGAATTCAGATGGGAAGGGAAATAATGGCATCAAAAGTCAGGAAGCAGTGAGGATGCAGTCATTTGAATATCTACTGAATGTAAACAGTATTCTAGTAGAATGTTCTTAAATGGGATCTATAAAAGCTTGAATTATTAGGGTACTAAATAAAATAGTGTAACATGTGTTCATTTGGTGTTCCTCATGGTCATGTTGGAGCAAGCTTAGGAGATGTAGATTCTGAACACATAAGTAGGCTTTGTGGCTTGGGAAAGTATTTGAGTCTTGGTCGATCCATCTGAAAAATGAGAATGATCCTCCTTGTACTCTTAGATAATGTATCTTAACTGTTTAATGTAGTATTCTGCACAAGACTCCCCATTATCACCATTATCACAGAATGCCATTATTATTGTTGTTGGGATACAATTTGTTATTTATAATTAATAATAGTGGTAGATAAATCAGGAAAACAATTCCATTTACAATTGAATCAAAAAGAATAAAATACCTAGTAATAAACCTAACCAAGGAGGTGAAAGACCTACTATACTCTGAAAACTATAAGACATTCATGAGACAAGTTAAAGAAGACATCAATAAATGGAAATACATCCTGTGCTCATGGATAGGAAGAATTAATATTGTCAAAATGGCCATTCTGCCCAAAGCAATTTACAAATTCAGTGCAATCCTGATCAAAATACCAATGGCATTATTCAATGAACTAGAGTAAACAATCCTAGAGAATTAACTGGAGGCTACCATGGGGGAAGGGTTGGGGCCGGTGGGTGGGGAGGGGAAGGAGTAAAGGGGCACAAAAATTCTTGGTCATAATTGATAATGTAAGTTGGTCACAGGAATGATAGTACAGCATGGTGAATATAGCCAGTGATTCTGTAACATCTCCCTATGTTGACAGGTAGTAACTGTTGAACCACTGTGTTGTATACTTGAAACCAATATAAGATATATTAACTATACTTCAATTTTTAAAAAATTAATAATAGGTGGTATTTGTAGTCTGCTTTACAGCCTAAGATATGTTTTCAAACTGATCTGAAATAAGTTTTTTCCCCAGCATACCTAAATACCAAGAAACTTAGGATCATGTCTCGAAGAAGTTATTTAGAATTTTGTCATGTTAATATATTGTGTTCTTTTTTACAGGAAGTACTTAAACAACTACAAGGAAGTATTGAAGATGAAGCTATGGCTTCTTCTGGACAGATTGATTTATTAGAGCGTCTCAAAGGTAGATTTTTTTTTTAAGTGTTTTAAAGTAATTTTTTAAGTTCAGTTGTCAACTTCAGGTGTGTGTATCTAATCACATCAGCTTCTCTTGATTTGAGTGTTGGTATCAGTTTTCTTGGTATAACAACCTCACCCATTAGAATGTAATTATTAAAGATATAAATGTATAAAAAATGTATTTGCTTGTCATTTCTTTAAACATTTAACTGGCTTTGAATAAACTATTTTAGATATCTTCCTTGATAATTTTCAACTCTTTTTAAACCTCATTGCTATTCTGCCAGACACCAAATAGGCCTTTTGTAAGCTGTATGCCACAGACTGGGCTTGTTGTCTCATTTAGAGTAGTGTCCTCTGTTCCATCCAGGATGGAAATGCTTTATCTTCTCATGTACATAAGCTGATAATAACCATTTTTAGTAGAATGTTAAAAGAATGTCTTTTTCATTTTGTTGCATTTTATTCCAGTGTCAGAACAAGGAACCTGCTTCATTATAGTTGAAACTAAGCAAAGAAATTACCTTTGGGCCCAAAATATATTATTTAGCTGGAACCTAAGGAAGGCTATTTTGTCTGATTTTCCTTTAACAAGCTCCTTTTTCCCCTGGCTCAAGCTGATTTTGGAGTGAAAATTTAGCCATTGTGTTTCTAAATTGTTTATTCAGTCATACATATTTGTGGCTTCCTCTATTAGAAATTTAGAAGTGCAGGGTTCTGAAGAAGTAAACACTTTTTTTTTTAATGATTCAATAATTATATTACAAAATGATCCTTACAAGTGTACCCTTTTGTGGAATCTCTGTGCTTTGGCCTGATTTTTTAGGATTCTTCCTCTTCCTCTCTGTTCTACCTAAAACCAGGAATCAGTGAATTTCTGTGTTCATCAGCAGTTGTGATAAGGATTTTCTCTGTTCCCTGCATAAATTTGCTGCTCACTAGCTGCCAAAATATAGTACTTATTTAGGCCTTATGTAATATATATAATGCATTTCAATTATATTATAAAATTTTAATTTTATAAAAATTAAAGATTATAAAATTTTAATTTTATAAAAATTAAAGATTATAAAATTTAATTTTTATTAAAATTTAAGGGCTGAATTATACCTAAGACTTCACTTTTAAGACAATATAAATGTATTAGCAATATTTTAGACGCCTTAAAGCAATTATTCTATAAAAACTTGTGTCTGTTTTGTTTAGAACTTAACTTAGACAGCAGTAATTTCCCTGGAGTGAAACTACGGTCAAAAATGTCCCTCCGTTCTTATGGAAGCCGGGAGGGATCTGTATGCAGTCGTTCAGGAGAGTGCGGTCCTGTTCCTATGGGTTCATTTCCAAAAAGAGGGTTTGTAAATGGAAGCAGAGAAAATACCGGTTATTTAGAAGAACTGGAGAAAGAGAGGTAACTTTTCTTCATTAAATAATAAACTTCTGTGCTCAAATTTTTGCTATTTTGTCATTTGTAATACAGGATAGAAATTATGAAGCATTTATGGTGGGTGATTGAAACTTAGAAAGCATTTACTAACTCAAAAACACTATGTTACTGATTGTATTTATAGTAAATCTAAAAATGTAAAGAAGACAATTTCTTGGGATTCTAAAACTTCTACCTTGTCACTTAAGTACTTCAAATGTTCCGTATGTTGAGTTAATATACATGAGCCACAATGGTTATGTCTGGTTAAAATATGTAACTGACTTGTAATTGAATTTCTCATTATCTTTTTCAATAAATTCAAAAACTACTAGATCCAGTATAAGGTATCTTTTCCATTTTGGGAAGCCTGTTACAAGTGTCCACAATGAAACATTTGTTAATTTATCAGTTTCAATGTTTAAAAAACATTTCTTGACATATAGAATAAATTTTGGTTTCCCACAGTTAATGTATTCTTCTCTTCCTGAAATTAAAATTCATCTTACTATAAATATATATCATTTACATATATCAAATATATATATTACATAGAAAAATATTTCATTATCAAGAACATTGCTAAGGGTTTTGGATCTCCTAAAACATTATAAATTCCTTTATGTGTGAGTGATACCTTACATAGCAGCTCTGGAATATTGGCCCAGTCATTAAATTTTTTGTTGTTTTCTTCCGTAAAAAAGGACAGTGGTTCTACCTTTTAGAGTTGTGAGAAGAGAATATCAATGTGTGGGAAATGCCCAGCATATCTCACTGAGATGCAAAAGACCTTTTATTGCCTTCTCTTTGGATTTAGGTGTGTCCATCTATAAAAATAGGGATAATCATCTGAACCAGAAGTGATGTTAAACTTTATCTTGAGTTTACATCAATCTCTTTTTCATACCTTGAACCAGGCATGATCTGACAGTGTAGGAAACACTATCCTGAAAAATAACAAGCTAACTAGGGTCCATGATCTTCTATCTCCTTGTTCTCTTTTAGCTCTAGTAAAAAATCAAAGGACATGTGAATGTACCAACTTCCCTAGGAACTTAGTTTGCTTCATGTACATAAAGTCCTGATTTTGCTAGCAGGTGTGTGTAGTTCTGATACATCTTGTGTCCTCTTGGTTCTCACCGTGTTAGAGGAAGGGAAATTGAGTCCTTGCTTATGTGCCAGAATCTTTATTTTGCTCCCACACTTGATCAGTAGTTTGAATAGGCTAAGCTCAAACTCCTTTTCCTTCTTCATTATCAATGTCACTGCTGAGATACTTAATACCAGTCTGTTTCTTGCTGGTAAGCAACCACTTTTCTTTCTTTGAAGCTTTTTAAGAGTGCTTTTGTGCATGTGTTTTCTTTAGTCATCACTTCATCTTGCCAGATGCTGGGTGTGCCCCTTTGACCTGGAAATTTATTTTCTTCAGCTTTTGAAAATTCTGTTATGTTATTTCTTTGATGATTTTTCTCCCCTCTATTTTTTCTTTCTAGAACTGTCATAAATCATAGATAATGTCTCTTTTTTTCTATTTTTTCTATTGCCCAAAATAAGTGCTAGAAAATAGTCAAGCCAGGACTCAAAACCAGGTCCATAGTTCTATAACTTTTTGAACCTGAGTTTTCCAGTCTCAAGAATGAGTGTAAAAAGTAATTACCTCCAAGGATGTTGTGAGGATTAAGTCATATTTTTGAAGAAGTACTTAGCACTGTATCTGGTACATAGAACATTCTGTAACTGTTATCTGTTGTTGTGTTAGCCATTAATTCACTTAACAAATATTTATTAAATGCCTAATACCTCTGTGCCATGCTCTTCTGGGTGACCCTGAGTTAGAGGACTAACAAGACAAGTTTACATTTTGAAGAAGACAGTTGACAGTGTGATTAGCCTTTAGCCCACTAAGCCCTGAAGATCTACCTGCTTCTGGGTCTAGACCTAGTTTCAGTTCTGAATCTTAAGTACTGTTACGTGAATCACGAGGTCAACTACTGTCATTAACCACATGTTATCATTTTGGCACATTGTCCTTATTCTCCCTGACCTCCCCCTCTACCATCATCACTAATATTGGCCTATCAATTTAAGTACTCTTAACACCCAGTTCTTACTGAATAAGTCTATTTATTGGAGAGTAATCAGAAGAGAGAGTAGTGTCACCATCTTTCCCTCCCTTTTCCCTACCTTAGTCCTAATAAATCCTGCAGGTCCTTACCAGGGAATCCTGAAAAACAGAATCGGATCTCATCTTTATGCTAGTTGTGGTGACAGCTTGTTAAAGAGGTTCAGGCTTTCTACAGTGCTTTCTCCTGCTTCTGCTGTCAGAAATGGAACGGAGGGTGTCTTGCTCCCTCAAGGTTGCTACATCAGAAGCAGGGGCTTCCTTCCTTCCCAGTGATTCACTACTGAGGTTGCCACATCAAAAGTGAAGACTTATTTCTTATTTTGTAAATTGCTTCTCAGTAAAGGAAAGAGAATTTTAGCAAGAATAGAACTTTCCATGTATTAATGTGCGTACAGATTTTCCAAGAAAATAAAATCAAACAGAATTGTAAAGTAACAATATCAGAGTGGAGAATATCTCTCTGTGTATGAGCAAACTCCAGAAGCCATAAAAGAAAATACCCACAAATCTGGCTACAAGAAAATCGAAATTTTCTACATGGCAAAAACATAAAGTCAGAAGACAAGTGATAAACTGAGAAAATATATTTACAGCCTATATAACTGACAAAGTGCTATCATTCTTAATATAGAAGAAGTCACAGAAAAGAAAATACAAATGGTTTTTAAACTTGAAAAAATGCTTAACCTCACTCATACTAAAAAAAAAATTTTTTTAATCGAAGTGGTATACCAGGGTTTTTTTTAAACCTAGAAATACAAAAACAAAAAACTTTGATCAAACATTTACATTGGTGAAGGTGGTAGGAGCATAAATTTAGTACAACATCCAGTAAGGGCAGTAAGTTAAAATTTTACATACCTTAGGGATTTATCTTATTTTCATGCTTGCACATGTGTGAAATAAGGTCATATGCAAGGATATTCAGTGCAGGAGTGTTTATGATGACAAAAGATTAGAAAGACCCTAAATACTCTCAACACAGAACTAGCTATCGGGTATCCTTTATGGATACATGGATACTATCCAGCTAGCAAAAAACACATAGGACCTTTTTTCTGTTTTGATACAGAATGATCTCCAAGATAGATTAATATGTGGGAAAAAAAGTTATAGGAAAACACATAAAATAATATACTATTTGTTTAAAAATGTTCATTTAAGTATACACATACATCCTTACGTTTCTATAGAATGTCTCTGGAAGTACACACAAGGAAATGATAATAGTAGTTGCTTTGGGAGAGAGCCATATTAAAGGAGATCGATCATACACTTTATGCCTACTGAGTTTTATCCCACCAACATTCTCATTTTGTACTTATAATGATCAGATATAGAGTATCTTGATATAGGTTGTTATTGAGGACACCATTGATTGAGTTGTTCAGAAATTATGTAGCAAATTAATCTTCAAATTCCAAAATAAGAAAAAGTTTCTCTCCTGCAGAATAACTTCCTCTCACTACATAGTGACAGTATATTTCTTATTATTTGGCTACTGAGGAGCTGAAAGTCACATCTCTGTCCAGTGCAGTAGCTTCCCATAGTCTAGGTTTATTTTTGCATAATTACTGTGTTCCTTTAGTCCTTTTTTATACTTTTTGTCCTTGTATTAATTTTGGGTTTTGTTATATCTGTACTTTTTACTATAAACCATCATCATATTCTTAGACTGTAAATAAATGGGAAGAAAGCATTTGGTTGAAATATAAATATTTTAATAAGAATGGTTGCCTACTTAGGTGAAAAAGTAAAAAACTTTTTAATGATTATAATATTCGAAGTCCGTCCTTCAAAAATCCAGAATCAATAAGTTTTTCACCTATTCATTAATAGTTTAGTTTAAATAGAGAACATTGTAATTAGAGCTAAGAATTCCTGTGATGAATTCTATATTAGCATTGTGTAAACCTACCTTTTTTTAAAAAAACAGATCATTACTTCTTGCTGATCTTGACAAAGAAGAAAAAGAAAAAGACTGGTATTATGCGCAACTTCAGAATCTCACTAAAAGAATAGATAGTCTTCCTTTAACTGAAAATGTAAGTACTTAGCAATATGACTTACTTTAGGCTTTAATAACTTGATCTTTTTAAAAAAGAACCTCAGTTATCCATTAAAAATTCAGAATAACTGCATTTATGGTTATTTGTCAACTGTAATGTGTTTCATCCAAATTTAAACTTGAAATTATAATAGTTAATTTTTTTCTATAAGGCTAACACTTCGTTATGCTCAAGCAAATATTTAAGTTAAGAAAATCTATTAAGTTTGAATCCTAATGGACTCAGGATTCAACTAGGCAACCAATTTTTTGTTCTGTGTATATTGAATTGCCATCCATACTCTAGAAATGTTTATTTACCATCTGTCTATTCTTTGAACCATGTTACAGGAATCATGCCAGATAGTTTTTACAATGTAAATATCTTGAAAATAATTTGAGTCCTAGTCCAGTTATTATAAGTAACAGTAGCTGTTGGCATGGATCTTGACTTTTTGCAAATACTATAATTTGCTTGTCTTGTAAATATAACTATGTTTAAAAATTTTTTTAATCCCATCAGCCTCTCCTTCCTGACCCAACCCTCTCCATGTTAATTATTTTTTTCATGGGATGGCACATATAAGAATATTTCTGAAATACGTTAATTTCACACAAGTCTATATTTTAACTTTTGTTCATAAGTTTATATTTTTAAAAAGTGAAAATATATACAAACTAATATATATCTTCCTCTCTTCAATTTTCATTTTCTAAAAGCATTTTTAAGAAAACATAATAAGCAAAAATCAAAAGTAGAAAGAAGGAAAACCTCTCCCAAAACATGTAGGTTGCCAGATTCCCTGAGTAGGCATTGTTTGGCAGGAGCTAGAACCAGAAGCTTAAGAGCTCAGTCTCATAGAACAGTCATCCAGAATTTTGAGAGGAAACGAAATGATACTTCTGACATCTTCCTGGGAGTTAAGAGGACACAGATAGTGAAAGAACAGTTAACGGAGAGCTGTTGGCAGACGAAATTAGAATTCAGCACCATGTGGTAGAATTTTTACTCTTAAAAACAAAATACCAAAGCATGGTTTTGGTTACCATTTACTTTGGTAATTAGAATATACAAAATGTAGAGTCCAGCTGTCCATGTGCAGTCAGGTTCAGAAAGGGGCTTAGATGTATATAGCAACTTAAGAGCAATTGGTTAATATATGAAACAGATCAGTTGTCAAATAAATCATTCTCTATTAATTTATTAAATCAATCACATTTATAGGATATATAAGACATTATGGACCATTTGGCAATATTAGAAAATATTAAATTGCTTTTATTTCATGAATATTTTTTTAATTTCACTAACTTTGCATTTATTTTGGGAAGCCAAGTAAAGGACACTTTGATATGGATATGCTTATCAAAATACTAGACTTTGCTTAAAACATCAGATCTAAATGAAATTATTGCAGTATATTGTGTCATGTTCAATGTTTTTTTTGTAGGGAGTTTGGGAAGTGAAGGACAAATGAGTTACAATTGGCTCGTTGAGAATTGGAAGTAACATGCAGACTATTTCATCTATGTTGCAACCCATAGTTTGGTTATGCCTAAGGGAATGCATTCTGCATATGATTGTCCTCTGTATGTTTCCAGGGAAAAGGGCGAGAGTTCCTCTAACTTTCTAACTTAACTGACAATGCAGTTTTTGGAATCCTTAAACCTCAGAAAGCTATTCTGAGTCAGACATGTCACACACAGCTTTCTTTGGGGCATATAGAGCAAGAAAAAAAATCTGTTAACACTTTCATTCCCACTCTGTTACCTGTCATTTATTTAAATATATTTTGAGCCTTTATTACTTCATGGGGCATGTGTTTGTAAATCTTATTACTTTGTCCTTTTCATCATTTTGTATGCCTAGCAGTTATCATAGTGCCTGGAGTTTTAATTAGAGGGTTAATATATTTTTGAATGAATTAACACCTTGTCTTTGAAGAGGTACTTCTTTTTGTTTGTTTCAACTTTGCTTTGAACTTTCAACAAACAAAAAGTTTGCGTTGTTTTAGTTTTGATCATCTATGTTATGTAAAAGCTTTTCCTTATATCATTTTCATTTTACAAATGGAGGAGTTCTCTTTGGTTAGTCTGCATGTGTACAACAGCACTTAAATTAAGCTATAAATTTAAGGGTGATGGACCTGTTTCTTGATTTTTCTGTGTTCTCCATATTAATATGCTAGTTTTTAATAATTTAAAGTAGTACCTCTTCAGTGCTGAAGAATCATAATCATAAGACTGAAGATAGGCTCACCCTAGCTGAACCAATTATACATTTTTAAGTGAAATAGTACAATTTAATTACAGCCATTTGTGACAATGGGACAATAAGAGTGTTTCAACTTATATGAAGGACCCAGACTGAGCATAGCACCTCTAATCAAGCTTTAGGACTCTTTGGAGTAAAAACACAATTTTCTCGTGCATAATAACTTACATATTCACTATTCGTTTTCTTACGGGTATGTATGTGCTTTTACTGATAAGCACATGAGATACTAACATTTCAATTTTATTTGTGGTTTTAGTTTTCCTTACAAACAGATATGACCAGAAGGCAATTGGAATATGAAGCAAGGCAGATCAGAGTTGCAATGGAAGAACAACTAGGTACTTGCCAGGATATGGAAAAACGAGCACAGGTAACTCATTGTTAAACTGAAACAGCACTACCTAGAAAACTGCTATTAAGAATGTAATGGAAGGCATTTCAAGATGGCGGCGAGAGAGGTGAGACAGGTAACTCCTCCCAAAAACACAGATAGTGTGAAAATATAGTTAATACAACTAATCCTAAAATAGCAAGAGGAAAAAAGGCTGCATACAGACATAACGAACAGAGCAGACCTCACGAAACAGGGTAACATATGAAAGCCTTGATCCGGCAGGACCCAAGCCCTTTCCCCACCCCAGCTCACTGGCGAGAGGAAGAGAAATGGAGCGGGGAGGGGGTGCAAGCCTGGAACTGCTGAACACCTAGTCCTGGAGGTCTGCTTTGCAAGCAGAAACCTACACTGTGTGGTGCTCTGGCTTGAGAGACAGATTCCGGCCATTTGTGGAAGACAGGATCCACACCTGCTCTCTTACCCGCTCTGTAACAAAGAAAAGGTGGGCAATCTAACAGGCATCCTAGAAGCAAGAGGGCTGCTGAAGGGGCGGGGTTTGCACGGAGCTTGCTGTGCGGTAGAAGGGATAGGGGCACAAGGTTGCCTGGGTGCGCTCTGCCTAACAGATTGGGAACTCTGAGGAGCTTCAGATGCTCCATTCCCCTGGCTGGTTGCTCAGCTCTGAGGTCCCCCACTGTGACACACAGCCTGCTGCACCTTCCTCCTGGCCTGCCAGCACCTACTCGCAAACCGGCAGTCACTACGCTGGCATCAGGCCAGACAAAGGGAGGCCCTGCCTACAACAGCTAGAGATGCAGAGCACAGAGGCTTACACCTGTGTGCTCTGCCCACTGGCTCTCATATGGGAGACAGGCAAGGCAGACAGGAGTCAGGAAACAGATCTTTCCTCCCCCCAGGCACCAGCTCCGCTCCCCTACAACCTCCAACCTCACTCTAGGGGCTGAGCAGCTCCAGAGATGGGACCTTCTGGGCACTAGAGGGCACCACACAGATATATGAACCATCAAAAGAACATGGTTCAGACTAAAATCTCGCAAACCCCAGAAAAAGGGCCAAATGAAACTGAACTCACTGATCTTCCTGAAAGAGAGTTCAAAATAAAAATCATAAACATGCTTATGGAAATACAGAAAATATTCAAGAACTGAGGAACGAATTTAAGATGGAGATTCAATCAGTAAGAAATTCCATATCCGAAATGAATCCTACAGTGAAGGGATTTAAAACAGATTAGATGTAGCAGAAGAGATAGTAAATGTAATAGAAATTAGAGAAGAGGAATACAAAGAAGCTGAGGCACAGAGAGAAAAAAGAATCCCTAAGAATGAAAGAATATTGAGAGAACTGTGTGATCAATCCAAACAGAACAATATTCGCATAATAGGGGTACCAGAAGAAGAAGAGAGAGAAAAAGGGATAGAAAGTATCATTGAGGAGGTAATTGCTGAAAAATTCCCCAATCTGGGGAAGGAGATAGTCTCTCAAGCCATGGAGGTGCACAGATCTCCCAACACAAGGGACCCAAGGAAGACAACATCAAGACATATAATAATTAAAATGGCAAATATCAAGGATAAACACAGACCTTTAAAAGCAGCTAGAGAGAGAAAAGATCACATACAAAGGAAAACCCAACAGGCTATCATCAGACTTCTCAACAGAAACCTTACAGGCCAGAAGGGAGTGGCATGATGTATTTAATGCAATGAAGCAGAAGGGCCTTCAACCAAAAATACTCTACCTGGCAAGGTTATGATTTAAATTTTTGTTGTTGTTGTTGTTGTTTTTGTTTGTTTTATATATTTTTTGTTTTCTACCATTTATTTTGGTATCATTAACCTACAGTTACA
This sequence comes from Phataginus tricuspis, assembly GCA_029783875.1. NCBI lineage: Eukaryota > Metazoa > Chordata > Mammalia > Pholidota > Manidae > Phataginus > Phataginus tricuspis. The sequence goes on along the minus strand of JAQQAC010009165.1, from coordinate 680,510 downwards.
TGTGCAATAATATGGTGATTAAACTACCGCCTTGATCAGGTCCCCCCCACCAACCCAATTACAGTCACTGTGCATCAGCGTAGTGACATGCTATAGCGTCACTACTTGTCTTCTCTGAGTTGTACAGCCCTCCCTGTGCCCCCGCTACCTTACGTCTCCTAATCGTAATACCCTTTTTACCCTCTTATCCCTCCCTTCCCACCCATCTTCCCCAGTCCCTTTCCCTTTGGTAACTGTTAGTCCATTCTTCGGTTCTGTGAGTCTGCTGCTATTTTGTTCCTTCAGTTTTTTTCTTTGTTCTTATACTCCACATATGAGTGAAATCATTTGGTACTTGTCTTTTTTGGCTTGGCTTATTTCACTGAGCATAATACCCTCTAATTCCATCCATGTTGTTGCAAATGGTAGGATTTGTTTTCCTCTTATGGCTGAATAATATTCCATTGTGTATATGTACCACATCTTCTTAATCCATTCGTCTACTGATGGACACTTAGGCTGCTTCCATTTCTTGGCTATTGTAAATAGTGCTGCAATAAACATAGGGGTGCATCTGTCTTTTTGAAACTGGGCTGCTGCATTCTTAGGGTAAATTCCTAGGAGTGGGATTCCTGGGTCAAATGGTATTTCTATTTTGAGTTTTTTGAGAAACCTTCATACTGCTTTCCACAATGGTTGAACTAATTTGCATTCCCACCAGCAGTGTAGGATGGTTCCCTTTTCTCCACATCCTCGCCAACATTTGTTGTTGTTTGTGTTTTGGATGTTGGCCATCCTTAACTGGTGTGAGGTGATATTTCATTGTGGTTTTAATCTGCATTTCTCTGATGATTAGCGATGTGGAGCATCTTTTCATGTGCCTGTTGGCCATCTGAATTTCTTCTTTAGAGAAGTGTCTATTCATGTCCTGTGCCCATTTATTAATTAGATTATTTGCTTTTTGTTTGTTAAAGTGCGTGAGTTCTTTATATATTTTGGATGTCAACCCCTTATCAGATATGTCATTTATGAATATACTCTCCCATACTGTAGGATGTCTTTTTGTTCTACTGATCGTGTCCTTTGCTGTACAGAAGCTTTTCAGCTTGATATAGTCCCACTTGTTCATTTTTGCTTTTGTTTCCCTTGCCCGGGGGGATATGTTCATGAAGAAGTCGCTCATGTTTATGTCCAAGAGATTTTTGTCTATGTTTTTTCCTAAGAGTTTTCTGGTTTCATGACTTAAATTCAGGTCTTTGATCCACCGTGAGTTTACCTTTGTGTATGGGGCTAGACAGTAGTCCAGTTTCATTCTCTTACATGTAGCTGTCCAGTTTTTCCAACACCAGCTGCTGAAGAGGCTGTCATTTCCCCATTGTATATCCAAGGCTCCTTTATCAAATATTAATTGACTGTAAATGTTTGGGTTAATGTTTGTATTTTCTATTCTGTTCCACTGGTCTGTGGGTCTGTTTTTGTGCCAGTGCCAAATTGTCTTGATTACTGTGGCTTTGTAGTAGAGTTTGAAGTCAGGGAGGGTAATTCCCCCTGTTTGATTCTCAGAATCCTCCTTCTCAGAATTGCTTTGGCTATTCGGGGTCTTTTGTGGTTCCATATGAATTTTAGAGTTATTTGTTCCAGTTCATTGAAGAAAGCTGTTGGTAGTTTGATAGGGATTGCATTGAATCTGTAGATTGCTTTAGGTAGTATAGCCATTTTGACAATATTTATTCTTCCTAGCCAAGAGCATGGGATTCATTTCCATTTGTTAGTGTCCTCTTTAATTTCTCCTAGGAGTGTCTTGTAGTTTTCAGAGTACAGGTCTTTCACTTCCTTGGTTAGGTTTATTCCTAGGTATTTTATTCTTTTTGATGCAATTGTGAATGGAAGTGTTTTTCTGATTTCTCTTTCTGTTAGTTCATCATTAGTGTATAGGAAAGCAACAGATTTCTGTGTGTTAATTGTGTATCCTGCAACTTTGCTGAATTCAGATATTAGTTCTAGTAGTTTTGGAGTGGAGTCTTTAGGGTTTTTTATGTACAATATCATGTCATCTGCAAATAGTTACAATTTGACTTCTTCTTTACCAATCTTGATGCCTTGTATATCTTTGTTTTGTCTGATTGCCGTGGCTAGGACCTCCAGTACTACGTCGAATAACAGTGGAGAGAGTGGGCATCCCTGTTGTGTTCCCGAACTTAGATGAAAAGCTTTCAGCTTCTCGCTATTAAGTATGATGTTAGCTGTGGGTTTGTCGTATATGGCCTTTATGATGTTGAGGTACTTGCCATCTATACCCATTTTGTGGAGAGTTTTGATCATGAATGGATGCTGAATTTTGTCAAATGCTTTTTCAGCATCTATGGAGATGATCATGTGGTTTTTGTTCTTCTTTTTGTTGATGTGATGGATGATGTTGATGGATTATCGAATGTTGTACCATCCTTGCATCCCTGGGATGAATCCCACTTGATCATGGTGTATGATCCTCTTGATGTATTTTTGAATTCGGTTTGGCAATATTTTGTTGAGTATTTTTGCATCTACGTTCATCAGGGATATAGGTCTGTAATTTTCTTTTTTGGTGAGGTCGTTGCCCGGTTTTGGTATTAGAGTGATGCTGGCTTCATAGAAAGAGTTAGGAAGTATTCCCTCCTCTTCTATTTTTTGGAAAACTTTAAGGAGAATGGGTGTTATTTCTTGTCTATATGTCTGGTAGAATTCAGAGGTGAAACCATCAGGTCCGGGGGTTTTGTTCTTGGGTAGTTTTTTGATTACCGCTTCAATTGCGTTGCTGGTGATTGGTCTGTTTAGTTTTTCTGTTTCTGGCTTGGTCAGTCTTGGAAGGTTGTATTTTTCTAAGAAGTTGTCCATTTCTTCTATGTTTTGCAACTTGTTAGCATACAGATGCTCATAATATTCTCTTATAATTCTTTGTATTTCTGTGGGGTCCATCGTTATTTTTCCTTTCTCATTTCTGATTCTGTTTATGTGTGTAGATTCTCTTTTTCTCTTAATGAGTCTGGCTAGGGGTTTATCTGTTTTTATTTTTTCAAAGAACCAGCTTTTGGTTTCATTGATTTTTTTCTATTGTTTTATTCTTCTCAATTTTATTTATTTCTTCTCTGATCTTTATTATGTCTCTCCTTCTGGTGACTTTGGGCCTCCTTTGTTCTTCTTTTTCCAATTTCAATAATTGTGTCTTTCTACTGTTCATTTGGGAATGTTCTTCCTTCTTTAAATAGGCCTGTATTGCAATATACTTTCCTCTTAGAACTGCCTTTGCTGCGTCCCACAGAAGTTGTGACTTTGTGTTGTTTTTGTCATTAGTCTCCATATATTCTTTGATTTCTGTTTTGATTTGGTCGTTAACCCATTGATTAATTAGGAGAATGTTGTTAAGTCTCCATGTATTTGTGAGCCTTTTTGATTTCTTTCTAAAATTTATTTCTAGTTTTATACCTTTGTGATCTGAGAAGTTGGTTGGTAGGATTTCAATATTTTTGAAATTACTGAGGTTCTTTTTGTGGCCTAGTATGTGGTCTATTCTGGAAAATGTTCCGTGTGCACTTGAGAAGAATGTGTATCCTGTTGCTTTTGGGTGCAGAGTTCTGTAGATATCTGTTAGGTCCATCTGTTCTAGTGTGTTGTTCAGTGCCTCTGTGTCTTTACTTATTCTCTGTCTGGTTGATCTGTCCTTTGGAGTCAGTGGTGTGTTGAAGTCTCCTAAAATGAATGCATTGTTGTCTATTTCCTCCTTCAATTCTGTTAGTATTTGTTTCACATATGTTGGCGCTCCTGTGTTGGGTGCATACATGTTTATAATGGTTATATCTTCTTGTTGGACTGACCCCTTTATCATTATGTAATGTCCTTCTTTATCTCTTGCTACTTTCTTCGTTTTGAAGTCTATTTTGTCTGACACAAGTACTGCAAAACCTGCTTTTTTCTCTTTGTTGTTTACATGAAATATCTTTTTCCATCCCTTCACTTTTAGTCTGTGTATATCTTTGGGTTTGAGGTGAGTCTCTTGTAAGCAGCATATAGATGGGTCTTGCTTTTTTATCCACTCTGTTACTCTGTGTCTTTTGATTGGTGCATTCAGTCCATTTACATTTAGGGTGATTATTGATAGATATGTACTTATTGCCATTGCTGGCTTTAGATTCGTGGTTACCAAAGGTTCAAGGGTTGCTTCTTTACTATCTAAGAATCTAACTTAACTTTCTTGTTAAGTTATTGTGTACGCTGTCTGATGTTTCTTTATTTCTCCCTTCCTATTCTTCCTCCTCCATTCTTTATATTTTGGGTGTTTCATTCTTTGCCTTTAGTTAGTATTTGGATGGTCTGCTTTCTTTGCTATGATTTTATTTTCTCTGGTGACATCTTTTTAGCCTTAGGGGTGCTTCCCTCTAGAGCAGTCCGTTTAAGATATCCTGTAGTGGTGGTTTATGAGAGGCAAACTCCTTCAACTTTCCTTTGTCTGGAAATTGTTTAATCCCTCCGTCATATTTAAATGATAATCGTACTGGATACAATATTCTTGGTTCGAGGTCCTTCTGTTTCATTACGTTAAATATATCATGCCATTCTCTTCTGGCCTGTAAGGTTTCTGTTGAGAAGTCTGATGATAATCTGATGGGTTTTCCTTTGTAGGTGATCTTTTTTCTCTGTCTAGCTGCCTTTAATACTCTGTCTTTATCTTTGACCTTTGCCATCTTAATTATTATGTGTCTTGGTGTTGTCTTCCTTGGGTCCCTTGTGTTGGGAGATCTGTGGGCTTCCGTGGTCTGCGAGAGTATTTCCTTCCCCAGTGTGGGAAAGTTTTCAGCAATTATTTCTTCAAAGACACTTTCTATCCCTTTTTCTCTCTCTTCTTCCTCTGGTACTCCTATAATGCGAATATTGTTCCGTTTGGATTGGTCACACAGTTCTCTCAATATTCTTTCATTCCTAGAGATCTTTTTTTCTCTCAGTACCTCAGCTTCTTTGTATTCCTCTTCTCTAGTTTTTATTTCATTTATCTTCTCCTCCACCGTATCCAATCTGCTTTTAACACCATCCATTTTGTTCCTCAAGGATTGTATCTCTGACCGGAATTCATTCCTGAGTTCTTGAATATCTTTCCGTACCTCCATGAGCATGTTCATGATTTTTATTTTGAACTCCCTTTCAGGGAGAGCCATAAGGTCTATATCATTTAAATCTTTCTCAGGAGTTGTATTCATAATTTTACTCTGGACCAGGTTCCTTTGGCATTTCATATTTGTGTATGGAGCCCTCTAGTGCCCAGAAGCTCTACTCTCTGGAGCTTCTCAGCCCCTGAAGCAATGTCAGGGATTGTAGGGGAGTGGTGTTGGTGCCTCGGGGGAGAAAGGGCTGTTTCCTGGTTCCTGGCTGCTGTGCCTGTCTCCACTGTCTGAACTGGTGGGCTGAGCACACAGGTATAAGCCTCTGTGCTTTGCCTTTTAAGTTGCTGTAGACAGATCCTCCCCCCGGCTGGCCCAACACCAGGGAAGGGCTTCCAGGTTTGCAAGCCCGGTGGGGCTGGCCAGGCGAAAGGTGCAGTAGTCTGCCTGTCACAGAAGGGGTTCCTGGAGCCGTGCAGGCAGCCAGGGAGCTGGCACACCTGAAGATCAGAAAACTCCCAATCTGCTGGGCAGAGTACACCTGGACAATCCTGTCCACCTGTCCTTTCTCCCAAGCAGCAAGCTCCGTGCAGTCCTTGCCCCCTCAGCAGGCCTCCTGCCAAGGTCCTCCCTGCCAGGAAGTCTCTCAGACTGCCCGCCTCTCCCCCGTCCCAGAGCAGCTGGGTATGGATCCCTGATCTCACAAGCAGCCAGAATCTTAGTCTCTCCAGGAACTCCACCTGTCTTAGCTTTCCAAGCTCCTAATTACAAGAGCATCATGCAAGCACCATGAAATGTAGGTTTGTGCTCCCAGAGTAGATCTCCAGAGTTAGGTATTCAGCAGTCCCAGTTCTCCACTCCCTCTCTGCTCTGTTCCTGTTCCTCCTGCCGGTGAGCTGGGGTGGGGGAAGGGCTTGGATCCCGCAGGACCACAGCTTTAGTACATTACCGTTTTCTGTGAGGGCTGCTCTCGTCTCCAGGTGTATGCAGTTTATTGTAGTTCTCTTTCCCGTTGCTCTTTCAATAGTAGTTGTAGTAGCTTTATTTTCATATTATATGTGGTTTTAGGAGGAAGCCTCTGTCTCACCTCTCACGCCGCCATCTTTAATCTCTCCTATCATTTAAATTTGAAGGAGGGATTAAACTATTTTCAGATAAGCAAAAGCTGAGAGAATTTACCGTGCACAAACCACCTCTACAGTGCATTTTGGAGGTACACCTATAGATGGAAGTATTCCTAAGGCTAAATAGATATCACCCAAGGGATAGACGAAGAGTACAGAATATGATTCATAACATATAAAGAAAAGAAGACGAAGAAAAAGGAGGAAAAAAAATCTTTAGGTTGAGTTTGTAATAGCATACAAAGTGAGTTAAGTTAGGCTGTTAGACAGCAAGGGAATTACCCTTGAACCTTTGGTAACCACGAATCTAAAGCCTGCAATGGCAATAAGTACATACCTGTCGATAATCACCGTAAATGTAAATGGTCTGAATGCACCAATCAAAAAACATAGAGTCACTGAATGGATAAACAAACAAGACACATCTACATGCTGCCTACAAGAGACTTCACTTCCAACCCAAAGACCTACACAGATTGAAAGTAAAGGGATGGAAAAAGATATTTCATGCAACTAATAGGGAGAAAAAAGCCGGAGTTGCAGTACTTGTATCAGACAAATAGAATTCAAAACAAAGAAAATCACAAGAGACAAAGAAGGACATTACACAATGATAAAGGGGTCAGTCCAACAAGAGAATATACTATTATAAATATTTATGCACCCAACACAGGATCACCTACAAATGTGAAACAAATACTAACAGAATTAAAGGGGGAAATAGAATGCAATGCATTCATTTTAGGAGACTTCAGCACACCACTCACTCCAAAGGACAGATCAACCAAACAGAAGATAAATAAAGGGACAGAGGCACTGAACAACATATTAGAACGGATGGACCTAATGGACATCTACAGAACACTCCATCCAAAAGCAACAGGATACACATTCTTCTCAAGTGCACATGGGACATCTTCAAGAATAGATGACATACTAGGCCTCAAAAAGAACCTCAGTAAATTCAAAAAGATTAAAATTGTACCAACCAGCTTCTCAGATCACAAAGGTATGAAACTAGAAATAAATTACACAAAGAAAACAAAAAAGCCCACAAACACATGGAGGCTTAATAATATGCCCCTAAATAATCAGTGGATCAATGACCAAATAAAAACAGATCAAGCAATATATGGAGACAAATAACAATATTCAACACCGCAAAATCTGTGGGATGCAGCAAAGGTCGTGCTAAGAGGGAAGTATATTGCAATATGGGCCTACCTCAGGAAAGAAGAACAATCCCAAATGAACAGTCTAAACTCAGAATTAATGAAACTAGAAAAGGAAGAACAAATGAGGCCCAAAGTCAGTAGAAGGAGGGACATAATAAAGATTAAAGCAGAAATAAATAAAATTGAGAAGAATAAAATAACAGAAAGCATCAATAAAAGCAGGAGCTGGTTCTTCGAAGAAATAAACAAAATAGATAAACCCTTACCAGACTTATCAAGATAAAAGAGAGTCTACACACATAAACAGAATCAGAAATAAGAAAGGAAAAATCACTATGGACACCACAGAAATACAAAGAATTATGAGAGAATACTATGAAAAATTATATGGTAACAAACTGGATAACCTAGAAGAAATGGACAACTTTCTAGAAAAATACAATCTTACAAGGCTGACCCAAAAAGAAACAGAAAATCTGAATAGAACAATTACCAGCAAAGAAATTGAATTGGTAATCAAAAAACTACCTAAGAACAAAACCGCTGGACCAGAAAGTTTCACTGCTGAATTTTATCACACATTTAGTGAAGACCTAATACCCATCCTCCTTAGTTTTCCAAAAAGTAGAAGAGGAGGGAATACTCCCAAACTCATTCTACAAGGCAAACATCACTCTAATACAAAAACCAGGCAGACACCACAAAAAAAGAAAATTACAGACCAATACCCCTGATGAACATAGGTGCAAAAATATTCAACAAAATATTAGCAAACCAAATTCAAAATACATCAAAAAGATCATCCATCATGATCAAGTGGGATTCATCCCAGGGATGCAAGGATGGTACATTAGAAAATCCATCAACATCATCCACTACATCAACAAAAAGAAGGACAAAAACCACATGATCATCTCCATAGATGCTGAAAAAGCATTTGACAAAATTCAACATCCATTCATGATAAAAACTCTCAACAAAATGCGTATAGAGGGTAAGTACCTCAACATAATAAAGGTCATATATGACAAACTCACAGCCAACATCATACTTAACAGCGAGAAGCTGAAAGCTTTTCTTTTAAGATTGGGAACAACTTTTTTTCAACATAGTTCTGGAAGTCATAGCCACAGCAATCAGACAACACAAAGAAATAAAAAGCATCCCGATTGGTAAAGAAAAAGTTAAACTGTCACTGTTTGCAGATGACATGATATTGTACATAAAATACCCTAAAGAATTCACTCCAAAACTACTAGATCTAATATCTGAATTCAGCAAAGTTGTAGGATACAAAATTAATACACAGAAATGTGTTGCATTCTAGTACGCTAGTGATGAACTAGCAGAAGGAGAAATCAGGAAAACAATTCCATTCACAGTTGCATCAAAAAAAATAAAGTACCTAGGTATAAACCTAATCAAGGAAGTGAAAGACCTATAATCTGAAAACTACAAGACACTCATGAGAGAAATTAAAGAAGATACCAATAAATGGAAACACATCCCATGTTCAAGGATAGGAAGAATTAATATTGTCAAAATGACCATCCTTCCTAAAGCAATCTACAGTTCCAGTGCAGTCCCTATCAAAATATCAACAGCATTCTTCAATGAACTAGAACAAATAGTTCTAAAATTCATATGGAACCCAAAAGATCCAAATAACCAAAGCAATCCTGAGAATGTAGAATAAAGCAGGGGGGATTATGCTCCCTGAGTTCAAGCTCTACTACAAAGCTACAGTTATCAAGATAATTTGCTGCTGGCACAAGAACAGACCCATGGACCAATGGAACAGACTAGAGAGCCCATATACAAACCCAAGCATATATGGTCAATCAATATATGATAAAGGAGCCATAGATATTCAATGGGGAAATGACAGCCTCTTCAACAACTGGTGTTGGCAAAATTGAACAGCTACATGGAAGAGAATGAAACTGGATCATTGTCTAACCCCATACACAAAAGTAAACTCAAAATGGATCAAAGACCTGAATGTAAGTCATGAAACCGTGAAACTCTTAGAAGAAAACATCGGCACAAATCTCTTGAATATAAACACGAGCAACTTTTTCCTGAACACATCTGCCTGGGCAAGGGAAGCAGAAGCAAAAATGAACAAATGGGACTATATCAAGCTAAAAAGCTTCTGTACAGCAAAGGACACCACCAGCAGAGCAAGAGGCCATCCCACAGTATGGGAGATTATTTTTGTAAATGACTTATCCGACAAGAGATTAACATCCAAAATATATAAAGAACTCACATGCCTCAACACCCAAAAAGCAAACAACCAGATTAAAAAATGGGTGGATGTGAACAGACACTTCTCCAAAGAAAAAATTCAGATGGCCAACAGGCACATGAAAAGATGCTTGACATCACTAATTACCAGGCAAATGCAAATTAAAACCACAATGAGATATTACCTCACACCAGTTAGGATGGCCAACATAGAAAAGACGAGGAAGAGCAAATGCTGGAGAGGTTGCAGAGGGGAACCCTCCTACACTGCTGGTGGGAATATAAACTAGTTCCGCCATTTTGGAAAGCAATGTGGAGGTTCCTCAAAAAACTGAAAATAGAACTACCAGTTGACCTGGCAATTCCACTCCTAGGAATTTACCCAAAGAAAGCAAGATCCCTGATTCAAAAAGACATGTTCACCCCTATGTTTATCGCAGCACTATTTACAACAGCCAAGATATGGAAGCAACCTAAGTGTCCATAAGTAGATGAATGGATAAAGAAGATGTGGTACATGTACACAATGGAATACTATTTAGCCATAAGAAATAAACAAATCCTACCATTTGCAACAACATGGATGGAGCTAGAGGGTATTATGCTCAGTGAAATAAGTCAGGCAGAGAAAAACAAATACCCAATTATATCCCTCATTTGTGGAGTATAACAACAAAGCAAAACTGAAGGAACAAAATAGCAACAGACTCACAGACTCCAAGATGGGACTAGTGGTTACCAAAGGGGAGGGGTACGGGAGGGAGGAATGGGAGGGAGGCGAGGCAGAAGGGGATTGAGGGTATTATGATTAGTTCACATGGTGTGCAGGGGGGTCATGGGGAAGACAGTGTGGCACAGAGAAGACAAGTAGTGACTCTGGCATCTTACTACACTGATAGATAGTGTCTGCAATCGGGTATGGGGAGGGGACTCAATACTATGGATAAATGTTGCAACCCCATTGTTTTTCTTGTGAAACCTTCAGAATAGTGTATATCAATGATACCTTAATAAAAAATAACAAATAAATAAAAATTTATAAATACATTTACAAGTCTGTCTTCACTTTGGCACTCTTTCACAATAAAAATAATTTACCATGTCTATTAGACAACATAACCACTTTAGTTCTCCTTTGTGATTTTTAATTCTTATAATCTAAGTGTGTGTAATGACATTCAGAATATTTCACTGCTCTTCAAATTATACATACAAAAAGAAGCCTTCATTCAAGGAAAGTAGGAAGGAAAAACATAAAGAGAATATTAGAAGATAAAGAGAATATTGGGAGAGATGAAATGTGTTGAATGAAGAACATTCCCATATTGCTACCCTCAGCAAATGTCAAGAAAGAGTGTTAACTGGCTTTGCTGGTTGTTGAGCATTTTCATTATTTAGCCCTTTATATTTACACAAATGTATGACTGACTAATGTTTTTAATCCCTGAAGAGGCTTTATTGATCACCTTGTCTGTTTCAAAGCAAGCATGAGCAATTAGAAAAAAAAAAACTTATGGGACAAATTGGGAGGAAAACATTGTTTGAAGGATTTTCTTCAAGTAAACAGTAAATGAAAGTGAGGGCCTACATTTATATTTGTCGTGTAAATACATATTTGTATTCTGGGAAGCTAATTTCATAGCTTTAAAATCACTAATACATTTTACATTCCCCAAAGTATAGTTCTTTAGCTTTTATGTGGTAGCTTTGTAAACATAATGTGTATTTTCATTATGCTAGAGTATGGTGCTAGACTAAGGAGATACTTAAATACCAATAGCATAATACATTTCATAGTCCATATCTGTTAGTTTTACAGTGAGGCTAGAGGTTCAACTAATATACCCTACATTAGTTATAATATGTATATTTCATATGTTCTTTTTTCTTAATCTCTTTTTGCCCCATCCCATTCAGATCAATGGCTTAAATGCCAAAAGTAAAACTTTAAAAATAAAACTTTCAGTAGAAAATATGCATGAATATCTTTCTAGAATTGGGGTAAAAAAGGGTTTCTTAAATAAGACATAAATCATCAATTATAAAAGAAAAGATTGAAAAGTTTTACCATATTCAAATTAAGAATTTATCAGATACCTTAAACAAAGTGGAAAGGTAAATTACAAATTGGGAGAAGTTATTTATCACGACATAACTGACAAAGAATGAAAATCAAGGATATGTAAAGAATCAGCATAGTTGTAGCCTCACAAAGGAAGAAGGGGAGGAGACAGGGAGAGAGGATTTTTTTTTTTTTTTTGGTGAGCCCAACTTCTTTGAGCTCTACAGTGTTTGCTTATCATGACATTGGGTAACAGCATCAATAAGCATTTTTGCTATGGTAATAAAATTGTAAGGACATTGTATTTAAGCAAAAGTAGATATGATCAAAGGGTAAGCTTTGTATGTAAGTTTTATGACTGTATATACTTAAAGCTGTTTCTTACATTATTTTTTATTATTTATCTATTGGAGTATACAGCCCAGAAATCTTTTTTATTGATGGGGCACATAATCGAAAAAAGTTTGGAAACTATTACATCTAGGTTTTAACATTTTTTTCCCCATCAAAACAGTTGCTCTTACAATTTTTGATTCCTCTGTATTAGGATGCTAACTACAGAATTATTGCAGAAAATGATACAATATTGGCAGTACTTATTTTTAAAACCTATATGTTTTGTCATAACGCTAATTAAAAATTGTTTTAATTTGCAGGATTTTTATATATAACTGATTTGGTTTTTCCCACTTCCCCTAATAGTCATAAAAATTAAAGCAAAACCTAGCTTTTCTTAAAAAAAACACTTTTCCTACATCGTTTCAATTCCACATTGTTTGATCTGTTGTTAGTGCTTTGTGTTCACCTGATGAACAGGATAGTTGGAAAACAAAAGCTGTACCTTCTTTGTGATCCTAGCATTGGAAGAAAAATAATGTTTAGCTGCAGTAGATATTTGGGAAATCTAAATCTGAAATGTACTACTGACTTATAATAGGGATAACTTTGTGGGAGGTGGTTAATCCTACTGTTCAAATTCTGAGGTTTATTAAAATCATTCAGATGGTCTGTCTTTTTACAGGTATACCATGCTTTACATAAATTCATTACATTATACTGACATCTAGATTAATATAAAAGATTAAATTCAGGTGTAAAATTCTCTGTTACAGTATTTTTGACAATAACTTAAATACCAATTTTCAGACCACTTGCATCGTATAATTTGATACAAGTCTTGTATTTATACAGTTTTACTAAATAGATCCAGACATCTGTTGTAAAAAGTTAGATGTATTAAAAAATAGAACTGGCCCCAATATGTCAGTGTGTGAATATATATAAATATCTAACTTCCTATATAAGAATGGTTTGGCATAACCATTAAGTGATAGCAACAGTGTGATTATTTACACTGTTTTTCATAAAAATGATCTAATTGGGCACTTATTTTATTTTAGCGAAGAGTAACCAGAATTCAACAGATAGAGAAGGACATACTTCGTATACGACAGCTTTTACAGTCCCAAGCAACAGACACAGAGGTTAGTAAATTGTCTTTTTTGTTTGCAGTTATAAATATAGGTAGTTATTTAAAGAAAAGAAAATATGTTTATTCATGTGGCATCACTGAAATATAGATTTGAGACACTTTATAAGTTTTTTTGTGAAATTATCAAAAACCTTAATTACTTTGGTTTCTTCATAACTTACACACATCTAAAATTTATAGTCATAAATACAGACCAGTTATCAATTTATATATAATCAGATAACAATATTTTTAGCTACTGTATACTAGTAAATAAGCTATGCCTTGTATGTGATCCAGGGTAAAAATTGATCACATACACTTATCAATGCTTACTCCAAAAATCCCAATAAAATGACAGTAGAATGATAAAATGAAGAAGTCACAAAGACCAGGGGAGGCAACATCAGTACAATTTGGGGAGCTGGAAAGCAGGTAAATAAATGCACTATTCTAGCACAGGAAAGAAGATTGACTCCCAGAGCAGCAGCAGGAAGTCATGCAGCAGCCCACTTTACACTGTGGAGTTCTGAAAATTTCCAGAATTGGTTACCCTAGGTACCTCTGGATGTGACAATTTAAAAGGAGGGCTAAAAGCAAGAAGAGGAGGATGGCTGAAAATTTGTTAAGAAGCAGGTGAAGGCTCCAGAACCTCTCTAGCTGGGTGCTGCACTTTCCAATCAGAACAAAAGATGAGAGATTTATTCTAGAAAGGATAAAACAGAGGGCCTTTGGGTAGGTGTAAGCCTAGTACAGCTGGACTTGGGGATACCATACTAAAAACTGAATTAAGTGAAAATTTGCTTACTGAATGCTGAAACCCTCCCTGGCATCCTGACTTATGCTGCAGGCAAGTTTCTAGAAGCAACTTCTCTAAGAAATGTGACTAACCCAAGAAAAAAGACCTAAAGATACTGACACTGGAGGATTTCCCAATAAAACAACCCAGCTAGACTCCCCTCTCTGTAGTTGACAGACTCCATCTCTCAGGCACAGAGCTTCACCTTCATAGGTAGCCCATTCTTAAATATAGAGGGACAGCTAAAGACCACCAGACGTTTTAAGGAAGTTTCTAATAAGATGTAACGGGAATAGATACTGTGCAAGATGAAAACTCTAAAAAATAAAACTATTTTCAGATAAAAGATAATGCACCCATAAAACAAGAAAATAATGGTATACAACAGGAGCATTCAGAGAATTAGAATTCTTGGGAATTAAAACTGTGATAGCAGAAGTGAAAAACTCAGTAGAAAGATTAGAAGATACATTTTCCAAAAAGTAGAGTAAAAAAATAGTGAGATGAAACATAGAAAAGATAAGAAAGTCAGACAATCATCCTAGGAATGTTTAATATCAAACTAAAAAAAAAAAAAACAATTTTCGAAAGAAAATGGAGAAACTAGAGGGAGGAAATCATTATAGATAAAATTTGCCAGGACAGAGGGCATAGTTTTCCAAATAAAATGGTCTCTTCAGAATTCAACACCACAGATGAAAATAATCCCACACTAGTAGGCACATCATGATGAAATTTCATCTCACCAGGAATAAAGAGAAAAAGCCCAAAACCTTCTTGAGAGGGAGAGGCAAACAAATTTCACACAGAGGAACAGGAATACTAAAATCTTGAGATACATAAATAGTAACACTGGAACCTGGGAAGTAGAGTAGCAACTTCTTAAAAATCTCTGAAAGAAAATCATTTCCAGCTGTCTTCCAACACCAGTCTCTGACACCACTGGATATCCTACAGTTCAATTCAGTTCTGACATCAACTACCATGAGTTAATGTAGACCTCATAGGTATTGTTATCCACAAGACTCTTCTCACTTCAGGTGCCAGCTACAAGTTTTGGGTGTCCTCAAGTCCCTTGCACTCTGCCCAGCTTGCTACAAATTGCATCCCACGTGGGTATACTATAGTAC
Source organism: Phataginus tricuspis (assembly GCA_029783875.1). Lineage (NCBI taxonomy): Eukaryota > Metazoa > Chordata > Mammalia > Pholidota > Manidae > Phataginus > Phataginus tricuspis. The sequence goes on along the minus strand of JAQQAC010009165.1, from coordinate 665,391 downwards.
AGTTCAATCCTGACACTACCTACCTAGAGTTAAAGTAAATGTTACTGTTAAGAATTTACTCCTAATGGTTAAGGGCAAAGTCCTTCACAAGACTGCCCCCATTTCAGATGCCAAACCACCCATACCTCTGCCCAGCTGGCTACAAATTTGGGGGAAACCCTCTTAGGTTTGGTAATTCACTGGAGTGACTCAAAACTTGTTGAAAGTACTACACTTACAATTACAGTTTTATTATACCAGATACAGATCAGGAACAGCCAGATGATGAGACATACAGTGCAAGACCTGTGGAATGTGAGAGATCAAGGGTGCAGAGCTTCCATGCTCTGTCCTCATGGAGTCTGGACACAGCTCTCTCCCAGCACCTCAGTGTATTCACCAAGCAGGAAAGCTCCACAGAGCCTTGCTGTTCGGTTTTTATTGGGGTTTCCTTATGTGGGCAAGCTTGATGAAGTAAGTGGCTACATGATTGAATTCAGTTTCCATCCTCTTCCCCTCCCAGGTGGTCAGTCTGGCCCAAAGTTCCCTCTAGTCACAGGGCTGGTTTTTCTGGTAATCACTTATCTAGGGACCATCCCCGAGTCACCTCATTCACATAACCTAAGAAATTCCAAGTGTTTTGAAGCTCTGTGCAAGAAACAAAGTGACAAAGACCAGATACATTATTTATTATACCACACCAGCCTATAACTGTAAAGTTAAACTAGCTATTAGATTCTAGTCAAACTAGTTATTAAATTTAAGAGTAGAATACATTTTCAGATAGGCAAAATTTCAAAAATATGTATTTCTCATGTACTGTTTTTCTGGAAGCAATCAGAGAATATACTTAAGCAAAATGCAGATGTAAAGCAAGAAAAATAAAGATTGGGATAAACACAGGGAATACAGTACAAGAGAAGGACTCCCCAGGATGAAGATGAAAGGAGATTTTTAGAGAAATGATAGAAAAAGTAACCAATCTATATTGGAACAGTTGAGAAAATTCTGGGAGAGATAAGTTTAATGAGATGAAATCAATAAAATACTTAATGTTTTTTGATTTATTGAAAAGAAAAAGAATTTACACAGTAGGAGAGAAACTGAGGATGTCTTAAGTACACAGAACAAAGTAAACAAAACAAAAAAATAACTTTTAACTCCAGGGACACCAAGAAATTGTAAAGGAAAACAATCATAGTATACCACCTGTCAACCATGATTAAAATGTAATAGTCAAAGTAATAAATAGTGAAAAGTTTATCTAACTCTAAAGCAGTATTGGAAGGACAGAGGAACAGGATGGTAAAAGAGAACTTAGTCCTCATCTTACGTAATAGGAAATTGATAAATGTGGCATTAAATTGAAAAATACAAAACCTAGCAACAAAAGTAGGGTATTTAGAGGTGGAGGTGTAAGTACCAAAACAAAACAAATCCATGGAAGAGATTAAAGTTTTTGCCTTAAGAGAACATGAAATGGGACAAGGCAGGCAAATGTGAGAGACCACTGTTCGTTAATTGTCACAAGCCTTAAGAACTAATGATCAGTTAAACTATGTAAATGTATAACTGTGGGAAAAATGGAACATTTAAAGAGTGAAAGCCATGATCTAGTAGATGTTTATCTGCCTCTACAATGCAGATCGCCTTCATCATTATGCCTTGATAATGATGATCAATAAGGAACCTGAGAGGAGCTTAGAGACAGTAAAAACATGGGAAGCAGTATATGCTAGGAAAAAGGACATATTTAATACACTATGATTGAGTATAAGAAGAGAAAGCAGTGGAAGTAAGAGGAAGGTACTATATCAGGGGCACACAAAACAGTATATTCATACCTGCTAGAAACTGAATGTCCCTGAGGCTTGTCAGCCCGGCAGCTAAATATCTGAAACTTGGTTCTGATCACCATACAGAAAGATGGAGTGTCATGTTAAAATACCATCCCCTGTCTATTGACAGCCACTGAGTTTGGATACTTCTCACCTTGTCAAGGTGAATAAAAAGAAAACATACATGGGGCTTAAGTGAACTATTGCTGAATAAGGAAAAGGGAGTAGCATCTAGGACACTTGGGGAAAATAAACTTTCAGGGAAGTATTTGCCTCTTGAGTCAACTACAGGAAGAACTCTACAACAGGAGCAGAGTCAGAAGGAAACAGTGGAATGAAATGGCATGAAGATGAAATGTAAAGGAAAATGTTGTAAAGAACTGCAAGGATTTAAAAAACAAAAATAGCTGAATAAAAATCCATATCCTGAACAATAAAGAATAGAATTGTTGCTAGGGAAAATTGGCTAGTGTTTGGGGATGAACTTGAGAAACATCAGTGGTAAGTTTCTAATGCTTAACCAGATTCAGATTCACTTCCCAGGCCATATAGGGAAAAAAAAGAGAATGCAAAGAATGAAATATCAGCATATTGCTATTTTCCAAGTATACCAAAAACATGATGAAGCATTTATTGATATTTTGAGATGTCTATGATACACAAAATAGTATGCATGCTTTGAACCCATTTTTTAAAAGATACACATTAACATGAGAAATAATTTGAAGACAGATAACCGTTGTTAACTAACCTCTCCTTATTTTTTTAGTCTACCTTTTGCTTTATTATTTTTTATTAATGTAACTATGTATAGCTTTTATAATGAGGAAAGAAAACTTTTGTATGCAAAACAAATTTGATGTGTCCTGTCATTACCAGCACATATTTTCCACTCATGAATCCATCCTAGGAGTATTTGCTCAGATAATAAACAGTTTCTGTTTTAGACCAAAAACTTAGTGCATACACATCTGTACCCAAGGAAGACAACTCTTTCTAATGTTAAAAGTATAATTTTTGAAAAATAAAGTCCAGAGGTTTATTCATTCACTTATTCTTTTTAAGAATGTTTTCATCCATGCCTGACTTCTTTAGTATCTTAGGAACTTTGGGCATCAGTACATCTGAATTTGAAATATATAGAAACGTGTATTTGCCAAGTAGGCAGTTTAAGTACAACGTAATAACCATGTTCCTAAAAGCAGTTTATCCTGGCTGTCTTAAGCCAATATAAACCAAGTATTTCTAATATAAGGAATAACTGTCCATTTTGCAGTGTTGATACTTAAGATTCAGGAACAAAGTGGTAGCTCTTTGCTCCCTTCACAGTCCCGTTGGCATCGTCGTATGCAAGATTATGGTCGTTACGACCCCTCACTTTCCGGTGTAGTCATCTGTGTCTTTCCTTTCCTTGATCAAACTTACTACACTCTTATTTTTTAAATTGTTATTTTAAAGAGGCAGGTTTCTTTTTTTTTTTTACTGAGCAGCACTAAATTTTATATTTTCTCTTTTGATATGAGTTTTGCTGCTGTTGTTTTTCTAGCTTCTTTAATTATAGTTAGCTTTTCCCATCTTTCTTATATTTTTATTATTACTACTTGACTACATCTAACAGATTTTTTTTGTATTTCTAAATCAGTATTCACATTTATTTAGTTTCAGTCTTTTCTTTGTATAAAGTAGCCTCCTTATTTTATTTAATGTTTCACTTTGATTTTTATTTTGTTTATTATTAATATTACTACACTGGCTTTACTTTTGTTATCATTTGCCCAGCATAACATATTCCCTGCCTGTATTTCCATATTTTATCAACTTCCCAGCCTCTGGAAATACCTAAGAAATTGTCATTTTTTTAATAGCAATCCTCATTTCCAGCATGGTTATAAGTTTATTGCAGGTTGGAGGCTTGTATTTTTAGCATTTGTTCAAAACATTTTATTCATATCTTTGGATTTGAGGCCAACTGTCTGCCATTGTGATTCATTATCTTCTTCCTTTTGCTATAAAAATGATTATATCAGTCATGGCCTGAAATAGTTACATGTGGTCTATTACTCAGTGAATGTAAACTAAAGGAAGGTGCCATGTCACATTTAAAAAAGAACCAAAACCCTTTTTTAAAAATTACTCTGAAGTTTCTTCAGTCCATTATTACTATTCTTCTAATATAGATCAGAAAAAGCAGCCAGAGAATGGAGAAAACTGAGGATTGGATACTCATAAGTGAGTTAATATGCACTATAGATGGGAACAGAAAAGATTTCTGCCAAATAATTTCTCCACCATTAAGCATATTGCTTATAACACTGTCTTTGTCCTACCTGCTAACAACTCTGGTGTAGGGTCTAGATACTGGATGTAACTCAGCTGATGTAATTATTACACATGCTTCAAAACTCAAAAATCACAAAAGGATATGTGAGGCAACCACTGCCACCACTTCCTTATGTATCCTTTCCAAGCAGATACATTTGGGAACATCAATGGGATGGGAACTGTGAGGATAATTGTAGCATGGTTATTTCTGGATAACAGCCAGTGAGAAATATTAATTAAAATCCTATTCAATGTTCTCTTACAACTCATTAATAAGGAGACAATCCAATTTAAAAGGGAACAAAAGATTTGAATAGACGTTTCACCGGAAGAGATAGGTACAGGAATGGCTGATAGTCACATGAAAATATGCTCAGCATCATTTGTCATTAAGGAAATGCAAATCAAAACCATGATGAGATACTGCACACCCATTAGGATGGCTGTAATCATAAAGACAGTGCTAGGCATTGACAGGGATGTCAGACATTGCTGGTAGGAATGTAAAATGGTGCAGCTGCTTGGAAAACAATTTGGCAGTTATTCAAAATACTAAATATAGAGTTACTATGGGACTCAGCAGTTCCACTTCTAGGTATCTATCCCAGAGAAATGAAAACGTATGTCCACACAGAGACTTTTATCTTGACTGTCCATAGCTGTATTATTCATAGTAGCCCCAAAAAGTAGAAACAATGCAAATGTGTATCAACTGGTGAGGTGAATGAATAAACAAACTCATATATCCTTGCTGTGGAATACTGTTCAGCAATGAAAAAGAACAAATTGATTATACATACTGTAACATGGATGAAACTCAGAGACATTATGCCAAGTAAAAGAAACCAAACGTATAAGCACACATATTTCATTTATAAGAAAGGTCCAGAAAGTGCAAATTTATGGAGACAGAAACTAGATTAGTAATTGTCTGGGACTGCGGACGGGAATGAAGATTAACTATAAATGAGCAAGAGGAATTTTATTAGAATAATGAGAATGTTCTAAAACTGGATTATGGTAATGCTTGGTGAGTTTACTAAAAACCATCAAACTGTACAGTTAAAGTGGGTGAATTTTGTGGTATGTCAATAACTAAACAAAACTGTTTTTTATTTTGTGTTTAGTCCTAGGGCAGAAAACTGGGGAAGTTGTCCAACTATGGAAATGAAGAAACTAGTTGGGATTATTTCATGGGAATCAGCAACAGTCTTTTTGCCTTTGATGTTAGTTTTAGACAGTGATCAGAGTATAGGCAGACCTATATCCTAGGATCAATGAAGGAATAAGGAAAGGAAATAAAAGATAGTAAGTGTTAAATTTACTTTGGGCTCTGGAGTCAGACTACCTAAATTGTGATCCCAGCTCTGGCTCTGCCATTTAATTTACTAAGTAGGTATGTGACCTAAGGCCAGATACATTATCTTCTCTGTCCTTCAGTTTCTTCATCTGTAAAATAATAGTATCTACTTCATAGAATTGGTATGAAGATTAATCAACAGATACCAAGTGATTCATGCATCATAAACATTAGATTTGTTAACTTTAACGTATCCATCATCAAAAGGGCCTGGCAGTCCGCAGGCCTACTGTGTTTCTCCGGAGCCCCCATTCTTGCTCTACTGGAAAGGACTCTTTGAACCCTTTACTTAGGGTTCTCCCTCTGTCTAATAATTCCACCTCCCCCTTCATAGAGAATATAGTAGCTATCATAGGAACTACCTCCAGGAAGCATTCTGCTTTCCTTCTGTGCTTTGGATTCTCAACTCCTACCTTCTCAGGAACTTTCTGTATCTTTTTCTCTCACAGACTTAACCTTCTTCTGTGGCACTATTCCACTGGCTTTTAAACATCTTCATGTTATCTTTAGAAATATAAAATAAACTCTCCTCAATTCCGCCACTAACTGTCTTTCTTCATCTGTCCCCTTCCCTCCCTCATTGTCTTTTCCCAGTCCCCAGTCCAAAGGTGTTTCTAGATTCCCAAGTCTGTATTTCCTCCCCACCATTCACTCTTTAACACATGCCAGTCTAGTCTCTACTCCCACACTTTCACTAAATGGATCATCATTGACTAACATATTATTAATTAAATTGACATTTTCAATCATCATCTGCACATTTTCCACATTATTGAACCTCCTATTGCTTAAAGTATTCTTCTTTTAGCATACACTTTTTTTGTTTTCTTCCCACCTCTTTGGCCTTCATCTGAATGTTAATTGTAGTCATTCTTGAGCTTATTTCTCTTTGCTGTGTATTGTCACTCTTATGAAGTACTTAGTACTTCATTTACCATCTATATGGCTGTCAAATTCATTTTTCTAACCTTGAGCTCCACACCTCTAAATCTTTGTGCCCACCCTTTATCTCTACTTAGATGTCTCAAAGATACTTTAAATCCAACATATCCAAAATGTAATTAATCATCTTCTCCTCCCAAGTCCTCCTTACCACCCTACTTCCTCCAAAAACCCCTTATCCTCCTTTACTATTACCTGTCTATGTGAATGTCACCATCATTATTCAGTTGTGTGAGCTAAGAACATATGAGTAATTTTTGACACCAGATCTCTTCCTCCACACACCATATCCAGTCTTTCACCAAGACCTTCAGATTTATCTGTGTCTCTACTTGTTTTATTTACATCACCAATCCCCTCATGTAAATTACCATCCCTTGCACTTATATTAATATGTTAGCCTCCAAATTGGTCTCCTCTGTGTTTCCTACCTACCTAGTATCCCTGACTAGACTGTAAGATTGAAGAATGTGTAGAAAAATCTGGTTTGCCCATACTGTATTCCCCAGCACCTAGTATAGGTAACTACCATAGCAGATGCTCAGTAATTACTTTTATATGGACACCTTCAATTTTGTTAGTATCAATTTCCTTGTGATTTAGAGGTCTTTGATTCATTTTGTCTCTGGATTGGCTTTGTATATCTCTTTTTATTGATTTTGTTGAATTTTATAGTGTGATTTTCAGATTTTTTTCTTTATCTGAATTTTCGAGGCTTTCTCACATTTATCTACATATAACTTATACTAGTTTATTAATGGAAATATTGCATGTAAATTAATTTTTAAGTCACATTTTAAATGGTCTAGGAAAGCTTAATGTTTAAAGAAGTTCCAGTAGAAGCCATTTTGTAATATAGTTGTCCACTATTTCAAATTTTTTAAAGTATAATTTTTATTTTAGAATATCATTTTCCTGGAGCAAGCATTTGCAGTTGTTTCTCTGAAAAATAATGGAAAATTATTTATTTGATTCTGCAGTGATATTTCTACAAAATGACTGCTTTGTACTGGATATAATCTGTCTTGAAATGAGTGCTTTTACTGGATATAATCTGTCCTTTTCATATAACAGATGGTGTTTACATTACAGAGGGTTTTGGTTTTATTCATATCAGAATCAAAAAGCTTATCTGTTGGTTTCATATGACTTTTATTGGCAGATGTGTATGTATTCTAGGTACATGTGTACTTACACAGAAGGTATTTGTAAGCTTAGGTAATAGTTGGTTATATTTGCAGCTTCATTAAATGCCAGAGCCATGTGACCTTGCAGAAAGGACAGTTATTTGTTCTAGTTGCATTATATCCCTGAGTACTGTGAGCACAGCTGGGGGAGGATGGTGCTTCTGTGAGTCTCAGAAAATCTTTTGTCTTGTGCAGCTCTAGTGCTCGAGGGACACACTTCACTTTCCTCTTACCGAAATAGAGTACTGCCAACTGTGCTGGAGGTATTGTAGCATAGAGTGCGGTTCCGTTCCTTTGTAAACCTGTGTAGTTGATGCATTCAAAGCTTTAAAACGAGAAGGAGAGAAAGCTGCAGGCTGAAAAAGCATACACCATTTTTGTATGTAATGATATTAACTCCATATTAACAGAGGTCGTCTCAGAGCAAACATGAAGCAGGCTCACATGAAGCTGAGCGGCAGAATGAAGGTCAAGGAGTGGCAGAAATCAACATGGCAACTTCTGGTAGTAGTCAGGTAAATAAATTATTATATCGGGCTTTTTAAAATTAACTTTAAATATTTTTAAAAGAATTTGGAATGAGATGGTCCTCAGAATGATCTGTAAGTCTTATCTGGTTCCTTATTCCTGAATCAGGATCTCCAAAAGAATACAGTACCAAAATGCTACCATTTTTCTTTATTACATCTAACAATAGTGCTTTCAAAATTTCTAGGTATATTTTAGAGCTCTAAATCTTGTGTTTCTGTTTTGGTCTAAAATGGTCAGAGTGAGTAGAGTTTGTTTGAAAAATAAACACTAAGCTGCGTCCTGGTAACATATATGATTTGACCTCATTATTATTGCTTACATTGAATAGCTTTGCTCTTTCTCTAAGACATTCTTTGCAAAAACATTTTTATGTTTTTAAAAATAAGTGTAAGGACTTTGTTATAGTTCTTGTTTTCTGTTGTACTTCAAGATTACATAAATCAAGAAATCCAAATCTTGTCCTTGAAAAGGATGATTCTAATTCCTCATAAAAATAAAGAGACATAGCCTAGTAATGTTTAGCTATTATCACATCATTTTTAGCAACATTATGGAAGCCATCTTCATTTTTTTTTAATGTAGAACTGTTATTTTGTTAATGCTACCATTGGTTTTCTATTAGAGTTTCATTGGAAGCATCCGAATATGACAGAATTTTTCTTTGGGGTGTTCTGTATTATCCACTTTTTTTCAGTGGATATGTTTATGTTGTAAATAAATGCTTCTTAAAATAGAGTTTCACTAAAGTTGGTTTTAAGATAATTTTTCTACTATTGATATAAAATATTCCTTCAGTGTCTACGGGTTACTTTTAATGACATTATTTATAAAAAAAGAGCATGCTTCTATTGGTTCATTAAATTTTTTAATTAAAATGTCTCATACTTAAGTATTTAAATTTATTTTACTGAGTTAAAACAAAAAGATAATTCATTTTAGTATTACTAGTTTTCATTAAATTGGGGAAGACTCTTAAGTTATAGATAGTAAATATGGGCAATAGAAATTATATTCAAATAGCACATTTGGGTTACTTCTTTGTCTATTGTTTAGGGAATTATTTGGGAAATAAATGTGTTCCTGCACATATGGAGAAAGAAGAAAAGTTCTGTCTTTCTTCAAAGAAAAAATTGTTTAGGATCAGACCTACTATTAGTGCCTTTCGGTCATATTCCAGTTATTATGTACTTTAAGGCCCCGCCTATACAATAAGCTGGGTATCCATTTTAAAAATATTGAATCCTTATTACATTTCTTAATCAGAATTCTAGGTGGGTTTTATTTAATGCCAAAAATGAGAACTATTGAAAATATGAAAAAGTTAGAAGAAAGGGTGGGTAGAATTTTTATAATCATAAGGTAGAAAACCATATAAGAAAAGATCCATAGGTTTCACATGAAAATATGAAACTTCGGTATACCATAAAATCATTGCAAGGTTATTGCAAATAAGGAAAAAGTTAAAATTAAAAATATATTAAAGTACTTAAAATCAACTAAAGATGGTTAAAACATGGCTAAAACACTAACAGGAATTAAAAAGAGAAAAATGATTTGTGAACATTTGGAAAGATGACCAGTTTTTATTAGTAGTGATGTATAATTATAAACTACAACCACAGTGGGATTTTATTGGAGGATTTGGTGGGCAGAGAACAGTCACAGTGTTGGTAATGGTAAGATAACAGGCCTTTTTACATACTGCTTCTGATTGTGTGAAATGGACCCACCTTTCTGAAGAGCAATTTTGTAATATGTATCTAAATTTGTAATATGCCTGTTCTGTGGCTTATCCTTATGCCAATGAGGTGATCAGTCAAGAGTGCTCAGACATGTAAGAAAAGATTTACCATATTTTTATAATTACAAAAATTACATATAACTTGAATTATATTTATCAACAGGTAATATCAGTGGGTAGACTGGGATATGTGGTTAAGTAGCCATGGAGTCAGCTGACCTGGGATTAAATCCTATTCCCCCACTAACTAGCCAAGAGACCTTTGGGCAAGTAACAGAGGTTTTAATGTTCCCTCTTTAGTAAAATAAGATGATAGGGTTGTTAGAATTAAATGTAGTCTCACTTAACACAGTTCTATATAGTAGATACTCTTTAAGTGTAACAGCTGTTGTTTTTTATTAATAACTATTAATGACTATTTTTAAGCTAATAAATATTATGTGTCAGATACTATATTGGACTCTGGAGATAGCTGAAGAGGATGGTCAGGTCTCTGGCCTCATAGAATCTACATGATACATCCATGCCAATGTTAAAAATGTTAAATTACATCTCTGTTTATATAGAGATCTAACTTTGGTTTTAGCCTTTAGCTTGCCTTTTCTAGTATATTATATGCTTCATATTATAAACATAATGATTCTTCTAAAACCCAAATTGTACCACTTTTTATTTAAACCTTTCAGTGGCTATCCACTGCCCATTGAATAAAATCTAGACTCTTTATATTGCCTTCTCTTCCAGCAGTATCTTTGACTATTTGCCCCCAATTCTCACCTCTTGCTCAACATCAACTTCTTCAGGTCTTCGAGTATGTCCAGGCCTTCCACATGATGTTGCCTTTGCCCGGAACACTCTTCTGCTTCAGTCCCCATTCATATGCTTAATTCATCCTTCCCCTCAGTTTAAATGGTGCTTACTCCAGAACCTTTTCCTTGTTCCTGCCTTCCTGGAATTGATAAAATGGTCTCAGCTACTCTTACTTCTGTTCTCATTGTCTGCCTTCCTTTTTAAAGTCCTTTAAGCTAGACTATATTGCCCTTGCTCACCTAGACTATTGTGCCCCCAAACAACTAACATAGTACCTGGCAGACAGTAAATATCTAATGAATCTTGTTTAATATTAATGCTATTAACTTAGCAAAATAATTAGAACTTATTTTGCTTAAGAAAAGAAGTATTGTATGATCTCATACATCTGTGTACATGTGTACATGCACAGAGAAATGTCTGGAAAAATGCTTTTCAGAATGTTACCAATGTTATCTTTAAGTGTTAGGATTTACATGGTTTTTACTTTCTTGTTTATACTTTATAATGTATTGCTTGAATGTTTTGTAATGAGTATGAGACTTTTTAAAAGTAAATTAGGGACAAGTATTCATTCATTCTTTAACTGATGAATTCTGGTAGTGCTATGGATTCCGTGGAAATCCCTTCTAGAAATAGGGCTTCTTGATCTGTGATTACTCTCCCCCAGAAGTAATATTGCTAATGCCATTTATTTGGTTACTTTTAGTGACTGTTTAAAACAAAGCAGTAGCTACCACCAGATCCTAATGTAGATGACTGTGATTCAGTTATGCCTTGATTCCTTTAACCTATCTTCATAGGATATATACACATGACAACATCTTGGGGTTTATTCATTCATTTTGTTTCATTATTTGCTCCAGAGACAAAAACCATTGACACTAATTGAAAATGGAAATCAATCTCTTTAACTTTCTTAGGGTCACAATAGCCTGATCTACCAAAGCTTCTATCCTGGTGCACTTTACCTCTGCCACCATGTGGGAAGTTCACTGTATCCCTCTCACCTGGTTTCCTGCCCATATTCACTGTCAGAATGGTCTTTACAGAAAGTAATCACCCCCTTTGTAAAACCCTTCATTGGTTTCCCTTGCTTCTTAGAATAGGATAACCCTTTATTATGACCCATATAATGTGGCTCTTACCTAATTTGTCAGCTTTATGTCATACTTTGCTCTCACCACTTCAGCCACAATGGCCTTTCAGTACCTCCTATTGACTGGACTTCTCCTGCAGCCTGTGAAGTCTGCTTGTCCCTTATAGTGCTCTCTCTTCTCGTCCCAGTTCACTCGGACTAGCATGAGTTCATGGGAGTCTGCACTCAAGCATGACTTCCTCAGGAGGCTTGAACAGTTCAATTCCCGCCCATGAAGATTACCACATATGCAGTTTTACATTTATTTCTGTGATTATTTTATTAATATCTATATCCCCCACTAGACTGTAAGCTCCAGAAGGTCAAGGATTCTGTCTAGTTTCATTCATTTTCATACCCCACAGTCCCTGATAAATAAATAGCAGGCAACAGCAAATACATGTTGGTTGGAAGAACGGCCTGACATCCCTTCTAGAAATAGGGTTTCTTGATCTGTGATTACTCTCCCCCAGAAATAAATGGAAAAAGAAAGCTAGAAATAAAATTTGCAGGTCATATCTCTGCTTGCTTATGTGTGTAATTCATTTATGAATTCATTCTCAGCTTTTCTGTTTAAAATTAGAACCAGATCTCCAGTGATGTCCAGTAAGTAGCAATTAAGTTCAGCCAGGAGTGGGAAAGAGGTGAAATGGTAGGAGAACCCTTTCTGCTGCTAATAAGTGTTTTAAAACTTTTTATTGTGGAAAATTTTAAACATATACAGAGGCAGACAGAATAAGGCAGTTATTCACATGTAACCCTCCCATGTACCTAGGACACTCAGATTTTTGAGTTAGCTAAAATTGCTCTTTTCTACCTTTTAACTTTCCTTTTTTTATTTTTGCCCCCTCACCCCCATTTTATTTTTAAACAAGATCCCAGGCAACATTATTATTTCTTCCATAAATATTTCAGTGTATTTCCAAAAGATAAAACTTTTTTAAAATATATAACTATAGTGCCATTTATTATACTCCCAAAGAAACTAACAATAATTCCTTATTCAATTCATTATTCAAGTTTACAGTTGTTTCATAAATGTTATAATTTTTCAGTTTATTTGACTCGAGGTCCAGTTAAGATTAATGCATTGAGATTGGTTAATATGTCTCTGAAGTCTCTGTTAATCTATAGGTTCCCCCTTTGTCTCTTTTCTTGCTGTTTATTTGTTGAAGAACCGAAGTCGTTTGTCTTCAAGAGTTTCCCACAGTCTAGATTTTGCTGATAACATCTCCATGGTATAGTTTGACATGTTTCTCTATCCCCTCTGTATTTCCTTAAGTTGGTATTTGGATCTAGAGATGTGATTAGATTTGGGTTCCATCCTTTTTTTTTTCCTTTTTGCAAGGTTTTTTTCAGAAGAGGGCATTTTGGTCTCCCATCAGGAAGCACAGAATGCCTGGTTGTCTCTCTTTTTGTGATTATTAACATCAGTTGATACCTAATGCCTAGCTCCATTAATTCATCAGAGGTTGCAGAATTAGCTTGAGTACTTATATAGAAAGAAACTTCTCATCTACTGTTTGATTGCATCTGGGCGTAGTTTGTACCAAAAAAAGGGTGGAGGGAATGCTTCTTTCCCCTCTTATGACCAATTTCACAGTTACTTAGAGACTGCTACTACCTGTATAGTGGGACCTCTTTGAATCACCTTTAAAAGTGAGCAAGCAGGAGGGTAAAAGAGGTTCTGCCCCAGCAGATGTAATTGGAATTGACTGTATCCCAGCTCTGCCTGTCAAGAATGGCCCTTCTAGGTCCCCTCAGCCAACATCTCAGTGCCTATAATGGCAGTGGATATTTAAGGATGAATAAAGGGAAAGCAGAACATAAAGAAATACTTCATTCCAATATGTAGTGAGGAGAAATTGTACTTAGAGGGATCCCCTCTAGCCATTCATTTTATCCCTGCCTGTCTACTCCCCACCCATTTTTAACTCTGCTGTTAAACCTTTTCCCCCACTCCTTTCACCTGAAAGATACTATAAAATTCATTCATCAGTGTTCAGTGTGTTGTTTGCTCAGCATATGCATTATGCCAAGACTGTTCTCAAGCTTAGGATATGGTAGTGAGCTAGGTAGGTGCTACCTTGTTCTCAAGAAACTTACAGCCTAAGTAAGACAGGTGAATGGTCTCCACAAAGTGTGTTAAGTACTGTAAGAGGGCAAGTACATTGTGCTACAGGAACATAGCAGAAGCACTTAACTTAGTGTTAGAGTGATGATGATGCTGGAGAAAGGTACACATTGATTTATTCTGCTACCTTGAAAATGATCGGGTAAATTAAATTAGGTACTATAATCAGATGACTGTGGCCTTGGAGTTAGGGAGGATAGATTTGAGAGAGTTGTTTAGTCAGTAGGTACCTGAGTATGTGAGAATATTTAAGAAATAGAATTCATAGGTTTAGTGTTAGATGTGAGGGTTGAGGGGGAAGGAGGAGTCATAAATGACTCCCAGCTTTCTGTCCAGCTAGAAGAATGGTGACACAATTTGGTGATAACACTAGATGAGCAGGTTGTAAGGGAAAATAGTTTTGAAAATGCTAACTTTAAAGTTAAATGTAAAGATGTTAAGTGTTAGACAATGAAGTAGAGATGTCAGGAAGGCTGTTAGATATTTGGGTTTGGAATTAAAGGGAAGAGTGAAGAATGTGATTAAAGATACAGGAGATTTTTACATTACAGAGTGAGAAAATGAAGACCTGGGCTAAAATCCCAAAGCAAGGGGATAATACTGTTCCAAACAAGAGAAAACAGTTAACAGTATCCACTGTTGACCATAGGACTGAAAAATCTCCATTGGGTTTCACCAGAAGAAGTTGAGTGATAATCTTGGCAAGAGCAATTCCATTGGCTTTTTTCCCTACCATATTATATTGGAGTGAGTTGAGACTTAAATGGAAGATTAAAAAGTAGAAAAGAGCAGTTTTAGCTAACTCAGGAATTTTAAGTAAGTGTGAGATAAAAGGCCAGTAACCAATGCAGATTACAGAGTTGAGAAAAAAATTGGAGATGGTTTGTTTTATAGGGAGCCAAGCATATTTGAATGATAATGGGAAGGAGCCAGTAGGGAAAAAGTTTGAAGTTCCAAAAAAACAGAAAAGGGGAACGAAAGGACCCAGAGCACGCACAGGAGAAGGGGTGCCTCTCATGCCACGGCAGAAGGGAGAGGTGGAGGCAGGCAGTTTTGTCAGTTGGGTAGCAAGAAGTCTGGAGGAGTTTTGTCTATGGCTTCTATTTCTTTATAAATTAGAAGGTAATACTATGTGTGGTAAAGGAAGATGAGCCACACTTTTGTATAAAAGGAAATATATCTAAAACAGCCACTGTGACTAAAAGAGCCAACTATGGAGACACAGGGATTACAGGTACAGTCCTAAGGGCCCAGGTGTGTTGGTGACCTAGATGTCATATAGCATCCTGGAGAGTGGTGTGATTTTTCTCACTTGCTTAGATCCCTCAAATACTGCTCAGCAGTTTATATTAGGAAGTAAGGAAAATGCACAGTTGGCTTTGACAGATAGAGGTTTCCCCCACAATCCAAAAGTAGAGCATTCCGGTGAAACTCAAAGAAGCAGTTACCATTAACTTATAGGGAAAAAATTTGCGTGTTCTCAGATTCAAAAAATAACGTAACCTTTCTGAGGCTTACCTGATACCTTAGGGCGCATCTTGCTAACATGCACAGAATAAATAGAGAGGAAGCACAGATGCTCACAGACACAGTTCAAAGCTCTGACGGCTTGATGCTGAGAGGCTGAGTGTGTTTCCCAGGGAAGGAGCTTGGCGGCACCACTCTTATGCTTGGGGTGTGCATGCTCACCGCCAGACAAATGCTGACCGCTGTTTTTGCTTTCTGCCTTTCTTTGCAAACATGAAAATCCTCTTCGGATTTCTTCTGGTTAACGAAAACAGGTTCTAATGTAAGTCTTTTATAAAAGCAAAGTGACATAATGCACATTTTCAAAAAGTGGGAGATAACCTGTTGTTTTATCTAGGAAGCCCTCCCTGTACTCCCAGTACTGAGGATATGCTCTCTGTGTGTTCACAGAGCCTCTGTCCAAGCACTTACACTGGGTACTACATGTTGAGCTCCGCATCTAGACTCCATGCGCAGTGGGGATGGGAGTGTCTTATTCAGTTACACCCCTAGTGACTAGCACTGTACCTTGAGGGTAGCAGAGTTCAGTAAATATTTGGCTGCGTGTAAATTGAAAGACAATTATAAATTTTACAAGCACCGGGTGGCAGTGGAAGGAGAAGCAGGATGAGTCTTTCTCTGCTGCCCCTTCTGCCTGCCCTGAGGGGTGCTGACCAGCTCCAAACTGAGAAGTATCCCTAGAGGGCTAATCAGCATACAGTATCCGACCCACAAAGGGAGGACAGGCTACAAAGGTAGTCAGTCTGGAACTCTGTACTACTAGTATTTTAACCCAAACCTAGACTTCCCCATGTGGGTGTGAGTAAGTGGGTCTTCATGCTTTTATATGGGAAGACATAAAAAAGAACTCCCTAGTTGGGACTTCTTAAAATCAACTTTATTGAGGAAAGATTAACATACAATAAAACATACCGGTTTTAAGTGTTTAGTTGAATGAATTTTACATTTATAATTTTTTTACAGTTATATTTGCAAATGTAATTTTCTCTTAAAAACATCATTGTGAATGATGGTCTAAAATACGCTTTTGTAGACTAGTCAGAAAAACCTAACCTTGGCCATGACCTTTATGGAAATTCTAAGTAGGCTTTTCAAAGATGAGCTTTGAAGTATTACCTATTTAGGGACTTTTAATAACAAAACTCTGAAATCTTGGTATGAGCACTTGATTATTACCCTTTCGAATCCTGACTAATCACTTGAGAATACTTGTCAACAATTTTCTGTGTTGTCTACCGGTGGAAGTTAGCACACAGTTAAGGTTGCTGGCTGACGGGAAGCTTTTAATGTGTCACCAAAAGTGAACTTTATGCACAAAAAGAAATTACAAGGTATTTTGGTTCCAAAATTTAGGGAAATGGGGTACATTCAGCAATGTTTACTCATGCCAACCTTTTGTATCTTCCAGAGTAGGAGACACCAACTCACAGTCCTTAAGTCCTATTATTCCCATCAGAGTTGTCTCTTTGCTACACTGTCTTCTCCAATTAGCCAGAATATCTGTATCTGAAGGACAGTTAAAACCAGCAGTGGTGTCCCCTGTCCTGATATTCTTAATGGATTTTATGACTAACTCCCCATTCATTCATAATTGAGCACATATTTTGTGGGTACCTACTATGAGTCTAAGTACCCTTGGCACTGAGCATACAGCAGTGAACAGAGTGAAATTTCTACCTTCAAAGAGTTTTTGTTCTAGCTTTTCCTCTTGAAAGGTTGTGTACTGCCACGGAATACTGCCAATGTTGCCTTCTAACTGAATGTTATTCTTGTAATCATTCTTCTTAGTCACTAATGAATGGCTTTAGCTATGGCCTGTATTTGATAGGACCCATATATTTATCTGCAGCCCCTACTCCTGTCCAGAGCTGTATCCTATGTCTTCATGTGCCCCTTGAGCATTTGTATTGGATGTCAGTATTTAAAGGTGAGCTCACTTCCCACGCTGAAAGCTGCCATCTCTCCCTGGGTTTCATGTATCTATCAGTAATGGCACCATTGTCCACCCATTTATCCAAACCCAGCACCTCCAAGTTGTCCTTGACTTCCAACATCTCTGTGCTTACATATTCAGCTAGCACGCCAATTGGTCTTATCCCCTCAACATAGGGCATTATTTCCCTATCTCCTTTCCTTATTTTGTGCTCTCAGAACTGATCAACTATTGAAAATACTCCTTTCCTGGTTTCCTACCTGTGATTTCTCCATCATGTCTTTTGATCTGTGAAAAGGGTGCTCTTAGAAATCTTCAGTGTTTGGTTATTTCCACATTGTAGTTTAACCGTCTTTTGCAACAAATCTCCTTTTCTTCAGTTTTTCTCTAAAATCTAAGTTTATAGATACAAATACTCATTTTGATCAGTTATAATGTTCACACTTTTAATAGTATATTTAGCTAACTAAAGGCTGTTCATTTGGAGTACCTCAACATGAAGTTAGCTATATTTATCTGTAACCACAGTTATACTACCTAAAATTTGCTTAATTTCTAGGGTTCAGCTGCACGAACGGATCATGAAACAGCTAGTGTCTTGAGTTCTGGTAGCACACACTCTGCTCCTCGAAGGCTGACCAGTCATCTGGGAACCAAGGTAACAGAAGGGTATAAACCCTGGTTGCAAATCTATGAATACTTTGTGAAAACTTTGTTCATCTTTTAAATTCAGCTAGAGGAGAATTCTGATTCCAACATCGCAGTCTCTTAAAGAAATGACATTTTTTTATACAAACAAGCATAAACAAAGGGAATTGCAGGAAAAAACAAAGGGAAAAGTGAGTTTTGAAAAGTGGGTTATATGAAAGAGGACTATGAAAATGAGCATTATAAAAATTTAGCTAGTTTCTTATTCTTTTTTTGGCTCTGTCATCCACTTCTTTGCAAGTGTGCTGCACTCCAGCCTGCCTGACTTATTTGCTGCTTCCCCAGTACTCCCTGTGCCTTGCCTGCAGTCGTGCAAACGTCCTCTGTGCCTCCGTGAAATGGCTGCCAGAATCGGAGCCAGTTTGGAACTCTTCTTGGGCATTACTTCTTCACAAAACATTTTTTGATTCTCAAGGTTCTCTCAACTCCCCATGCAGTATTTCTACCTCCTTTGAATCACTATAATTTGTGTGAAACTCTTGGAGAACAGGGACTGTTAAATTTATCTTTTGCAGCGTTTAGCACAGAGCCTGCATATAAAAAGTTTAATAAATATTTATTCAAGGGGATAGAAAAATTATTGAAATTGATATTATCCAGTGCTGAAAAGTAAGCTTCCTTAAAGTCTCTCAGATATTAGCAAATATTTTAGGACTTGAAAAGAGTATTTTTGAAAAGAAAATAATTATTTTATTATTGTTTTAAAGCCAGGGGCTTTAATATTATATTAACAAAAATGAAATTCTGATGTTACTAAGCAATGTATTTTCAGTTAAATCTAAATAATTCATTAATTGTTTTCACAGTGTACATATGCTTTCTTTAATAATATAATGGCTCTTAGGAACAGCATTACTGAAATAACTAATGTTGATTTAAGAAATGGATTTTAGAGTAATCAATAATACTATTAATATGAGACTTAATCCTCTTAATAACGCACAATAGCTGCTACTTGGGACTTCTGGTATGCCAATAACTGCTGCAAATTGTATGTATGTTATCTGTGATCTTCTCAAAAACTCTGTGAGGTATTCTTGTCCATCTTTTTTAAATGAGAAAACTGAAACAAAAAAAGGTTCAGGCAGATGTGTAATTAAATTGGAATTCACCCCAGATATATCCAACATGTAGTCTTTACTATAAATAAAATATGTGATATTCAGTAATACTGTTGCATGAAAGCTGGCAGTTAGAATATCATTTCCTTTTGCAGTGATTTATGCATAATAATAGTAAGACCTTACTACATTTTTGAATGCCAGCTAGTATCCTATACATGTATTATGTCATTTATTCTTCACAGAGAAAAACCCAATTGGGTAAATTTCTCCATTTGCAGCTGAGAAAACGGGGGCTGAGAGAAACCAAAATAACTTGGTGATATCTCACAGCTCACTCACAAAGTGGATTCAGAATTTGAATGTCCATTTGTCCACAGTTCTATACTTCCTTCCTAAAAGTTCCTTATGGAAGAGTAGTGTATATTCACACACTTACCGGAGCACTTTCCACCCCCTCGTCACTGGCTGGATGATTCTTTGCTGCATTGTGGAATGTTTAGCTGCATCCCTGGTCTCTCCCATCAGCTGCCTAGAGCACTTCCTCCTGCAGTTGTGACCACCAAAAATGTTGCCAAGACACTGCCAGAAGTGTCCTAAGGGAGCCAGAATCACCCCCAATTAAGCACTTCCACTGTATAGAGATAATACATTATTTATATAGTAGCCGCTACTCTTATATGATAGCTCTAGCTTTGAGGTGAGGCTGATTACAGTCCAAGATAACTGGGTAATGTTTCCTGTTTCTTTCTGCTTCTAAGCAAACCCTTAGAATTTATTGTCAGAGAGTAATTTATGGTTACCAGTTGCTTTAAAAAAAAAAATTGAATAAGAATCCTGGCTTTGTACTTCCTATGTGATCATGGCATTGTTTTTTTGCAAAGTATTTTTACATGTATAAGGAAGAAATCATAATTTTCAAATATTAAAACTATAATCTGATGAGGGTTAGTGATTACTGAGAATTGGTACTTAGTAAATAATAATTGTTAGAAGTGTTTTTTATTGATTGATTATAGTTGTAAATTAAAAGAAATAAAATAAAATTTTAAATTGTGTAAAAACTTAGGTAAACCACATTCCTCACTCTCATGTGTGTGTAAAATCAGTCAATTGTCATTCTATAATTGGACTCTCCCCAGTGGATCCAGACAAATTGCAGTATAAATATGCATGAACCTTCCTTCTCTCTCAGCACTGTATTACCATATAAACAAATTGGTGATGATTATGTGACTTTTGAAGTAACACTCATCACTTCATCCTGGAAGGGGATTTTGTTTTTGTCTCTTTAGTAAGTTACAATAAATTTCCCGTTCATACGTCATTGGTGTTGGCTTTTGGATATTAAAGTCATAATTTTGTTTCTAAACTCATTTGGCCCACAGGTGGAAATGGTGTATTCATTGTTGTCAATGCTTGGTACTCATGATAAGGACGATATGTCACGAACTTTGCTAGCTATGTCTAGCTCCCAGGACAGCTGTATATCCATGCGACAGTCTGGATGTCTTCCTCTCCTCATCCAGCTTTTACATGGCAATGACAAAGACTCCGTGCTGCTGGGAGATTCCCGGGGCAGCAAAGAGGCTCGGGCCAGGGCCAGTGCAGCCCTGCACAATATCATTCACTCACAGCCTGATGACAAGAGAGGCAGGCGTGAAATCCGAGTCCTTCATCTTTTGGAACAGATACGAGCTTACTGTGAAACCTGTTGGGAGTGGCAGGAAGCCCATGAACAAGGCATGGACCAGGGCAAAAATCCAAGTATGTTCCCTATAGTTCGTGTTGCAAAGCAAATGTAAAAGTTTCTTAAATGTAAAACTTTTTTAGTCCTTATGTTGTCTTGATGAATAGGAATGGTAAATTCATATTAGCCATCAACACAGCTAACATAGTTTAAAGCTTGATGCTGTATTTCCCTAGAAGAATTTAGCCAAGGAAAATATCATATGCATTACCATGCAGCTAAAAACAAACAGGAAAAATCAAGAGAGACTTACAGAGTCATAGCATAGTAAACCTATAAAGAACTTGAGTGGTTATATTGTTCATCCTTTCATTTTATAGAGTGAGCTCAAGAAAGTGACTTCACATAAATTCCTTCAGTGACCAAGCCATGGTCTTTTACATTTGCTTATCACTCTACTCACTGGATACAGAGCTGTGTTATATCTCTTATGTTATTTACTCCTCACAACATTAGAAGTAGGAAGGGAAGGTATCCTTTCCATTTTGCAGATGAAGAAACTGAGGCTCAGAGAGGCTAAAAAACTTGCTTGTGGCCTCACAGCTAGTAAGAGAGGAGCTAGTGGAGCCAGGAACAGAGGCCAGGTCTTCTGACTCTCAGTCCAGTGCTCTTCCTACTGCATCATCCTGCTCCAGGCAGTGGGCCGCAGCTGCTAGGGGTGATCAGCCACCCAGCTCTTGGCTCAGGGAAAGACCCTTGGTCACCAATCCCTGCCCCTGTCCCTTGGGAGCAGCTAATTTGGGAGTTGGGACCCTTGGGAACATAACTCACTTCATTCCTGTAGCAAGAATCAAAAGCAATAAGTTAAAAGGTAAGGCCTACCCTTCACCTGTTACGAACCCACTCACAGAGGACAATGGACTGTTTTATCTGCCTATTGATTTGGGGAATAAGAGAAGGGGTGATAGTAAGAACATGATCTGTAAAGCTTTAGCAGGTTTTTTTTTAGCTTATGTATAAAGATGAATGTATTTAAAATCTAAACATTTTCAAGAATGAGAAAATGGCAGTAATAGTCCTTAATATCTATGTATGCTGGGAATAAGGAGAACTAATAAAATTACTGGGAGAGCATGGTCTTTCTGGATTGTTTTCTTTGTCCACAATTATGTAATAACTCATATTTTGTGTTCTTACTATCTGCTCTCAAAAAAGTTAAATAGAATATTATTAGTTCTGAAAAATAGACTTGCTTTTCAAAACTTTAAATAATGAATTTTGAAAGTTCATACATACTACTAAATGTGGAGGTTTGTACTAGGTTTCTCTACTATATTTATACACAACCCTGTGCTTTTAACCCACACTTATGATAACAGTTTATGTAGAAATTATAAACAAGAAGAGTTTTATGCCAAAATATTTTTGTTCTTTCTTATAGTCAGTATAATTTTAAATTACTATTTGAATTGTAGCATAAACCTACAAATAACTTCTTGAACAGCTTTAGTGAAGGACAGATGAGTGGTAAACATTTCTATGGAACCAAGAAAAGTCCTTTATTCATATTTTCTTTTCCATATTTATAGTGCTTATTCATTTACTCAGCAAATATTTGTTGATCCACCAAATGACTATGTATTAGGGATATATTAGTGAGCCCTATGTATTTTTTAAGTATAGTAAACAGAATTCCTTTGAGAAAACAAAGCACTATGGCTTGCATCAATTTTATTTTTCAGTGCCAGCTCCTGTTGAGCATCAGATCTGTCCTGCGGTGTGTGTCCTGATGAAACTTTCATTTGATGAAGAGCATAGGCATGCAATGAATGAACTTGGTAAGACAAAAATGTGTCTCAATGCCATAGAAGAACACTGAAGGTTTTTGTCATTGTCGAATTGGGATATAAGGCAACTAACTTCTATTACCACCTGCTTCCCCCTGTAGCAAATAATTATACTGTCATTTTTTCAGAGGGGAAAAGATCCTAAATGACAGAAACTGCTTCCCTGTTATAAACTGACTTGGATTTTCAAAGTTTTAGCCAAAGGTTGGAAAATTACTGAATGGGCCATTCCTTGCCCCTGTTGCCAAGGTAGAACCTGTGTGACAGTTGACTGGGGGGTTAATTTGAATGATTTTGAAATGTGGAGCCTCCTTGATTGTTCTTGAACTCAGTCACGGCTGCTAGACACCAGCAGGAATTACTAAGATTTTCATCTATCTTTGTTATCAGTATTACTGGATTTTCATGATAAGCAGTGTGGTATCTTTGAAACTGGTTAATACAGAAAAACATTAGGCTCTAATTTAAGTTAGAAACATTCCATTAATTTTAGAATGATTACTCTTGTAGGTTTGTGTTATCACACACACTGAACCTTTTATAACCTGCATTTATTTATGCACCCCATTTTTCATGTAATGGTTTTTCTTTGATTTCTAGGTTCATTTTGCACATGTGGTATTTATAAATTGTACCATGCTGAGGCACCTCCGGTGAACTGGATCTCTCTAGCCATGCCACAAACAAGACCATGCACTGAGTCCCATCTTAGTGCAGCTGTGCCCATGCTTTTTGTGCTGTTTATGTTCCATTACATTCCAGACCCCACTTTGTATTCCTACCACCCTCATCATTGTCATCCATCATTCATCTTGAAAGTGACAATCCTGAGACTCTTAAACACAAAGAATCTGAAGGGCCAAAAATGAGTGTTGTCTCCTTCAGAGTCATCACTTTGGGAAGCTGTTTTGTGATTTCGGGCATCCCTCCAGCCATGCTTCTCGTCCCACAGGCCCTAGCAGTTGGTGTACCTGCTTCTCTTTCCCCAGCCTCCTCCGTGGAACTGAGTATGATCTTAAGAGTTTTCTCCTCCTCAGTTATGATCTCAGCATTTGTGAAAATTTTAAGTGGGTGTTTTTTTTTAATACTAGTAATAATGGGAAGGGGATAAAAACAATGAATAAACAGGAAAACTAATCCAATTTTAAGTTTTCTATAAATGTCCCTGTGTTCCAATGAACTGTAGACTAGGACTGACACATTAATCATCTGAATTTCAAAGTAAAACCTAGACTCAGTATTTGTTCCTCTTCCTTCTTCAGGTAGGAAGGCTACCCGGGGCATTTCATCACAGGAGCTAGGGCAGGGGCTTTCAGGTGAGGAGCAGGATGGGGCCTCTGGGGGTGTGACTGCTGGGGACGTAGCCTCAAGGGATTACCTTCTCACTACTAGCCTCTGAATTTGCACTAGAGGTAAAGAAGGATCTTGATTTGTGAATCGTGAGGAGACAGAGTAAGAGCATGAGGTTATCTGACAGTGAGGATAGGCAGAAAGAAGTCCCTGGTAGGTGAAGGGAAATTCCTAAGCCCAGTCAGCTAGGACTGTCATTTGTAGGTACAAGAAGATTTTCCAACTATCAGGATGATTTAAGTTTGTTATTAGTATTGCAAGTTTTAAACTATAATATCAATGATGTATGCATTTATTGATTCCCAGCTCTGTCTCGAAAAAATGTGCAAGGCACTAGATATAAAAATGATTAAGCCTGGTCCTGACTTTCAAGAAACTCATGGTTTATTTGCATTAATATTTCCCACACTAGATCATAATGAGCTCCAGAAGCACTTGCCAAACCACGTGTATTCTCTGGCCCTGTAACAAGCAGGCTTAGTAAAACAGAATCTCCAGAAGGACTTAGGAATCGTATTTTACTAAGTGTCCCAGGTTATTCTTATGATCAGGAAGCTTTGTGAAGCACCAATATATAGGATATTGATGGTGGGCCCCTAACATTTATTTTAGAATGAGGCTTTTCATGCTAATGGTGACTATCTAAAAGGAAGATAATACACTTTTTTTAATGTATCATATATATATTATCTTTTTTTGAAAAGTCTAACTAAGGATTCTGTTGAATGTCTCCTGAAGCCACTGGTCCTCTACTATCTGTAAGATTATGAGATGCCACATTAGATAATATTTGTTCCATCTGGACTACTGTTTTCTAACACAGACACAAAGAAAAATGTGGAAGGACATGATCATCATCTTTGCAATTCCTTGAAGCATTCTAATATTTTTTAGGCCAATCTATTTTTTATTCTGTCAATCATGAAATCACATCATACTTTTGTGAACCCATTTATAGTTTTAATATGAATTACATTCTTTGCCTTAAAATTCACTGAAGGTTTTCTTATTTGGCTGAAATTAAAAGGGCTCTCTCTTTTACCTGATAACCTAAATTTTATTGAAAGTTCTTTCACATAAACCATTTTCTTCATGGTTCTGTTGACATTGACCATATCCTTCTTTAATCTTTGTTTTCAGAATCAAGCCCTAAGATTTTTAGTTTTTCCAGTCAAGAGTACCCAACTCTTTGTTCATTTAGTGCCTTCCTAGGACCTTCTTTCGATCATTTCACCTTTCCTAGGGAAGTACCACAGATATTGCTACACATAGCAGGATTTTATATGGTCACAAAGCATGGTATGTTTTGTTTTGGTATTGATAGTCTGCTGTGTAATACTCAACATTTTGGTGATATCAGTGCACAGGGTCGCTGTCTTCAGGTCAGCAGTAACTCCCTGGTCAATTTCCTGGGCTAGAATTCTCAGTTCTTTTACTGGTTCCTTCTCCTTTACCCAAGTGTTAATGGTGGAACTCCTCAAAGTTCTGTTCTAGCCTTTCTTTCTCTCTCCTAGACAGTGTCCTCCAATCCATGGCTTCAATTAAAAGTATTTTTCAGATTTACATCTTAATCTAAGTTCTCACTCTTGAGTTTTAGATACATTATCAGACTGCTTTTCTTGCATTTTTACTAGGTGGTTTCTAGACATTTCTAATTCAACTGCCACAAACTGAATTTATCTCCTCTATCCCCAAATCTCTGTCTTTTCCAGGGTTCCTTTTCTCCGAAAATGACATTCTCTACCACCTGAATCTTGAAAGACATTCATGATTCTATCCTTGTGCCCTAGATCTAGTACCTGAGTGCTTTAATTCTGCTTCTTGAGTGTCACTTCTCTTCTTTCCATCCCCGGCCCAAGCCTCCACGTCTCTCCTGTTTTGCAGTGCTTTGTCTCACTCGTCTCCCACTTTCAGGCATAATCCATTCTGCACCTTGCAACCATGGGAACACATATCTAATTATTCCTCAAATCCTTAGTGTAGCCCATAAAGTTTTTCATGATCTGGCCTCTACCCATTTTAGTAGCCCCGCCCCATCTGTGACCTTCTCCTTGTTGCTTTTTATTTTTGGCTCAGGGGCCCTTGCAGATTCTGTTTCTCCTGCTGAAAATGCTTCTTTATTGTTCTTGCCCCACCCTTTTTAGATAACCCATTCATCCTTTAAGTCTCAACTTAAATATTATTTCCTCAGCCTTTTCTTGACCTCTCTGTCTAGGTTTAAGTCCACCTGTTATCTTGCCCTGTGCTTCTACACAGTTAGTTGTTCATTGTCTAACTTTGCTCTAATCTGTAAGCTCCATAAAGAAAGTGACTGTATTTTGTTCATAGGCTATATATTTTTCCATCATATGGGTAGATAGAGTAAAATCTTCCTAAATGTGGTTTGGATTTTCCTTAACCAAATTAATTTTCACTTATCTGCATTCAAATTCATTTGTCATTACTGCTAGTTACAAAGATTTGCACAAATCTTCATATAGTCAAATCCCCTGGCCTGGAATTCTTGACCCAAGGTAGACCTTTAAATACACATGTCATCTTACAGATTAATGACCTGATGTTTAGACTTAAGAGTATCCAAGAATTGCTATTTGTATTCATCCTCTTTTTTTCTAAGCCACTTCTCCATGACGAAAGAGTATCCCCAGTCCCGTGATGATTAATATTAATGACTAATCACACCCTGAGCAGCTCTCACACGCATTGTCGTTTTCTTTTTAATGCACTACCTCACCATTTTGCTTCACCTTTTGTTTTGGGTTTCGTTTGGTTTGGCTTGGTTTTTTACTACCCCTTCGTTTATGTCTTTCTCTCCTTTCCCTTCATTTTCCTCCTAGCCTTCCTAGTGTTGACCACTGTGGGCATTGTTCAGCATTCCAGTGTTTAGCACTCAAGAGGAAAGAAAATACTAAATTCTAGTGTAGCTGGTATTTCACACTTGTGAGAATCAAAGAAAACTAAGACATTTTTTAAATAACTACATAGTTTTATAGAACTTAGTGATAAGTTGAACAGATCATTCTTTTTAATAAAAATATAACCTTTGCTTCATGCGTTTTCATTTAGAGGTTCCAGTATTCCTAAGATTTAGCAGATAAAAAATGTTAAAGTAATTAAGCCACAGTGTGTGACAATGAAGTGTATATAAGGTCCTAATAATAAGTTACCCTTTTCTGCTTATATTCAGAGAGACCTAGAATCTATTAGAAGACTAGACGTTACTAGAAAATAACTTTGTTCATCATTAACAAAATACAGTGTATGTGTAGTAAACAGTATAATATTTATATTGCTCAGTAAGGCAAGGGGCTGGAGGGTGGAGAAAATTGCAGAAAATCGAATGGTTGTCAGTTGTACTTTATAAATATTTTACACAATAGTCCTTCATAACATTTTTTATGGTTTGTAATTCTGAAGACAGATTTAAACTATATATTCTCATTCTTTGAGATTTCCTTCCTAATAATTAATTTATAAGCTTGGTACCAATTTGTAGTTAGATTATTATCTTTTTCCTCTTGCCCTGTTTTAACTAGGGGGACTACAGGCCATTGCAGAATTATTGCAAGTGGACTGTGAAATGTATGGGCTTACTAATGACCACTACAGTATTACATTAAGACGATATGCAGGAATGGCTTTGACAAACTTGACTTTTGGAGATGTAGCCAACAAGGTATGTATTGTGAGATACGTGTTTTAATATATCTGTGGTATGAGTTACTTTCATACAAACTGCTTTTCACTGATTTTCTTTGGCACTGTCCTCTTCAAACCCTAACTGATAAAAACCCTGCTGCATATCCTTACTCACTTGGTTGTCTTATGCCTAAACAAAAGCAAAGATAGAACACAGTAGTGGATTTATATAATGGCATCTAAAATACCGTTCCTGGAAAGGAGAGCAAAAATCCCAAAATCCCAATGACTGACACAAACGTGATGCACATATGGTTCCATCCAAATAAGAGACTTTACTTTGAAACTCTTTGCTTATCATTTCTAATCATTTATTCACCATTTTTTTTTCCTGTTTCCCAAAAGAAGAGATAAGGGCTAGCAGGGTATTTGTCCTGCATTTATGTAATCTGGTTCTAGTTCTTTTATGGGAAAAATATCAGTTATAATTAAAATGAGACATTAAAACTGGATTTGAAGTTTACTCATCAAAAATAAAGTACAGCTTCAGGTTGCCTTGTTACTGACCCTCTCTTCCATATCTAATTTACAGGCTACACTATGCTCTATGAAAGGCTGCATGAGAGCACTTGTGGCCCAACTAAAATCTGAAAGTGAGGACTTACAGCAGGTACTACTTACAACTCAAATGTTTGTCTTAGATATTAGCAGGTTAATATCCTGATTGAGATTAAGCTGTGGCTCAGTATTTAGTATGTCATGTTTAAATCATGGTTACATTAACACCAGAATAAAGGAAAATAATTACAGTGAAAGAATTCCTTTTGGCACCATACTAGCATTTAGGAGGAATTGTCTTAATAGATTTCTACTCTTAACTCTAGCAATAAAAACAAAAGGCAACTGGTATAAATAATTTAAATACAAATTATTCTAAAATTGATTCCTTTGCCAGGTTATTGCCAGTGTTTTGAGGAATTTATCTTGGCGGGCAGATGTAAATAGTAAAAAGACACTGCGTGAAGTTGGAAGTGTAAAAGCATTGATGGAATGTGCTTTGGAAGTTAAAAAGGTACCGTCAAAAGCATTTTAGTACTGCAGTATGGATCTTTGGATACTTTTTTGTGCCCTCTGCCACCCCTGAGATTCCCTAATTTCAGACCTGAGTATCTCCTCAATCCACAGTGTTAGACTGCTCCAAACTGCTCAGGTATTAAGGTGGAGAAACCTCGTGTAAGGTGTGAGAAGGCTTTGGGTTGACACGCTGGACCAGATAATTCTGTTTTCGGGGACTGAGCTGGGCCTTTAGGGTGTTTAGTAGCATCCCTGCCTTTGCCCACTAGATGCTAACACAGCCTCCACCAAGTTGTGACCATCAGAAATGTCTCCAGATATTACTAAGTGTCCCCCAGAAGGGATGAGTTACCGAAATGCCCACAGTTGAGAATCACTTGTTAAGTGTTACCTCTGTGCTCTCCCAATCTCAATCCCCCACAAGTCCTCATATTTTGATAGTCACCTTATAAAGAGGTTATCAGACCCACCAATGAGGAATCCCTCAAACAATAATTTGTTAGAAAAGGAAATATCTCCAGGTGGTATATTTACTTCAGAAACCTAAGCTTTTTTTTTTTTAGTTAAACTTGAAATTTGAGAGGTACTAGACTAAGCAAGTCTTCATTAATCGGGGCTTCCTTCTACTCAACCAGTCCCTCTAGAACCACAATCTATCTACATCTTTTTCTTCAAAATTTCCTTTTCAGAGACAGTAAAGAGTTTGGAGATTTTTTGCTTTTTTTTTTTTTTGTATTTTGCTAAATTATTTTTTACCTGAAAATCCAAGAAAATCAACTGAAAAGTTATTAGAAATAAGTATTCAACTAAATAACTGGTTATAAAGATAACATTGAAATATACTCACGGTCTGTATAAAGATACGTTTAAGATAGTACTGAATCATCAGAACACTTGTACTGACGCTGCAGAGAAGAAGATAATGAATGGCTAATAAGTGCTTGAAAAGATACTCAACATCACTAGGCATCAGGGAAATGCAAATTAAAACTACAATAAGATACCATTACACATATTATATTGGTTAAAATTTAAGATTGACCAAGTGTTGTTAAGGATGTTAAGCAGCTAGAATGCTTAAGCACTGCTGGTGGAGGTGTAAAATGGTATACCACTGGAAAACATTTGGCAGTGTCTTAAAGCTAACCACACACCTCCCATTCAACACTGCCATTCTGCTCGCAAGTATTCACCCAAGGGGAACAACGCAGGTAATGCACGCACCTGTCCGAATTTCCTCTTCTTATAGCACCAGTCACATTGAATGACCACCCTAAACACCCATTTTAAATACTTAAACTTCATAAGGTAATTTGTTAAATATTGTGTTCACTTGTTTACAGGGATATCACATACTTAGATTCCATTTGGTATTTCATGAAAATTTTTCTAAACATGGAGTTTCTGATATTTTACCAGCGAGAGATGAGCAGCAAGGGAGATCACAAAAAATAAATAAATAACTTACTCAGTAGAAGTAAACGTAGAAGTTATAAGAGGCAAATGCCAACTCTAATTAGATGACACATTTTATTTCTTAATAGGAATCAACCCTCAAAAGCGTATTGAGTGCCTTATGGAATTTGTCAGCACACTGCACAGAGAATAAGGCTGACATATGTGCTGTAGATGGTGCGCTGGCGTTTTTGGTTGGCACTCTCACCTACCGGAGCCAGACAAATACTTTAGCCATTATTGAAAGTGGAGGTGGGATATTGCGGAATGTGTCCAGCTTGATAGCTACAAATGAGGACCACAGGTAAATACAGAGCTTCATATTACTTTCAAATGAATTAGTGTAGAACATATACCTTCAGAAAGACCCAGTTGTAAGCAGTGTTTTGTGTAATTATGCAAGTTCTAAGCCAAATTATATCTATTACAGTGAAAAGATGACTATTAATTCCTAACATGCTCATTAGTATATTATTCTAATAAAATTCATAGTAGCATAAAAATGTCTAGAAATAAACAAATGATAGTTGAGAGGTATAACCAATATGGAGAGGAAAAAATTAAAGCTACAAATCCTGCAAAGAACAAAACCCCTTCTTACACTGCATAAAGGAATATGAGGTTTATAAAAAACAAAACCCTGTGGATATGATCCAGAGAATACAGTGGTTCACATTTTTCTAATAGTGTCTTAATACCAATAATCACAATATTTTTAGCCAAAGCCATTCATCCCATCTGGTAGAGCTGTGAAACCTAAGAGAGCACCTCAGATATAGGACACACGTTTTCAGAACTTGGGCTCTGTATTATGTCAACAAACATATGGGTATCTTTTACAGCATTTCATTTTTTTAAATTTATCCAGTGTTGTTATCCTCTTATATTCAAAAAGAACATGAGGTACTTTTAGTATACGAACTTGTAAACATCTTGAAGTTTTTGAGAAAACTTAAACAGGCCTTACTGTCCTTCCTATACAAACAAGACTTCTTAAAATCTGTAAGCACTCAGGTGCTTACTGGGCTGCTGAGAGAAGACCACCACATCAAAGTTTCCCTACACCATTGCCCGTCAGGATTAAAGCCCACCAAAGTTGTATGCACTGTTGATAAACTTCAGGTTACCATGTGGTAAACAAACTCTTCCAAGTTTCAAGCTTCATTATGCTGACTCTAAACCCTTATTTTTGTAGTTACCTTTAAATGTTTTGAAAACCTTCCTTTCACTTTATTTTTACCAGTAATGACCACACACACAGATTGCCAGGGAACACTGGTAAGGGAGACAGCAGTATCACAAAATCAAGCCAAAGGCATGGAGATCACCCTAACAAGCCACTTTGCTGACCTGACAGTTTACAGTGTTCTCCCTGACTGCATACACAACGACCAGTCGATCCTCCACCTACCTCTTCCGCCTGAGTGATCAGCATCGCGGCACTCCTCCATAGGTGGATTCAGTTACCACAAAGTCCCAGTTCAGCATAAGGTTTTATGATACAGTTACAGTCCTTCGATCCAGAAACTGTCACTGTGTACATAAAGTAGATGAATCTGCTCAAGAAAAAATTTTTAAAGTTTCTGGGTCAGAATAGGAAATGCAAAATAGATTAAAGTTAATACTTCTTTTAGTCTGACAGATTAATACTTTAAAACAATAAACATTAAATAAACTAAAAACAAAAGGACATATGGAATGCTTGGGATTTATAGTATAACTTGGTACCATTTTTGTATGCCTATTAGTAAGTTTTAGTAGTTATCTTTAGAGTTGTCATATATTTTTACCTTTTTTGTGATCTCTTATTTTTATTTCAGGCAAATCCTAAGGGAGAACAACTGCCTGCAAACCTTATTACAACACTTGAAATCGCACAGTTTGACAATAGTCAGTAATGCATGTGGCACCTTGTGGAATCTCTCAGCAAGAAATCCTAAAGACCAAGAAGCACTCTGGGATATGGGGGCAGTCAGCATGCTTAAGAACCTCATTCATTCAAAGCACAAAATGATTGCTATGGGAAGTGCTGCAGCTTTAAGGAATCTCATGGCAAACAGACCTGCAAAGTATAAGGATGCCAATATTATGTCTCCTGGCTCAAGCTTGCCATCTCTTCATGTCAGGAAACAAAAAGCCCTAGAAGCAGAATTAGATGCTCAACATTTATCAGAAACGTTTGACAATATTGACAATTTAAGCCCCAAGGCATCTCATCGTAGTAAGCAAAGACACAAGCCAGGTCTCTATGGTGACTATGTTTTTGACGCCAATCGACATGATGATAATAGATCAGACAATTTTAATACTGGCAACATGACTGTCCTTTCACCATATTTAAATACTACAGTGTTACCCAGCTCCTCTTCATCAAGGGGAAGTTTAGATAGTTCTCATTCTGAAAAAGATAGAAGTTTGGAGAGAGAACGAGGAATTAGCCTAAGCAGCTACCACCCAGCAACAGAAAATCAAGGAACCTCTTCAAAGCGAGGTTTGCAGATTTCCACCACTGCAGCCCAGATTGCCAAAGTCATGGAAGAAGTGTCAGCCATTCACACATCCCAGGAAGACAGAAGTTCTGGGTCTACCACCGACTTACACTCTGGCCCAGAGGACAGGAATGGCCTAAGAAGAAGCTCTACCACACACACACATGCAAACACCTACAACTTCCCTAAGTCAGACAGTTTGAATAGGACATGTCCTATGCCTTATGCCAAATTGGAATATAAGAGATCTTCAAATGATAGTTTAAATAGTGTCAGTAGTAGTGATGGTTATGGTAAAAGAGGTCAAATGAAACCTTCAGTTGAATCCTATTCTGAAGATGATGAAAGTAAATTTTGCAGCTATGGTCAATATCCAGCTGACCTAGCCCATAAAATACATAGTGCAAACCATATGGATGATAATGATGGAGAACTAGACACCCCAATAAATTATAGTCTTAAATACTCAGATGAGCAGTTGAACTCTGGAAGGCAAAGTCCTTCACAGAATGAAAGATGGGCAAGACCCAAACATATAATAGAAGATGAGACAAAACAAAGTGAGCAGAGACAATCAAGGAGTCAAAGCACAACTTACCCTGTATATACTGAGAGCGCTGACGATAAACACCTCAAGTTCCAACCGCATTTCGGACAGCAAGAATGTGTTTCTCCATATAGGTCACGAGGGGCCAGTGGCTCAGAAACAAATCGAGGAGGTTCTAATCATGGGATTAATCAAAATGTAAATCAGTCTTTGTGTCAGGAAGATGACTATGAAGACGATAAGCCGACCGACTACAGTGAGCGTTACTCCGAGGAAGAGCAGCGTGAGGAAGAGGGACCAGCAAATCACAGCATGAAATACAATGAAGAGAAACATCATGTGGATCAGCCTCTTGATTATAGTTTGAAATATGCCACAGACATTCCTTCCTCACAGAAACCATCGTTTTCATTCTCAAAGAATTCTTCTGGACAAAGCACTAAAACTGAACACATCTCCTCAAGCAGTGAGACTGCGTCCACACCTGCATCTAACACCAAGAGGCAGAATCAGCTCCATCCAAGTTCAGCGCAGAGCAGAAGTGGTCAGACCCAAAAAGCCACCTCTTGCAAAGTTCCTTCTATCAACCAAGAAACAATGCAGACCTACTGTGTAGAAGATACTCCAATATGTTTTTCAAGGTGTAGCTCATTATCATCCTTGTCATCAGCAGAAGATGAAATAGGATGTGATCAGACAACAGAAGAAACAGATTCTGCTAATACTCTCCAAATAGCAGAAATAAAAGAAAAAAGTGGAACTAGATCAACTGAAAATTCTGTGAGTGAAGTTCCAGCAGTGTCCCAGCACATTAGAACCAAATCCAGCAGACTCCAGGCTTCTGGTTTATCTTCAGAATCATCCAGGCACAAAGCTGTTGAATTTTCTTCAGGGGCCAAATCTCCATCAAAAAGTGGTGCTCAGACACCTAAAAGCCCACCCGAGCACTACGTTCAGGAGACTCCACTCATGTTTAGCAGATGTACTTCTGTCAGTTCACTTGATAGTTTTGAGAGCCGTTCAATTGCCAGCTCTGTGCAGAGTGAACCCTGCAGTGGAATGGTGAGTGGCATTATAAGCCCCAGTGACCTTCCGGATAGCCCTGGACAAACCATGCCACCAAGCAGAAGTAAAACCCCTCCTCCTCCTCAAACGGTTCAAGTTAAGCGAGAGGTACCTAAAAATAAAGCTTCTAATGCCGAAAAGAGAGAAAATGGACCTAAGCAAGCTGCTGTAAGTGCTGCAGTTCAGAGGGTCCAGGTTCTTCCAGATGCTGACACTTTATTGCATTTTGCCACAGAAAGTACTCCAGATGGATTTTCTTGTTCCTCTAGCCTGAGTGCTCTGAGCCTCGATGAGCCCTTTATACAGAAAGATGTGGAATTAAGAATAATGCCTCCAGTTCAGGAGAATGATAACGGGAATGAAACAGAATCTGAGCAGCCTGAAGAACCAAGTGAAAACCAGGAAAAAGAGGCAGAAAAACCTACTGATTCTGAAAAAGATCTATTAGATGATTCAGATGATGATGATATTGAAATACTAGAAGAATGTATTATTTCTGCCATGCCAACTAAGTCTTCACGCAAAGCTAAAAAGCCAGCCCAGACTGCTTCAAAATTACCTCCGCCTGTGGCGAGGAAGCCAAGTCAACTGCCTGTGTACAAGCTGCTGCCATCACAGAACAGGTTGCAAGCACAAAAGCACGTCAGTTTTACACAGGGAGATGATATGCCACGGGTGTACTGTGTAGAGGGCACACCTATAAACTTCTCCACAGCCACATCTCTAAGTGATCTGACAATAGAATCCCCTCCCAATGAGTTAGCTGCTGGAGAAGGGGTCAGAGCAGGACCACAGTCAGGTGAATGTGAGAAGCGAGATACCATTCCTACAGAAGGCAGAAGTACAGATGAGGCTCAAAGAGGAAAATCCTCATCTGTGATTTCACCTGACCTGGATGACAATAAAGCGGAAGAAGGCGATATTCTTGCAGAATGCATTAATTCTGCTATGCCCAAAGGAAAAAGTCACAAGCCTTTCCGTGTCAAAAAGATAATGGACCAGGTCCAACAGGCATCTGTGTCTTCATCTGGAACTAACAAAAGTCAATTAGATGGAAAGAAAAAGAAACCTACTTCACCAGTAAAACCTATACCCCAAAATGCTGAATATAGGACACGTGTAAGAAAAAATACAGACCCCAAAAATAATTTAAGTGCTGACCGAACTTTCTCAGACAACAAAGATTCAAAGAAACAGAACTTGAAAAATAATTCCAAGGACTTCAATGATAAGGTGCCAAATAATGAAGATCGAGTCAGAGGAAGTTTCGCTTTTGATTCGCCCCATCATTACACACCTATTGAAGGAACTCCATACTGCTTTTCACGAAATGATTCTTTGAGTTCCTTGGATTTTGATGATGATGATGTTGACCTTTCCAGGGAAAAGGCCGAATTAAGAAACGGGAAAGAAAATAAAGAATCAGAAGCTAAGGTTAGCAGCCACACAGAAGTAACCTCAAACCAACCATCAGGCAATAAGACACAAGCTGTTACAAAACATCCAGTAAGTCGCGGTCGGTCTGAACCCACGCTGCAGAAGCAGTCCACTTTTCCGCAGTCATCCAAAGACATCCCAGACCGAGGGGCAGCAGCTGATGAAAAATTACAGAACTTTGCTATTGAAAACACTCCAGTTTGCTTTTCTCGAAATTCTTCTCTAAGTTCTCTCAGTGACATTGATCAAGAAAACAACAACAAAGAAAATGAACCTATCAAAAAGGCAGAGCCCCCCAACTCACAGGGGGAGCCAAGTAAACTTCAGGCATCAGGATATGCTCCTAAATCATTTCACGTTGAAGATACCCCTGTTTGTTTCTCGAGAAACAGTTCACTCAGTTCTCTTAGCATTGATTCTGAGGATGACCTATTGCAGGAGTGCATAAGTTCTGCAATGCCAAAAAAGAAAAAGCCTTCGAGACTCAAGGGCGATAGTGAAAAGCACAGTCCCAGAAGCATGGGTGGCATATTAGCAGAAGATTTAACACTTGATTTGAAAGATATCCAGAGACCAGATTCAGAACATGGTTTATCCCCTGATTCAGAAAATTTTGATTGGAAAGCCATTCAGGAAGGTGCAAATTCCATAGTAAGTAGTTTACATCAAGCCGCTGCGGCTGCATGTTTGTCTAGACAAGCTTCATCCGATTCGGATTCCATCCTTTCACTAAAGTCGGGGATCTCTCTGGGGTCGCCCTTTCATCTTACACCTGATCAAGAGGAAAAACCTTTTACAGGTAATAAAGGCCCACGAATTCTAAAACCTGGGGAGAAAAGTACATTGGAAACTAAAAAGATAGATTCTGAGACTAAAGGAATCAAAGGAGGAAAAAAAGTTTATAAAAGTTTGATTACTGGAAAAGTTCGATCTAATTCAGAAGTTTTAAGCCAAATGAAACAGCCCCTTCAAACAAACATGCCTTCAATCTCCCGAGGTAGGACAATGATTCATATTCCAGGAGTTCGAAATAGCTCTTCGAGTACGAGTCCAGTTTCTAAAAAAGGCCCACCCCCTAAGACTCCAGCCTCCAAAAGCCCTAGTGAAGTTCAGACAGCCACCACTTCTCCTAGAGGAGCCAAGCCGTCAGTGAAACCAGAATTAAGCCCTGTTACCAGGCAGACATCCCAAGCAGCTGGGTCAAATAAAGGCCCTTCCAGATCAGGATCTAGAGATTCCACTCCCTCAAGACCTGCCCAGCAGCCATTAAGTAGACCTATGCAGTCTCCAGGGCGAAACTCAATTTCTCCTGGTAGAAATGGAATAAGTCCTCCTAACAAATTATCTCAACTGCCAAGGACATCATCCCCTAGTACTGCTTCAACCAAGTCGTCAGGCTCTGGGAAGATGTCATACACATCTCCAGGCAGACAGATGAGCCAGCAGAACCTTACCAAACAAACAGGTTTATCCAAGAATGGCAGTAGTATCCCAAGAAGTGAGTCTGCCTCCAAAGGACTAAATCAGATGAATAATAGCAATGGATCCAATAAAAAGGTAGAACTTTCTAGAATGTCTTCAACTAAATCAAGTGGAAGTGAATCTGATAGGTCAGAGAGACCTGTATTAGTACGCCAGTCGACTTTCATCAAAGAAGCTCCAAGCCCAACCCTAAGAAGAAAATTGGAGGAATCTGCTTCGTTTGAATCTCTTTCTCCATCTTCTAGACCAGACTCTCCCACTCGGTCCCAGGCACAGACTCCAGTTTTAAGTCCTTCCCTTCCTGATATGTCTCTATCCACACATTCTTCTGTTCAGGCTGGTGGATGGCGAAAACTCCCACCTAATCTCAGTCCCACCATAGAGTATAATGATGGAAGACCAGCAAAGCGTCACGATATAGCACGCTCCCATTCTGAAAGTCCTTCCAGACTTCCCATCAACAGGTCTGGAACTTGGAAACGGGAGCACAGCAAACACTCGTCATCCCTTCCTCGAGTAAGCACTTGGAGAAGAACTGGAAGTTCATCCTCCATTCTTTCTGCTTCATCAGAATCCAGTGAAAAAGCAAAAAGTGAGGATGAAAAACATGTGAACTCTCTTTCAGGAACCAAACAAACTAAAGAAAACCAAGTATCCACAAAAGGAACATGGAGAAAAATAAAAGAAAGTGAAATTTCTCCCACAAACGGTACTTCTCAAGCCCCTCCCTCAGGTGCTGCAAATGGTGCTGAATCAAAGACTTTAATCTATCAAATGGCACCTGCTGTTTCTAAAACAGAGGATGTTTGGGTAAGAATCGAGGACTGCCCTATTAACAACCCTAGATCCGGAAGATCTCCTACAGGAAATACTCCCCCAGTAATTGATGCTGTTTCAGAAAAGGGAAATCCAAGTGCTAAAGATCCAAGAGACAATCAGGGGAAACAAAATGTGAGTAATGGCAGTGCCCCTGTGCGCACCATGGGTTTGGAAAACCGCCTGAACTCCTTTATTCAGGTGGATGCCCCAGACCAAAAAGGAACTGAGGCCAAACCAGGACAAAGTAATCCTGCCCCTGCATCAGAGACTAATGAAAGCTCCATAGCTGAGCGCGCCCCATTCAGTTCTAGCAGCTCGAGCAAGCATAGTTCACCTAGTGGGACGGTTGCTGCCAGAGTGACTCCTTTTAATTACAACCCCAGCCCTAGGAAAAGCAGTGCAGATAGCACTTCGGCCCGGCCATCTCAGATCCCGACACCAGTGAATAACAACACAAAGAAGCGAGATGCAAAAACTGACAGCACAGAATCCAGTGGAACTCAAAGTCCTAAGCGCCATTCTGGGTCTTACCTTGTGACATCTGTTTAAAAGAGCTGGAATGATGAAACTAAGAAAATTATATGTTAATTTCAACTGCTATGTGGAAATTTTGTTTCGAATGAAACTTTAAAAAACTGAAAAGTTTTGTAAATAGGTTTGATTCTTGTTAGAGGGTTTTGGTTCTGGAAGCCATATTTGATTGTATACTTTGTCTTCACTGGTCATATTTTGGGAGGCATTCTTGATAGGAAGCAAATGGTAAAGCGAAGTATATTTGTACAGTATGTTTTACATGTATTTAAGTAGCATCCCATCCCATTGTCCTCTAATTATTGCTTGTCTTAAACACTACAGATAGAAGATGTGATATATTGCTGTTATCAATGATTTCTAGATTATAAACTGACTAAACTTACATCAGGGAGAAATTGGTATTTATGCAAAAAAGTTGTTTTAGTCCTTGTGAATCCATCTAACATCATAATTAATCATGTGGCTGTGAAATTCACAGTAATATGGTTCCCGATGAACAAGTTTACCCAGCCTGCTTTGCTTTACTGCATGAATGAAAACTGATGGTTCAATTTCAGAAGTAATGATTAACAGTTCTGTGGTCACATGATGTGCATATAGATAGCTACAGTGTAACAATTTACACTATTTTGTGCTCAAAACAAAAAAACTGTGTAACTGTAAGACATTGAATGAAACTATTTTACCTGAACTAGATTTTATCTGAAAGTAGATAGATTTTTTGCTATGCTGTAACTTGTTGTATATTGTTATTTGAGGTGAGATGGCTGCTCCTTTATTAATGAGATGTGAAGCGTGTCTCAAGAGAAATTAAATGAACATTTCAGAATAAATTATTGCTGTATGTAAACTTACTGAAATTGGTATTTGTTTAAAGGGTCTTCCCATTTGTATTCATAATTGTCAAAGGATCTCTTTTAAAAGCTTATGTAAACTTTTTTTTCAAATTCTATGCATTAAAAGTAAAATTCCTCTTACTGTAATAAAAGCAGTTGAAGCTGACTGTTGGCATTTAACCATTGGCACTTAACCATTCCTGAAATTTATTTTTCTTGTATGTGATTAGCACCTCCTGATGTTTAAAATTTTTCCACTTTTTTTTCTTACTCCACTGGACTTGATTTAAAACATTCATGTAATAGCAATGTTAACTGCCTAGCACAGGACTGGACACTGAACATGTTAGGCCCACATAGAATATTTCTTTTTGCTTACCAGAATTCTATACTTGAAAAATAGTGGATTGTTCTTAAATATAAGAAGTCTTGTCTAAGCTCGTCTTGGAATGTGACTGACTTGTCCCTTCATCTTCTCCCTGCTGCTCCGGGGTCTGGAATGAACACCTTTCATCATCCTGTCTGTGACGGTCAACTCCAGCAGCCGGGTATAATCGGCACTTGGCCGTGCTCAAAAAATGCAAATACCGTGGAACTTCAAAGGTAGATTTAATACCACTAAGATATTCAAGGGTATTAAAAAACCCTTGCCTGTTCAGGAAAACTTTGTTTTGATGAATGGAGTTGGTTATGTGCTCAAGTGCCCCCTCCCTCTCACAGAAGGGAGAATCCTCGCTCATGGAGGAAGAGAAACTGATACACTCATTAACAATTTATTTTATCTTCCCAGAATTTGTTCTGAGTCATCAGAGGGTGAAGATGATGATAAAAATGCTCACATATTTGTTGAATAAATGAAAATTTATTTTTAATGATAAAATTCATGCAGTCTGCATTCAGGGAAGGGAAAAAAATATTTAGGTATGGTGGGGCCCTGGGGAAAGGGGGTGGTGGGAGGAGTGAGCACACTTCCCAGGTGCCTTTCAAGTCACCTCATGTAGTTAATTATCTACCCCTTACCTGTGTTTATCACTTAAAGATAATGACTTTTCTTAAGCTAAGATGCTAGTAAATAAAGTGCTGTGATTTGATGTAAGGCATTTGACTCCCAAGCCCATACTCTTTCTACTGCACCACGTTGCAAACACCTCAATTTACTGATATTTGGATATATCTATATTTAAATTTTGTCAAATTTTACCAGAATGAAGTAGTCTGTGAACAGTACTAATTCTATTTATATTTTTCTCAAAATCTGCCTTATCCAATGGATACATGCATATAAGTCATATTTATTTCTTCTGTCTTAGACATGATTTCTGTTTTTCTGAATTAGTGCATTACCAGTGTTTATAAACCACTTCAAGGATTTTTATGGAAAGATGGGATGTAAGTCAGAATAAAATTGCAAGGAAGGAAGAAAACACCAATGCTGGAAATGAAAAAGGGGTGCCCTCCATGTGCCAGAAAACTCGGGAATTCCTGTAGGCAACAGCTACGGGTTGAAGGCCCTGTCAGGCTACATCACACATTGAGTAGCAAGTGGCTGTGGGAGACCCTCTAGTTAGCGATGATGGCTCTGAATTAGTAAAGCAGCAAATCTCAATTCTACTTTCAGAAGTTCACAGGGTGCTGCCATAACTGATCGAAAACCAGATATTCCCAGTTTACATTCATTACAAATGTTGTACTGAGTCCAGCCTTGGGGATTCGTTACGCGTTGTGATGCCTGTTAAGAGAAGTAGCGGGCAATGTTCCATCTAGCTTTGGACTGGAGCAAACTCCTAAGGCAGTGGTTTTCAAACTAGAATACATTTGAATCACCAGGCGTGCTTATTAAGAAACAGCTGGGCCACACCCCCATAGTTTCTTATCTGAGTGGAGCCCAAGAATTTGTGATTCTAACAAGTTCTTAGGTGATGCTGATGGGGCTGGTCTGGGGACCACACTTTGAGGAATGCTGTCTAAGTTACAACAGTGAAGCTCCTTGAGTGCTTTCAATTCTAACTATTCCTCTAACAGCTGGACCTTTATTCTGACAAAGTATACCAACAAACTTTCCTTTAGGCATGAAAGATGTGAATATTGAACTATACAATCTGATAACAGCCCATCTCAACTCCCAGTAGTGGACAAATTTACCAGAGACGAATGAACAAGTAATTCTAAAGACAATGACTATATCTGAGGGATTGACTAATGGTTCCTTTTTAGAACAGAGTTTTTGAAAAGGCAGAGATTTCAGCAAATATCTAATTGGATTTGCAGTAATATCAGAAGAGACCATGAAAAGAGAACTTTAAGGTGCGGGCAGACTGATTTCAGATGAAAGTATGCCCGATTTTGTTGATACATGTGGGAGTGATTAACAACCAGTTGACTATGGCAAATTGGTATTTGAGAATAAGCCTTACAAGTTACCTGGGCACTAAAAGGAAAGTTAATGAGAGCTAAATAATGAAATAAAAAAGGCCTAAAAGGATAAGTACACAAATTTTTTTCCCATGAAATATGGGTCACATTACCACAAGTGAAGTGATGAGTCTTGCTGAGAATGGGAGCCGGTTGCACTATATTAATTCATGTTACCGCAGGCTTTGTGTCTGAACTAGGAGAAGAACATAGGGCCAGAAATGTAAAAAGGAGATTGCT
The DNA here is from genome assembly GCA_029783875.1 of Phataginus tricuspis. Classification (NCBI taxonomy): domain Eukaryota; kingdom Metazoa; phylum Chordata; class Mammalia; order Pholidota; family Manidae; genus Phataginus; species Phataginus tricuspis. The sequence continues at coordinate 623,264 of JAQQAC010009165.1, read as the reverse complement.
AAGAGCTGAAGAATATTTGAGTTGTCAGATCATAAAAATTTCCAAAAAGTAATTTTCAAGTCATGGTGATTGAAATAGTGTATATAAATTATTTTTTAATTTCAAATTCCCTGTTATGCTTACTTTAAAATATTACTTTGTGGTGTTGAAACTATGGACTTTGACTCCTATAAACACCAGGCCATTCTGCCATTCTCCTCTGTTCGGTGGTCTATAAATCTATATTCTGGTTTTTGTTAGACCATTGATGCTTCTTTCAACTTGTATTTCTATGTGTATAGTATTGTTTTTGGTGTTAAATACATTTTTTTCCTCTAATATTCAGGATAATTCTTTACATTTGTGACTATTCACTTATTGAAGTTATGAGGTTGTTACTCTTTTAATTAAAAATGCTCAACATAATGTGTACTAGTGAAGGTGACCACTGAATATGAAGCAACATTAGTGAAAAATAGCTATTGAGAATGATGCCAAACATGACCTGCCCCACCTACACCACCTTTTGGAATCCAAACACTTAGCCTCACTGGTCACTGAGCGACATGGCCAGTGTTTCTCCCTGGCTATGGCTGGTGGAGGAAAGGTGGATACCTGACCTCAGGGAGACTCACCACCAGCTGGCCAATGACCAAAAGCCTTTATGGCCTGGCTTATAAAAAAAAAGTCTAGGCCAGACAATTTGGGGTAAAAGTCCAAAGGAAATTTCTAGTTGGTGATCGAGTTCTGGAACTAAAAGATCTTGAAGAGTTAAGGCTGAGGTCACTATGATTGGCATCCTGAAGCTGTAACTAAAGTCAGCCAGTGGAGAAAGAGAAGGGAACGGATGATGGGAAGGAGGACAGAAAGCAAGGGAGAGACAGAGTCACTGGCGCCTGATGTCAGACTCAGTCCCTGCACGTCTGGGACCTAGATACACTTTCCCTTCTGCTTGGGAATTTGTGAACTTCTCAACCCCCCTTGTTCCTGAAGTGCCTTGAAACTAACAGAAAACCCCATTTAGACACAGTTGTTTTTTAATTTCAAAGAGAAAACTTTCTAAAAACTTCTGTAGGGAGAGAGAGGAATAGGCTGCCTACAATACAAATCTGAACAAAAAGCTAAATTGCCATCAGATTTCTTCTCTACAATACTGAATGCCAAAAAAGAAAGAAAAAACAATGGAACAATATATGCAGCATTTGGAAGAGAATGGAAATGCTACTTAAGAATTCTGAAACCAGCCAAACTAACACTTAGTTTATATGAAATATTTGTATCATTTGGGATACTTACTGTAGTTGTTAATAAGATCTTCTCTAAAAGACAGGATGTTCATTAAGAATTAGGTAGCTCACGGGATCTGTGTGGGGGAAGGAGGGGCAGAAAATCAGTCTTGGAAACTACACAGCAGAAGGGACACCCAAGCCATACTCTGACTGCTTCAGTAAAGACCCAGTTGCTTCCTCTAAATTCTCAAACCCTCTGACACCATCCTTGTCAAAAAAGAAATTTATATGTGATATTTGCTTCCTCAAACTACTGATCACTTCTGGGTTGGTCTTGCTTGGCAGAGGCTATGTAACATGCCTATAGAGTCTGGGAAAGAATAGAGTCAATTTTTGGCTTCTCCATTGAGGAAATTGGATTCATAAATTCTCCAAATCTACAGGGAGCATTTCAAAAGCACTGGGCAACCAGAAACCATGATCTATTTCCACCACAGTATCCTGCTGCCCAAGCAATTAAAATAAGTGGAAAGGTATTAAGGAGACAGTTTGAGCAATAAAACTTTTAAACTTGAATAAATGTAATTGTGACTAATCTGATAATCTCAGTGTGAATGTCCACATAACAAAACTGAAAGGTGAAATGCTTAATAATAATCTTAAATCCCAGATGATTCCAACCCAACCGGGAAACAATAGGGAGAGAAGAGATAAAAGCATACTAATCTAATCTCACGTAGGCAGAGCCAATAGACACTATTTCACCTTTAACTTAGAAAAAAACATTCAGTTTTTTAATTTAGTGATAACCCCAGTGTTTAAAAGAAATGTTTCCATCTAAATCGCTAACCAAGAGGTAACAACTAAGAATACTTGAATAAATCCAAGAACAGGAAGCAGAAGAGGGAGAATCAGTCATGAAGAAGCATGAAATGACAGAGTGATATCAAATAAGTGGGTCAGACACGTATAGTGAAATAACCACTCTCACACTGGAACCAAGCAAAAAATAAAAACCTCCAGCTAAATGTCATTAATAAAAGACACACTTAAAATGATCCAGAATGGATAAAACTAGAAGTACAAGCACATTAGCACAGGCAAATGCAAACAAAACAGTAAAGGTGAATTTATGTCAGATAAAGTGTAATTGTGGAAAAGAGACATCAAACATGAGAAGATGAACATCTGGTATGACTTTAAATGTCAAGTGATATAGTATCAAATGTATGAAACAAAATTATAAAGAGATTAGAAAAACCATGGGACCAGTGAGACTGTCAGTGTTTGAGAGATGACTTGGTCCGTACAAAGGAAGAAATTATTATTTAAAACTACAACTTCTTTCCATAAAGTGTTGCTCTTAATAAAGGAAGCCTCTCAGCAGGTCCTTTTCTTTAGCTCAGGACCTTGATGAGTTTGAGATCTGTAAAACCAAGCCTGGAATTTAGGCGGGAGCAGGATTCATTTTCACAGGTTTGCTTAAGAGAGGCAAGAACATGGGATTGTTGGGGTACGCGGGAACGGGGTTGAGGAACAGAGGTGAGGGAGGACAAAAGATAAAAGAGGCGGCGAAATGGCAACAAGTCAAAGTGTGAAAACCTTGGTGATGCAGCAGCTAAAATGATTTTAGAAACTTGAGACCTATGCTATTTCACTTGGAACCCTAAGTTCTTTGCAAAATATATTCCAGTATTAATGTATTTCCTTGTTTCTAATTTTCAGAATCTTTTCTTAACAAACTCAAATTACCTTCACCATCGGTATCAATAACTATTTGAACTGAGTATAAATGAGATGAAAATGCTCACCACTGTTTCCTCCATATTACATGTTTTTACTTTCTTGAACTCTTTGTTATAATTTGGCTTGGCTGCAGTATGTCCTTAGATATTTTTTTTCCAGAAAAGCTAAGTTGGGGATATACTTTCTCAGTCCTTGCTTGTTTAAAATTGTTTTCTTTTGCCCTCACACGAAGGATAGTTTGGGTCCCAACTCTGGTCACAGTTGTTTTTTCTCAAAACTCTTCTCATGTTTACTGTGGCTAAGAAGTTCATATATCAGCCTGAGTTTTTTTTCTAATATAGATAACTTTTATTTCCTACCTTGGTGTTTGTAGGATTTTGTTTTTATCTTGATATAATTTTACTGGCATAAGTCTAGCTATGCCTTGTTTCCACAACCCTGTCTTTCAATACTAAGTCATTTCAATCTTGAGTCTTCAGCTCAGTGAACATTCTTATCTTACCACTTTTCTTAAGGCTGTTCCTCCATCACTTCCCTTCTCTCACTTGCAGTATCACAAACTGAGCCATAACACAAAGTTTGAAGTGGACACCAAGTTCAAATCAACTGTATCCACCAAAACGGCCCTCTCCGTCAAACACCAGCCAGAATCTTAGTAGTGCCTAAGTGGGGACTATACCATTCCTCTAGGAGAGGGAGGAACATCTGCCCTCCACTTTGGTATCAACATTTTTCCATAATAGTACAAAAGCAGTACTGCTTCTGTTCAAATGCCGTAGAGGAATTTTAATGAAAGTTTCATTAAAATGGATATTTCATAGAGTCTACCCTCCCATCCCAAGATACAGATATAAATCCAACAGAGGCTAGATATGGAATGTGAACAAATCTTACTCATAAACACCATGCTGTGCTCTGACTTTCCCCTTGACCATGAAAGCTCTGTCATTAAGTTAACGTGGTGCACCTAAGTTTTAGTTACCCTAAAGTAAATTCTCAGTCTTCTCACACTATGGTAGATCTTATTTCCAAAGATGGCACAGTAACTCCCATCCCACGTTTTGTTTTGTTTTGTTTTGCAATGAGTCTATTACCCTCCTTTGAATCTGAGGTAGCCCTGTGACAGCTTTGACCAGAGGAAGTTACAAAACCAGGCATTAAAAAGGCCCGGCAGCTTCCACTTTGTGATCTGCAGAAAGCCAGCCACCATGTAAGAAATCCTGACCCTAACATGCTATGAGGCAGTCGTTATAGAAAAGTTATTCTGACACTTGTTGAAATGGTAAGGATGACTTTATTCAAGACTGTTGCAGTAAGAATATTGTAATACAAGAAAGACATTGGCTCAACTGCAAATGTGGTGGACAGTAGAGGTTTATAACTAAAGAGCAGGGTGAGGGGGTCAGTGGATGGAAATTAAGAGTTTAAAGGTATTCCTGTTGAAGGCAGGCCAAGGACTTATATATACATCAGAGGTGGGGATGAGGAATTTGATCAGATATTAAGCGTGATCAGATATCAAGGGTGGGGGACTCTTCCTAAACGTACTATGATGGTTAATTTTATGTGCCAATTTGACCGGACTGAGGGATGCCCAGATGGCTCTTAAAACATTATTCCAGGGTCTGTGAGGGTGTTTCTGGAGATTGACCTTTGAATCAGTGCGCTGAGTAAAGAAGATGTGCACTTTCCCCGCGAGCAGGCATCACCCAGTCCGTTCAGGGCCCACAAACAGGTGGGTGTAGGGCAAATCCTCCCTCTTCTCCTCAGCTGGGACCTCCAGCTTCTGTCCACTGGTGTCAGAGCTCTTGGGTCCCAGATTTTCTAACTCTGGTACACCACCAGCACTCTGGTTCTCAGACCTTTGGACTCAGACTAAATTTTATATACATATATATATATTATGGAGATTATTATAGGAATTGGCTCATGCCATTATGGAGGCTGGGATATGCCACAATATGCTATCTGCAAATTGGAGAATTAGGAGAGCCAATGTTATAGTTTAGTCTGAGTCCAAAGGCCTGAAATCCAGGAATGCTGATGGTGTGAGTACCAGAGTTAGAAGACAATATGGCTCATAGTAGCTTGTAAAAAATGTCCCTGCCAGATGTGTGAGAGCCCAACAAGTGATCTGTAGCACAGGTATTATCTAATCCACCACTTCTTCCCTTACTACACTTTTCTGTCAAAGCTCCCAGGTCATCCTGCATTTCCAGCAGTCTCCTCCCGACCACCCACACATACACATCCCACCTCTGCTTAGACCCCTTTCTTTCTCCTACTATCAATTCTTAACTGTCTTAGGTAAAGTTCTCTTGCCCAGCTGGATCCTCTCTTTCAACCTTTGTGAACCCCATCTGTATCCAACAGCCTCAACCAAAGTTGACAGGATGAATTCAGTGGCACATTTACATGAGGAAAAGGAAGACACTCTGATAAAAATTAGATGTGAAAATAAGTTCATCAATCTCAAAAGCCCATTAATCATCTCCACAATTTCCCATGTCCATCTTCATCCTCCTTTAATTCAACCCTTTTCCACAAGCATAAGCATTTAACAACTTTGTATTAGCTTGTTTTATTAATAATCATGAGTAACAATACCGCCACTGCCCCCTCCCCCCTTCTTTGTGCTTGTACAATATTTCTACAACAGTATAGGGTTAAATAGGAGTCACAGATCAAGCCTTCAATGGTACTAAAAAATATTCACTCCTTTGCTCCCTCATTAACTACCTTGGTGTGTATCAACCAAGAAATTAACCAGTTTTAATACTGGTCTTTTTAGCTCCAAGAAAACAACTCCGTAGTAAGTAGGTCATTGCATGTATTAAACCTCTGACTGACTTGTTCACGTCCCACTTTTTCCATATGTATATATGATGCTGATTTTCGGAAAAGAAGTATTTGAATTTTCACGATGCAACTAAAGTATGAAAGCAAAGTCCTAAAACAGTAAAACTGTGTGTTTTAAAGCTTGGCTTCATTTCATCTCTAAATGTTTTGTTTCGCTGATCATTGCATGAAGCTGTTCTTACAGATGTCATATCCACTTCAGAAAGAAGACTCACTTATTTACATCAGCACCAAACTAACCCAGTACTAAGAAACTACAAGGAAAATTGAAAGGCAGGAACTGAGGGGATGGAAAAACGTCAAGGGCTTCCAGTCAGACCAGCTGGGCATCTATGGGCACAAACGGGCAAATTATGTAACCTCACTGACACTCAAGATTTTGGGGGCATTTTCGTTCGTTGTTTTTTTAATCTGTAAAAAAGAATACCTATCTTTACCCTGTTTGTTGAAAAATGCCTTTGTAGGTACGGAATAAAGAGCAGCTACTAAAATACGGAGGAAGGTGTGTTTAGTTCAAGATGGCAATGCTGAAACTGCTTTGCAATTAACCTGAGTATGCAAAACTATAGTCAATTTTCGGGTAGAGGTGTTCTTTAGAAGTTTTAAAAGGTGTAAAGTCTAATTTTTAGTACTTAACGGCACACTGAGACACAGTGCCAGTAACCTTGCTAGTTCCACCACTAAAAATCCACTTTTTGAAAGCAAGATGCAGGGCCGGGCCCAACAAAGAGTAAACACAGGGCATTCCCTGGCTCTAACACCTGCTCGCTCCTCGCAGCCTGCCCGCGGCAGAGCCCTCGCCCAAGGGTGAGGGGAGCTGGCACCACGCAAACTCAGCATGAAACTGGGCACGAAGGAGCGTGAAAAACTCACGCCACTTTGGTCACAACGGACGAACCCTGGACGCCCCCTCTCGGTGACATTTGAGAAGGGAAGGAAACAGAAGCTGTCGCAGATCCTCTCGCGAGATGAGAGGTGCCGACGCCGCGTCAGAAGCTAGAGACCGGAGCCGAGAGACAGGTGCGTAGGCGTGCCGGTGGGCGGGACTTCCTCCGGAAGACGCGGCGGTCTGGGAACTCTCCGAGGCGGGATCCGGCCGCTCTTTGGCCTTCGGGCTCTGGGCTTGGGTGACGATGGCGTGTGCCGCCGCGCTTTCCCCGGCGGACCAGGACAGGTGGGTCCTGGAAAGGAAAGGGCCTGCTGTGAGGCCGCGGGTGCGCCGCCTTCCCCCCCCGCTGAGAGCGGCTCGTCAGTGGAACTCGGCCCCGGCCGCGGACTGCGGGCCTTGTCCCGGGCGTTCGTTTCTCCGGGAGGCCAGCAGCGCCAGGCTCTTCGCAGAGTTCCTAAAATTACGACTTTAGGGAGCGCGGTGTTTACGTGTACGCGAGACGAAGGACTATGGGGGCTTCGTGGACAGGACATTAAGTAACAGAATCACCAAGTGGGAAATCTGTTCCCTTAATTATTGTTACGTTCCGAAAGGCTCGCTTGAGCTTTTTGAAGGCTTTAATAATACATCTGCTGCCGGAATAAGAGAGCGGGCCCCACCCTCGGGAACTTCTGTCAGCTGTATCTGACGTATCTAACAGTTACGGCATTGTTTTGTTCTTTCCTTTTTTAAAACCTGCCGTAACAAGGGATGTTTTTTCTGTCTAAGGTAGTAAATTAAATTTTAAGTAAGTTAAGGGAGACATTTAAAGAAAAAATAATAGGCAAACAGTAGTTCGCGACAAATCCCTATGATGAATGAATGAATGAATTTTTGGAAGTATTGCTGTGTTGATACCAGCAGTGCTTTTTCTGTGGCAGGTTCATTTGTATCTATCCTGCTTATTTAAATAATAAGAAGACTATCGCGGAGGGGAGGCGAATCCCCATGAGTAAGGTAAGCAAGCTGGCGCCTCCGGTCCTTGAGGGGTTAGAGGAGATTGTACAGTTAGGACCACAAAGGTTTCTTTTACTTTGCTGCATTGTTTGGGGCCTGAGGAGAACATTAGCCAAGAATTGGGGTGCTTCCCTTAATAATGGTGAAATCCAGAAAGGCACTAATTCATAGCCATAGTATTTTTTAAGTGGTGGGGAGGGGGTATGCTTGCAGGGTTTGCACGTTTTTGTTTTTTGAACCAAGGTTATGACAGTCTTCCCCTTAATAAAGGAAACCAAAGTTATAGCTTTGTACAGTATAATGTCCAGAATACAGTTGAGTTTTAAAATCAGACTCACAGAGAATTCAGAGTGTCAGTTTTATAGTTTTATATGTCTATTATCTTTTTTTTTTTCGAGAGGAGTAAATTTACTTTAAAATTAGTACTTTTTAAAAATAGTATGTTTTAAAATATATGATTTCTTCCTTGCACTGTTTGAGTAGGAAAATCCAAGTTCTTGGTTGGCATGGTTTGGGGAAGTGCCTAATGCCAAGTCCTGTGTCTTATTTTTATCTTCAATATTGATATTTCTAATTTTTTTAAGAGTCAGTTTACATTTTGTAATCTAATGATAGATTTAAAGTAACTTGGCCTGAGGCAATGCACTATTTTTGTGTTATTTAATATGTCCCAATTTCCTGCTTAAATGTGTAAAGGAAAGTCTACTTTGCTGCCTCAGAGTAAAAGCACTGGTTCAAAATAATGCCTGACATCAAGCCACTGTGGCAGAGGCCTCTGATAGCTAGCTCTCAGATAATTTGGAGAATGACTGATGTTTTTAATTTCATTGATGTATATAGCATATATACAAAAACATAAATCTTAAGTGTGTGTCTCAATTAATTTTTGCAAAATGAGTGCACATGGCTAACCAAGCACCCAAATTTTAAAAAGGAAACATTACCACACTCTGAGCCCCCAGGAAGATTCCTTTATCCCCTACGAGTCACTGTCTCCTCATATTCTCACACAAGGATAACGAGCGTCCTGACTTGCAGCACTATAGGTTGTTAGCAAAGCAAACAAACCTGGGTCTCCTGGTCTGACGGGAATTGTTTCAGGAATCTTAGTCATTGGTCTTCTGGTTCCACCGAGTCTGGGGTCTATGCCCATGTCAGAAGGTGGCCCATTTGGCAGGGAAGGGGGCATCTAAATTCCTTGAAAAATCTGAAGGATACATGAGTTTAGAGTTTTTCTATAGCCTGAGAGGAAACAAGTCCTGTTTAGTTCGTTTTACCTTGGTTTGCAAACTTCCATTTTCTTTAATCTCTAATTCAGTATAATTCTCATTAGCTGGGTCATAATTGAGGGACTTGGGCTTCTCTTTGTTAATGAAAAGTCTGAGGGGCTTCATCAAAAGGGGGCTCCCTGTGCAGTTACAAAATTACTTTTGTTTGCTTTTGAATTTTATTGAAGTAGCATTATACGCTTATGTACTCTTTTGCCTGCTTTTTCTCACTGAATTTTAAGCTTCTTAGATTCATCCACATTTTTTGAGTGTAGTTTGTTCTCATTTGCTCTGCAGCAGGGTTTCTCAACAGCAGCACTATTGACATTTTGAGCCAGATAATTCTTTTTGGGGGGAGCGCTATCCTGGGCATGTTAAGTTGTTCAGCAACATCCTTGGCCTCTATCCACTGGATGACAGTGCCTTACCCTAATTGTGACAGTCAAAACTGTTTCCAAGCATTGCTAAATGTCGATGAGGGGATAAAATTGCCTTGCTGAAAACCACTACTCCAGTATTTAAAGGTATAAGTATACCTCAGTCCATTATACTGCGGGTAGAGAATTGGATTGTTTCTAGTTTGGAGCTATTATAAATAGTGGATGTTGTGGATATTCTTGAGCTTGACTTACAGGAAGCATATTTTTGCATTTTTCCTGGATATATACCTGAAAGTGGAATTGCACGGGCATAAGGAATGTACATGTTTAGCCTTAGTAGATACTACCAGTTTTCTGAAGTTGTTTTTGTAATATTGCTGAACAGATATTCATGGGTATGTTCCAAGCATCATACCAAGTGCTGAGGAGTATACCAGTGAACAGAACAGTCCTTGCCCTTGTGAAGCTTACCTTCTGTTGGAAGGGAGATGGACACATGTATGAATCAGTGTTATTACTAGGAATTTTTAAAATTACAGCTGAAACAATTGGTAAAAAGAAAACCTAGGATTTTGCTATGTGTTTTGATTATAGTTTTTGAAATGTTTTACACAAAATAGAGCAGTATGCACTTAAAGCTAAGCTGTTTAGTGTTTTTGTTTTTAACTGTTCAGGCTGTTGAAAATCCTACAGCTACAGAGATTCAAGATGTATGCTCAGCAGTTGGACTTAATGTGTTTCTTGAGGTATGATTTCTTTTTTCCTTTACTATTTTCCATGTTTAATTGATTTACTAACTTTCTTAAAGGCTATTCTTTTATTTTTTTATGTTAGAAAAATAAAATGTACTCTAGAGAATGGAATCGTGATGTCCAGTACAGGGGCAGAGTCCGGGTCCAGCTCAAACAGGAAGATGGCAGCCTCTGTCTTGTACAGTTCCCGTCACGTAAGCTTTTTTTCATGAATGAATAAAGTTTTGAAAGGCAGCAGTTATGATTTGCAGTCTACAGATGAATTTAGAGAAAGGACTACAGCTGATGGGGAGGAGTAAACAGTGCTTCTAACTTCTTTTAAGGACTTGGGGAATATGATGAAACCTACTAATCATTTCTCCAAAAATACAGTTTTGTGAACACTGTGAACCTCTGGAAGTCCGTCACCCCTCCCATGTTCAGAGTGTTTATATTCTTTATTAAATGATCAGGTGTTAATTGCCATATCATATCCTCGAGACTCTTGAGGTCTGTTAATAATTTATTAATAAATTTAAAAAGCCATATTTAGTGAAAAAAGCAAGATACATGCATTGTATAGTACCAGTCAGGTAAATTTAAATACAAAATACTGCTATTTATTGACATGTATATGTAATTGATTGATATTATCTGTGTAAATGTTTTTGAAATAGCCTGGAAGAAGACACGCAGCCTTAGGATAGTGGTTAGCCTGGTGGCGAGCAGCAGGCAGGAGTGAGGCCGGGTGGCGGCCAGAGAAGGCTGTGGCCTTATCTCTAGTGTGTTATTTCTTAGGGAACAACAACCAACAGAACTGGACATCAGTTTGCCAAAATATTCTGGATATTAGGAAGATGAGCATTTGTATGTTCTTTTCTGAATTTTTTTTTCTAAAAAATGTAACGTGATTTTTCTAAATGGAGCTATTAATCTTTTTCTTGACACAGTAACCCCAAACTGACAACCTAATTGTTTTTAGTTGAATTAAACTAGTTTGGTTTTTATATACCAAAACCTGTCAGGATTAGTAAATATTTCTAGAAACTTAAGATTCTGACCCAGGAGTGACAGGTAGTATATTCCAGTGTTTTTTTCTTCCCTTTGACGTTTTCATATACTATTTCTAAAAGTCAAAGACCAAAAAAAAAAACCTTTTGGTTTTACCAGTACATAAAATAGAAATGAAAATGACAGTTGAAAATTTACTGCTTCCTGTTGCCAGTAATAAAGGAAAAAGAAAAGCTGAAGGGCCTGGTGTGTTGAAAGCCGCCACTGGAGCTGTAGGAGGCGATCAGTGCACAGAACTGGGGAACGTGTGTGCATAAGTCATCTGGGCATGTGAGCGACATCTTCTGGAGCTTAATGGCATTGGGTTTTTGTTAAAAGACGGAGAGGCTGTGTGTTTCCATAGCTTAAAGTGCAAATGATACCCTGACTGTGTTTCCAACTTAACAGATATATTATCCTTTGATTTCAGTTTGTTTACTATGACCAAGACCAAATTTCCATTTCAAAGTGTTCTAAATATTGTGATTCCATTCATTTAAATATTTAATGATGTTCTCTGTATTTCTACAGCAAAGGCCCCCACATGAGCAAGTCATCTTTATGGTTATTTAATTTTTCTTTTTAAATCCTCAGTTTCTTGATGTGATTTCTTGAACTTTATGATTTTCAAGTTAATGACCTTTTAATGTCTTATTTCTCATATTGTACACTAAACCTAAATTCTGGTTCCTAGGTAAGTCAATAATGTTGTATGCAGCAGAAATGATACCTAAACTAAAAACAAGGACACAGAAAACAGGAGGTGGTGACCAAAGTCTTCAGCAAGGAGAGGGTAGTAAAAAAGGTAAAGGAAAGAAGAAGAAGTGACCTGGTGTGAGAGTCAAGCGTGTGGCGCTGCTGGTCAGAGACATGAATGGAAGCTTCTGATTACACTGGAGAGAAACAGAAGCTTTTTGTTTGCATCATTTAACTGAACTCTGAGCAATTGTGCCTCCCAGCTTCAGTATCAGAGTTGACAATGAAATAAATTTACATCAGAAGTTTGCATCTAGCTCTTACGCAGTATCAAAGAAAAATTTTTTTGCCTTTCAACAGTTTTTGTGAAGAATGAAGCATATTTTTTAATGGACACGACTCTAGCATAAGTTACTTGGAATCCTGTGTCTGGTGATCCTCTATATAAACATGTCTCAGATAAATGAGTTTAATAAGATTTGAAATACAATTTTGTTCACCTTTTAAGTTAATGAAATAAAATTTGAAAATGAATTTTGCAGATTTTGCTTATGAGATAATGCCAGTAGAGGAGATAATGAAGTAGAATAAAATGGATAATGGAAGCTTAGTGTGAGCCTGCTGGACTAGTCAAGTTTTCCTACCTTTTTTCTCTCTTACTTCCATTTCTTTGCCTTTATGTTCTACTTGCTAGAATTCTCAGCTTTACCTTCCAATCCTTCTGTTGAACTTTTTATTTTTCTTGTATTTTCAACATCTGTAAGCTCTCCTGTCATCTGAATGCTTCCTTTTTCTATCATTCTGTTTCATGGATGTAGTTTCTTATTTCTCAGAGGGTATGGTTTATATTTTTTTGTTTCCAAGTTCCCCCCAGCTCCCTGCACCTTTTTTTCCCTCTTTCTTAATTTTGAGCCTGTGTTAGGGTGGCTTTCCTTAGCTTTTTTTTTTTTTAAAGAGTTGAAAGACCAAAAAGCTGATTGGAAGTTCTGAGCACACAAGAAAATAGACTGTTTCACAAAAGCAATTTGGGCTGAGAAATTTTTGGAGAAATTTCCAAGATCAGAGGAGTCTGCTCTTAGGCTGCTCTGCTTTCCCAGAGAATCTAACAAACATCCAAGAGCCTAATGGGAGAGTGTGGAGTGGTGAAAATGGGTCTCAATATTTAATCATTCAATACTGTTTTTAATAAAACTTCCCTCCCCCAACTCTGCCTGTGTGCCCTACTCCAAAACTCTTAGTATCTTCAGAGGATAAACCTCCAGTCTTTTACTTAGATGGGGTTAGGGTAGCTTTCCACCAACCCTGTTTTAGTTCCATCCCAACATTAAGATCGCTCTTTGCTGTTATTTTGTATTGGTGGAGAGCGCTTTATAGTAATGAAATTTCTGTACCAAAGAGAGACTTCGTGGGGTGGACAGAATAATGCCTCCCCCTCGCCCACAAAAAAGAACGCTGTGAATATCTTACTTTACATGGCAAAAGGCTTTGCAGATGTAATTAAAGACCTTGAGCCGGAGAGAGTATCCGGGATTACCCAGGTGGACCCAGTGTAATCGCAAGGGCCCCTATAAAGGGGAGCATGTTGGTGTACTAGAGAGCCCAGCCCGGGAAGGCAGGCAGTGTCTAGAAGCTGAGAAGATGCGAGACCATGGATTTTCCCCAGTACCGAGAAGGAATAGAGCCCTGCCGACCCATTTTGGATGTCTGGCCTCCAGAGCTCTAAGTTAATAAATCTGTATTGTTTTAAGCCACTAAATTTGTGGTAATATGTTAAAGCAGCAATAGGAAACAACCAGGTGAATTAGCTAAGAGAGTCTCTCCTCACCTTGGGATTCTTGGCCCTACTAGCAGTCTCTAATAGTGGCTCAGCTCTCTCTGCATATTAGAATTAATGAGTTAAAAGCATACCAATACTTGGGCACCACAGTAGATTAATGTCAGAACTGGTGGCAGAGGCAGTATTTTTGGAAAGCTTCTCAGGTGATGATAATAGGCAGTTAGGTCTGAAATCTCTGTACACTAAGTGTAAAGATAGCATTTACCTAACCCAGTGGTTTGTAAAAGTAGTTTCTGGACCATCAGCAACACCTGGGAACCTGGAAATGCAAAATTTTCCACCCTGTACCAGACCTAGTAAATCAGGAACTTGGGGGGTGTGGCCAGTAATCTGTTTTAACAATCCCATCCTCCCCAAAGAAATTCTGGTGCACACGTGTGTGGGAACCACTGACCTAACCAAAGAACCTCAGCTGCTGTGAGGTGAATGTTATAAAGAAGTTTTACAAGCTTAGGAGCCAGAAAAACTTAAGGTCATTCTGAAATATATTTACTTTCCTGACATACTACATAGAGTTGTAATATTTGATAGCTAAGGATGTGAATTGTATCTATTACTCTAAAGACTGATTCTAGGCAGAAGCCTCCCAAAGCAGATGTAAGAGATGAAGCTAAACAAACACTCCAGAAGTAGGTTTTGTTTTTTTTTTTTTTCAGTTCTTTTCTTGGTCTCTTTTTAAAAAAGAGACAAATATTAGAAGGTGTCTTGCCAGTGGGTTTCAGCCCCGGGCAAGTTTGCTATGGATTCAATACGACCAAAGAAATTGACAGCAAAACATTCTTTGGGGTGAAAGGGTTTATTACCCGGCTTGTTCTCCCGGCGGTAGGTCGAGCACTAGCATCTCTGCCTCCGCCCAGAGCACAGGGCCCAGCTCTGTATGTAGCACAATAATAGCTTATTGCCTAAAGGTGTGGAAGTGGTAGCCTAGCAACAGGCCAGTTACATCATCAGGTGGTTTAAGTTCAGGGAGGATCCTGGCCATGGGAACCCCAACTTCCCCACAGGAGGAGGCACATATTAGAAGTATTTATATCAAAATACATGTGATACACCGACTTGTAATATGAGAGTAATGCAATATGCTAGTGGAAAACAGTCTAGGCTTCCTTTAAATCTAGTGCTCATTATTGGTAGTGCTTTTTATTGGTTGGTATGTTTTTTTTTTTTGAGGTATTGATATACCTTATATTGGTTTCAACCCCATTACAAAATGGGTGGAGGACCTGAACAGACATTTTTTCCAAAGAAGAAATACAGATGGCCAACAGGCACATGAAAAGATGCTCCACATCACTAGTCATCGGAAATGCAAATCAAAACCACAATACCTTCTAGCTCCATCCGTGTTGTCACAAATGGAAGGATTTCTTTCTTTATGGCTGAATAATATTCTGTCGTGTATATGTTCCACATCTTTATCCATTCATCTATTGATGGACATTTTGGTTGCTTATATATATATATCTTGGCTGTTGTAAATAATGTGGCGATAAATATAGGGGTGCATATTTCTTTCCAAGTCAGGGATTTTGTTTTCTTCAGCTAAACTTGTAGAAGTGGAATTACTGGGTCGTATGTTATTTCTAATTTAGGAACCTCCATACTGCTTTCCACAGTGGCTGTGCCAATTTACATTTCCACCAATGGTGTAGAAGGATTCCCTTTTCTCTATATTCTCGTCAACACTTGTTATTTTTTTCTTTTGGATAGTGGCTATTCTGACTGGTGTGAGGTGATAGCTCATTGTGGTTTTGGTTTGCATTTCCGATGATTAGTGATGTGGAGCATCTTTTCATGTGCCTGTTGGCCATCTGTATTTCTTCTTTGGAAAAACTGTTCAGGTCCTCCACCCATTTTTTAATGGGGTTGCTTTTTGGTGTTGAGTCATTTGAGTTCTTTATATATTTGGATATTAACCCCTTTTCAGATAAATCATTTATGAATATATTATCCCATGGTATGTTTTCTTTACAGAGTCTTTCCACTGATAGGTGGTAACCACCAGAGGAAAATTACAGGCCAGGTGAGGAAAGGAGTTTAATAAACAGCACTGTTTCATGTTCATTTATCTGTATTTACTTAAGTTTTTGCTTAAATGAGTCTAAATTATTTTTAAACCCCACAAAATAAAATAACATGTAACACTTCAGTGAGATAATGAAACTTTATTTACATTCATTTAATATATCACATCTTCAGGATAGGTGGTAACTTATTTAAAAGGTATGCTCATTTTCTTCTGTCTGTGCTAGAAGACTCTCCCTGGCATAGCAGTTACTGGATCTGAAAGCTGTAGGGGAAGAACTATTGTAGAGATTCTTTGACTTTACATAGCCCTGAAATACCAGTTATGTACAAATTAAATGCTTGTCTGCTAGCTAGATACAGACTCAATTAGTCTGTCAAACACTCTAGCACTGGCAATATATTATTTGGGAAATCTGAAATAGAATTGCTCAACTCATAACTTCTCCTTAATATGTGTATTTCAACTGCCAAAAACAGTACTTATATTTCTCACAGAATGCACTAAAGACGAAAGCTACAAGACAAACACTTGTGTTCAGAAGGTTTTCTTACTATAGTTGTTTTTAAAATATGACTGTTGTTACTTATGAGCAATAGTAACTTATGCTTCCCCAACTTGCTTGCTATCTTATATACCGAAAGTTGAACCTCTATATACTAACAATCTGATTGTATTCTGTATACTAGAAGTTGCTAATTTTCATTTTTCTGCTACTAAGAAAAGCTTTCTTTATGGAAAAGGAATTTAAATATTCCTAGAGGTGCTTTTTTTTTTTAATCTTAAGCTTGATTTTCTCCCAGTGACAATCTGTTTATTTTCTAAAATTTTTTTCCCTTTAAGGTAAGTTTATTAAGATGCCTTATGATCACCACAATTTTTCCTGGAAAAAATGCCCTGATCTACATTATAATATTTGGGTGGTATTGTCTCTTATTTTTGATATCTTGATATTTTTTACATCACTGGACATCATCATGATCTTAATTACTACCAAAAGGAAAATGAATCAACTTTATTTTCCTTAAAAATATTTTATAGGCTGGATATTTAATCCTGTTAAGTTTTGCACACTCTCGTTTTAATCAGTTTAGTCTAATTCAGAAAGATCATAGAAGTATGGTCAATGTAAACCTCAGTTTTTCTGATCCAAGCAAGTTGTCAAGGTCCCTATATAAGCTATTAGGCTGAGACAGTAATTTTCTGCACTAAAACTGTGCAATTATATGCCATTTATCAAAACAAAGCATAAAGATGAAGGCATGATTCTGACTTGTAAATTAGAGAGGCCTCTTGTGTTTGACCTTAAAGGCCAGAGAAAGAAGGTAAGGCGGTTTGACGTAACCACTGCCACCTAGATTTTGGGTTATATTATACTTCCATTTATTCTCCCAGAACTGCATCGTCATTACCATGTAGTTGCTAATGACATGAACAAGATCAGACATTTAGAGGTGGGTGAGTCTCTGGATGTTCCTTAAACTGGTTTAAAAAAAGACTGGGAAAGAAACATACTAAACCAACATGTCACTCAGCTTGGACAGTGAAACCAGGGATGGTTTCCATTACAGTATCTTAAAAACAGATAAATCTAAAGCTTATAAGCAGATTTTTAAAAGGCCACAAAACAATATAACTAGTTCTCAGAAACTGGAAGCTGTTGATTACCGACGTGTACATTCGTGTACATTCATTTCCCCATTTATTACTAAAGTGACTGCTTTACAAATCTGTCCTGGTATTCAACTGCTACAGTGCTATGAAAACAACCAGACCAACTTACAATCAGCCGCAGTTATCACTGCCCTGTTCATCTGAAATACTAGCTCGTTTATATAAGTATTATTCAGCAGATCACACTAGCACAATGAAACCTTCAGCTTTGGCAGGGGCTAACATGCTACATGCATGTTACAGTCAGTAACATTTCCCTATATATGTGTATGCACAAGTACATTAAAAACATTTAATACAAAACTTTACATGACATGAAGTACAACCTTAAAGATTATCTTAAAATATAAATACAGAGAAATGCATGCAGCGAGCCCACTGAAGTACAAAGCCTTTGGGATATATAATTTGAAGCTTTATTTCCTGCAGGATGGTAACGTTTTTTCCTACCTAGAGGCAAAATGTGTTTTCCAGAGATTTGGCTACTGTCCATTGCCTTAAACTTAAAATGCTCTCTATGTGTATAGACAGTAAAAGCCAAAAACAAAAACAAAACCTCACAACACATTCCATTTTTTAATATATCAAAAATGTTTCCAAGGAAACATTATTAAAATGATTATACCACAGTCCCTAACATAACATCAAGCGCTAACAGGAAGGTACAGAGAGGGCAAGGGAGGTTTCATCCAGTCATTGGTTTAGGTACTCTTCTTTTCTTCTCCCAGTAAATTCACAGCAGCTTTCTTGGCTGTTAGGAAGAAAGAAAACTGCATCAGAGATTTATAATACAGGTTCTGTGCCTAATGTGGCTACTAGATAAGTTGGATGGCCCATGTTCCCATGAGAGTCCATTACGGTTTGTGAACAGGGCTAAGAGAGTGTCCAGGGAATGGACAAGAGAGCTCTTCAGACCACGAATCCTTGAGTTCTTGAACAAAGTTCTTGAAGGCCATCTAGCCAAGCCCCCTTGTAGTGAGCATCACTTAGACCACCTGTTTTCCTGTAAGCATCACAAGAAGCAGAGATCCCTTGGGCATACAATAGTCCTCTGTACAATCAAGAAATTCTTTTGTGTCTGCGTGCTCACCTATACAATTTCACTGTATCTCAATCTGATGACAGCTAGGTCATCTCTCCATCACTCAGGGTGACAAAAATCAGAGAAAGTCCTCATTCTCCATAACCCAGAAATAGCAGAATATTTATGCACATTTATATTTTCTCATTGTGCTCCCATTTCTTCCTATGATGGGGAGTTTTCTGTAAGTCTTTGAGTTGGTGGCAAGATGCTACATTCATCAAGATGCTTTTAAACCTGTGGCAGACTAAGCCTCCCCTTTTCTCACTATGAAGTGACTGGGAATGTGCTATAAGAGCTAGTGGGGTATGTGAGTTTGGGAGTGGGCGGGATGTTCTAGAAGCCTCCAGAGTGATTCCACAAAGTGCAGCTGTTTTTGATGGAGCCCAGAGTTGAGTGATGAGAGCCAAGAAGTCCCTCCTTGTTCACCAGCTGCCTGACAGCTGGCCACCCTTCATTCAATTAAAACCGCTGAACAAAGTTAACAAAGAAGAAATTGCCACCTTTCTCTTAACTAGCCTTATGTAAAAATTTCCTGGAGAATCCAGAAGTTTTGAGAAAAGTCTAAAGTGTGTGTCAGCATGTAAGTTCCTCCTAACGTATTTTCATTCTCTCACCCTCAGGAATGTATATCAAAGTAAAATTGGATTTTAGAATATTGATATCTAAGAGAACCAGAAGGCTAAGACATGTAGGTGAACTCGATTAGAATGACATGACCAGAGGTCACCGGTTAGGCTGAGAGCAGGGAGGAACAGAAAATAAATCTCTTACAAAGAAACTGGAGATCCCCAAGCGGGAAGGTGGGAAGGCTACAAGTGAGGAAACACCTAACAGTGGAGAAAACCGCGCGGAAATGGACTGGAGCTGAATGCCCAAAATGGGAGTCCAGAGAAGAGGGGCCTGTGAGGGGGAAGTGATGAGACCGCGTTGCTGCCAGGGCATCACAGGGCATCAGTACTGCCGGCCAGCCGTGTGCGGGATTGTGCTTCCCCTACATCAGGTCCCCTCATTACCAGAGAGCTGTAAAAAATCCTTAATTCTATGTCCATTGCCCACTTTTCTCCAATTTCTAAAACCCTTACTGTGCCTTCTGGAACTTAAGACCCATCATCAGGAAAATCTCTGTCCTCATCCATTTATCCAAGTGTTTCTTTTATTGTCTCCTTTCACAGAAATCTGGCTGTCCTGAGGACGCTGCTTTCTCAAGTGGTGGCTGTTTCTTCTCTTCCATGACCCTAGTACCACTGGGTCTGTAGGCCCGTTCATTGTAGTCTTTGTCCCTCACTGCCGGAGTCCCAAGTCATCAGATATTTCCCACCAGCCTTTCTTTCTCTGGTCATCTCTGACCCATGGGCTATGCTCCCTCGTTTCTGTAAGATTTAAGATATTAAAATTTAATATCACTCTCTGTAACACTACACATATTTCAACAATTGATTATTTCAGTTCTCCCAATATCCTGGTGTCTTAGTTCCTTCCCTCCAGTAACGTTTATATTCCGTCCTATCTGCTCTCGCCTACCTGCAGCAGTCACTCCCACGGTCCTTCTGACTACCAGTAACTGCAGTCCTCTGTGATCTCAGTGTCAAGCAGCCCGCTCTGCACCATCACTTCCTGTCCCTGCAGCTCACCCCCTCTATTATCCTGAGTCAGAGGTCTTCCCCTAATACCCGGTATTATGATCCATTGATCCTACTACCCTTTTCGTTGTTGCTCACTCTTTATGTCTTCTCTCCCAGTCACCCAGTTTAAATTCCATCGTCAAATATTAGCCAAACCTTAACCCTACTCTCACTTCATGGTTCTTACTTAACAAAACCAACCTTGACCCAGCTCTCCCATGTATTACTCCGCAGCTACACCCATACAGCTGGATGTGGCTGCAGGAAAACAGATGAACTGCCTCACTTTGCATTCATGAGCACAACTGTCAAGTGAGCCTATGATTCTCCCTGGCAGTCGCACGACACTGTCCCAGTCCATTCACTCATCCACTGTCATGGAGGGGCCAGCAAATTGCAGTCACACTCATTGGTTTACATATTATCTACGGCTGCTTTCACACTGCAAAGGCAGAATTGAGTACAGACATGATGGCCAACAAAAATTAAAGTGTTTATTATCAGACCCTTTACAGAAAACGTCTGCCAACGCCAGTCCTAAATACTTTCTCTATCACCTCCTTCCCCATCATCTCTCAGTTGACCGTTCCTTCCTACTTTCCTGAGAAATTTTAAGCAATCAGGAAATCACTTCTGGAAGCTCCTACCATCACATATACTTACCTCCCCACATCTAGACCCATAAACCCTCATTTCTCTCCTGTTATAAGCCATTCTGTTCCTATGAGCAATCTGCTGTATGAGCCCTAGACCCTGCCTCTGGTCTAATTCACCCTCACTTCATATCCCTTTTTTGCTCTCCACCGGATCATTCCCATTAACTTTGGTTCTTTTACCTTGAGTACAAGAAAAAAAATCCTCAGGATCCCAGTTCCTTCTTCCTGTTACAGCCCCATTCTTCTGCCCCTTTTTGCAGGAAATCTTATCTACATTCTCTCATGCCTTGCCTTCCACCTCTCAAATCCATTCCAACCAGGATTTTTCTCCCACCACTCCACAAACTTTTGTCAAGACCACTCGTGCCTTCCTTATTGCTAAACCCAGTGGTCAGGTTTCAGTCCTGTTGTTCTTGAACTGTCTGCAGTATGTGACACACTGGATCACTCCCTCCTATTTGAAACACTTTCTTCACTTGGCCCCAAGGACACCACACCCTTGTGGCTTTCTTGTTCCTTCAACTGGCCCTCCTCATCAGTCTGCTTTGATGCTTGCTTCTCATCTCCTCAATCTGTACATATTGGGGACCCCAGGGCTCAGACTTGGACCTCCTCTTTTCTAACCACATTCACTTCCTTAGTGATCTCATCCAGTCTCATGCTTACTGTACTGTCTATATGCTGGTGGCTTCCACATTTATATCACCAGCCCAGACCTGTCTCCTGAACTCTCAACATCTATATCCAGATGGCTGTTTGACTACTCCAAATAGATACATAGTAGACACCTCAAAGTTATATCCAGAAAACTGAATTCCTTATTTTTTCCTCTAAACCGGTGTACACCCAGTTTTCCCCAGCTCAGTGGCAATACTATCCTTCCATCTGTTGAGGTTAAAATGCTTGGCCTCAACTTCTCTCATACTCCACACCTAATCCATAAGCAAATGCTATTGTTTCTACCTTCAAAATATATCAAGAATCCAATGACTTCTTACCTCCCACTGCCACCACTATGAGCCTTGCCACCGTCATCACCAGACAGACCACAGTAGCCTTTTCACTGGTCTCCCAATTTCCTCCCTGTCCCCTTCAGTCTATTCTTAATACAGTGGCCAAACTGGTCCCATTAAAATACAGAGTGGATTGTGTTGCTCCTCTGCTCAGACTTCTCCAGTAGCACCCCATCTCACGCAGAGTAAAAGCAAAGCCTTACGCTAGCTCCTAAGGCATTACACGGTCAGTCCTGCTCCCACCTCTACCCCCAGCCTCTCTGACCTTGTCTCCTACTGTCCCTCTATTTATTTCAGTCCCTTCCACTCAGCCACAGTGCTCCCACCCCCAGTATCTCCCATGAGCTTTTTTCTATCTAAAGCATTCTTCCCCGTGGTTTCTTCATTTACCACTCTCAAGTCTGACTCAGTATAGCCTTCCTGGTGAGGATGTCCTATTTCAATCACTCTATTTAAAATTGTAAAATTGTAACCTTTCCTTCAGCCCCTGGCATTCCATATCTATCATCTTTATTTTTCTCTGTATGATCTGCTAACTACACCATGTAACTTTGATTTTATTGTCTGTGTATCCCTCAACAAGATCATAAGCTTCATGAGTTCACATACTGTGGTCTGTTTGGTTCACTGGTTCATCCCCAGTGCTATGAACATGTTTGGCATATATTAAACACCTCAATAAATAAACATCTGTTGAATGAATCAGGAGAGCCGAGAAAGAGGGTTTCTCCCGGACCTGTAACAAAAGCAATTTGAACAGCATATTAAGCAGGTTGCACTGCTTAATACACTGAATTAAAGAATAAACTGAATTAAAGAGATTGTCCTTACATGTAAGTACAGATGACCTTCTAAAAGCTCTGCCCGCACAGGAAGGTCATTTTCCCTAACGTGCCAACTGAACGGTGCATTCAGCGTGGCTGGCAGAAGATCTTGGGAAAAGTCAAGGGCAACAGGCAAAGCCTTGATTTTGAGCAAAGAAATCCCATAGTAGCCTTGGCATTGGCTGGGAAAGCTGATGAGACGAGGGCAGGCGCCTCACATGCCCTCTCACGTGCTGAACCTAGCTGTCCCCAAGTCTCACCTTCTTTAGTGATGGCATCTGCAGTCTCTCTGGCCTTGTCCTTCAGGTCGCTCACCACGCCATCCACCTGGGACTCGTGCTTCAGGAAGAAGGGCCGGATGACGCGCCTGTAGAGCAGCTCTGCCCCGTTAGAAGGGCTTGGGGCCATGCACCACACCAGGAAGCCACACTGCACAGAACGAGAGCCGGGCCGGTGACTGCAGGTGCCGAGCACCCTGACCACACTCACTGCCGTCACTGCTCTGCATCAGCACCGCCCCGGCTGCCTCTCCAAGAGCGTGACGAGTGTCCCTGCAGGCTACAGGAGCGCCTCCCTGGGGTCGGGAAATGGGACACGCAATGCCCTAGCTAGGAAAAGCCGAGACTCAAAAAGAAAGGCACGACACACCAGGTCCAGCAGCTCAACTTCCTCCCTAACTTGGGCCACTTTTTCATTATAGCTACAGGAGGCTTTTATTAACTATAGCTTTTAAGAATCAGTTTTACAAAACACAGTACTTACTTGCACGTGTAAAACCCTTTATGGATACACCTAACATCTGTGAGCTCTCAGTAGGCTGCCTCAGTGGCTGTCACATTTGTTCATCGTGTTATAGAAAAGAATACCCTGGCCGTTTTTGAACTCTTCCCTTTTCCGAATCTCAGTTTCTGGTATATCTTGGTCTTCAAGGAATCTTTACACTCAGCTCTTTCTTTTTTCACCTTGAATGTAGGTATCATTCCTAACTCTTTATGGCTCTACTTTGCCATTAAGATACAAAATAGACAAGAATTATGCCTTTGAAATTAAAAAAAAAAACAAGAATTGTTACACTATATTTATATCCAAAAAAGTTTGACTGTTTACTCAAGCAGTAAATAACAACTTAGCACTTCAAGTCATCCAAGCAGTTTATTCCCCATAAGAGAGTGAGCGAAAAGGGAGTATTCAGAGTGATATGCTCATTTCCCTAAAACACTGAATAAATAACATACTGGGTTCTTTTAGTTTAAAAGATTCTAACTATATTGTATTCACAGCCTAGGAGACTCGATAAAAAGAAAATCATTTCTTGAGATTCCAAATCTCTATTTACTACTTATCAAAGTAAAAACCTCTCAAATTCTTATGCCATACATTTAACGTGCAGCCTTAGTCTTGTTATTCCAAACTAAATAATGTACTCAAATAACAAAGAGGCTACACTGCTTTTCTAAGATAGTCTTTTAAGTTTGCTCTAGAGATGCAAAACTGGAAAGGGGCTAATAACTAATAATAGACAACCTGAGCTCTCTAAAAATGCACATATTTGTGCCTGAAAGCTCACTCCATCAGTACATGTTGGCTCTGAGAAATCTGTATGATATTTTGAACTTCTATTACACTCAAAATACAAAATAAAATGCAAAGTCTCCATAGATTTCTCTCTCTGGATTGATTATATGAACTACAAACTCCAGAAAAGTAACATTCATGAATTAGAATTTGTTACAGACACACATGAGGAGGGGGGGGCAATGCGTTCAAAAGACAGGGGTTATTAGACTGCATTAAAAAAAAAACTATGGCTATATGCTTCTTATTAGAAACACCTAAGACACAACCAATTCTTACAGAAAAATATGACTTAAAAAGATGCATCAAGAGGATTCTGGGAAGATGGAGGCGTGAGCAGGGCAGTGGAAATCTCATCCCAAAACCATATATATTTGTGAAAATACAACAAATACAACTATTCCTAAAAAAGAGACCAGAAGATACAGTACAACAGCCAGGCTACAGCTACACCTGAAAGAACTCAGTGCCTCACGAAGCGGGTAAGATACAAAGCCGTGACCCGGCGGGACCCGAGCACTCCCCCACCCCAGTGCACTGGCGGGAGGAAAAGATTCACAGCGGGGAGGGGGTGGAAGCACAGGCCCGCCAAATAACCAGCCCTGGTGATCTGCGCCGGGAGCACTGACACACATCACGAGGTGTATCGGAGACTAGAGAAACAGAAGGGCAGGATCCGAGTCGGAGACAACAATCGGGTCCCCTCAGCTGGCTCCCCAGGACAAAAGAAAAACGGGCACTTCTTTCTTGTTGTTGTTGTTTTGGGTTTTTTGTTTTTTGTTTTTGTTTTCTTTTGTTTTTTTGTTTGCTTAAAGTCTTAAAGAGACAGGGGCCCAACAGCGGAACAAAATCATCCCAGCACACTCAGCCAAGCAGGCTGGGAGTTTTGGGGAATTTTGGACCCCCTGGCAAGTGGCCAGGCAAAGCAGCCACACTGAGGCTTCCCACAGACATAAGCAGCCTGCCATTCATAACCCCACACCTCTCCCCGGCCAGTGCCACAAAGGGTCTGGGAGCCTCCATTGCTGCGGAACAGGGGAGGAGCGTCCCGCCCACAGCATCCTCACAGAATCTACCCCTGGCTGGCGCGCACCTAAGCGGGAAGGACCCCAGAACCCACATCGAGGGCTGGAAAGCACCAAGGGTACCAGAAGGCACCCAGCGAGACTTCAAACCCCTGCAGTGCTACAGGCTAGGCTGAGGGTGACCCTGCACACAGGTAGCTCCTGGACTGATTCCAGTTGCAAGAAACCAGTTCAGGGCCCGGAGAAGAGCAAGGAGAACAACAAGCATGAAGGGACTTTGTTCTCTCAGCTGACACACGGGGCACCTACCAGCGACCACTTCTATCACCATAAAAAGACAGAGGAATATGGTACAGACAAAGATTACCCAGACAACCCCAGAGAGAGGGCCTGAAGGGATATATTTTTACAATCTTCCTGAAAAAGAATTCAGAATAAAAGTCATAACCATGCTGATGGATCTACAGAGAAATATGCAAGAGCTAAGGGAGGAAGTGAGGAAAGACAATGCAGAAATCAGACAAGCGATCAACAGGCTTAAGAGCAGAATGGACGAGGTGCAACAGACTGTTAATGGAATAGAAATCAGAGAACAGGAATACAGAGAAGCTGAGGCAGAGAGAGATAAAAGGATCTCTAAGAATGAAAGAATATTAAGAGAACTGTGTGACCAAGCCAAACGGAACAATATTCACATTATTGGAGTACCAGAAGAAGAAGAGAGAGAAAAGGGATAGAAAGTGTCTTTGAAGAAATAATTGCTGAAATCTTCCCCAAGCTGGAGAAGAAAATAGTTTCTCAGTCCATGGAATCCCACAGATCTTGCAACACGAGGGACCCAAGGAAGACAACACCAAGACACATAATAATTAAAATAGCAAAGATCAAACATAAGGACAGAGTATTAAAGGCAGCTAGAGAGAGAAAAAAGATCATCTATAAAGGAAAACCCATCAGACTGCTCAACAGAAACCTCACAGGCCAGAAGAGAATGGCATGATATATTTAATGTAATGAAACACAAGGGGCTTGAACCAAGAATACTGTATCCAGCACAATTATCATTTAAATTTGAGGGAGGGATTAAACAATTCCCAGATAAGCGAAAGTTGAGGGAATTTGCCTCCCACAAACCATCTCTACAGGATATCTCAAAGGGACTGCTCTAGATGGAAGCATGCCTAAGGCTAAAAAGATATCACCAGAGAAAATAAAATCATAGCAAAGAAAGCAGACCATCCAAATACTAACTAAAGGCAAAAAGTAAAATCACCTATCCACAAAAACAGTCAAAGGAAATGGAAAACAGTACAGAATAAAACACCTAGTATACAAAGAATGGAGGAGGAGGAAGAAGAAGAGAGAGAAATAAAAAACCATCACACTATGTTTATAATAGCTTAATAAGAGAGTTAAGTTAGACTGTTAGATAGTAAAGAACCTACCCTTGAACCTTTGGTAACCACAAATCTTAAGCCAGCAATGGCAATAAGTACATATCTATTGATAATCACCCTAAATGTAAATGGACTGAATGCACCAATCAAAAGACACAGAGTAACAGAGTGGATAAAAAAGCAAGACCCATCTATATGCTGCTTACAAGAGACACCTCAAACCCAAAGATATACACAGACTAAAAATGAAGGGATGGAAAAAGATATTTCATGCAAACAACAAAGAGAAAAAAGCAGGTGTTGCAGTATTTGTATCAGACAAAATAGACTTCAAAACGAAGAAAGTAGCACGAGATAAAGAAGGACATTACATAATGATAAAGGGGTCAGTCCAACAAGAAGATGTAACCATTATAAATATATATGCACCCAACACAGGAGCGTCAGCATATGTAAAACAAATACTAACAGAATTAAAGGAGGAAATAGACAACAATGCATTCATTTTAGGAGACTTCAACACACCACTCACTCCAAAGGACAGATCAACCAGACAGAGAATAAGTAAAGACACAGAGGCACTGAACAACACACTAGAACAGATGGACCTAACAGACATCTACAGAACTCTGCACCCAAAAGCAGCAGGATACACATTCTTCTCAAGTGCACATGGAACATTTTCCAGAATAGACCACATACTAGGCCACAAAAAGAACCTCAGTAAATTCAAAAATACTGAAATTCTACCAACCAACTTGTCAGAACACAAAGGTATGAAACTAGAAATAAATTGTACAAAGAAAACAAAAAGGCCCACAAATACATGGACGCTTAATAACATGCTACTAAATAATCAATGGGTCAATGACCAAATTAAAACAGAGATCAAACAATATATGGAGACAAATGACAACAACAACACAAAGCCGCAACTTCTGTGGGATGCAGCAAAGGCAGTTCTAAGAGGAAAGTATATTGCAATCCAGGCCTATTTAAAGAAGGAAGAACAATCCAAATGAATAGTCTAAAGACACAATTATTGAAATTGGAAAAAGAAGAACAAATGAGGCCCAAAATAACCAGAAGGAGAGACATAATAAAGATTAGAGATGAAATAAATTAAATTGAGAAGAATAAAATAATAGAAAAAAATCAATGAAACCAACGGCTGGTTTTTTGAGAAAATAAACAAAGTAGATAAACCCCTAGCCAGACTTATTAAGAGAAAAAGAGAATCTACACACATAAACACAGTCAGAAATGAGAAAGGAAAAATCACGACGGACCCCACAGAAATACAAAAAATTATAAGAGAACACTATGAAAATCTATATGCTAACAAGCTGGAAAACCTAGAGGAAATGGACAACTTCTTAGAAAAATACAACCTTCCAAGACTGACCAAGCAAGAAACAAAAAAACTAAACAGAACAATCACCAGCAACGAAATTGAAGTGGTATTCATAAAACTACCTAAGAACAAAACCCCCAGGCCAGATGGATTTACCTCTGAATTTTACCAGACATATAGAGAAGAAATAACACCCATTCTCCTTAAAGTTTTCCAAAAAATAGAAGAGGAGGGAATACTTCCAAACTCATTCTATGAAGCCAGCATCACTCTAATACCAAAACCTGGCAAAGACCTCACTAAAAAAGAAAATTACAGACCAATATCCCTGATGAACGTAGATGCAAAAATACTCAACAAAATATTAGCAAACCGAATTCAAAATACATCAAGAGGATCATACACCATGATCAAGTGCGATTCAGCCCAGGGATGCAAGGATGGTACAACATTCAAAAATCCTTCAACATCATCCACTATATCAACAAAAAGAAGGACAAAAACCACATGATCATCTCCATAGATGCTGAAAAAGATTTGACAAAATTCAACATCCATTCATGATTAAAACTCTCAACAAAATGAGTATAGAGGGCAAGTACCTCAACATCATAAAGGCCATATATGACAACCCCACAGCTAACATCATACTTAACAGCGAGAAGCTGAGAGCTTTTCATCTAAGATTGGGAACAAGACAGGGATGCCCACTCTCTCCACTGTTATTCAGCATAGTACTGGAGGTCCTAGCCACGGCAATCAGACAAAACAAAGACATACAGGGCATCCAGATTGGTCAAGAAGAAGTCAAATTGTCACTGTTTGCAGATGACATGATACTGTACATAAAAAACCCTAAAGACTCCACTCCAAAACTACTAGAAGTAATATCTGAATTCAGCAAAGTTGCAGGATACAAAATTAACACACAAAAATCTGTTGCTTTCCTAAACACTAAAGATGAACTAGCAGAAAGAGAAATCAGAAAAACAATTCCATTCACAATTGCATAGAAAAGAATAAAATACCTAGGAATAAATCTAATGAAGGAAGTGAAAGACCTATACCCTGAAAACTAGAAGACACTCCAAAGAGAAATTAAAGAGGACACTAATAAATGGAAATTCATCCCATGTTCTTGGCTAGGAAGAATAAATATTGTCAAAATGGCTATACTACCCAAAGCAATCTACAGATTCAATGCAATCCCTATCAAAATACCAACAGCATTCTTCAACGAACTGGAAAAAATAGTTCTAAAATTCATATGGAACCACAAAAGACCCCGAATAGCCAAAGCAATCCTGAGAAGGAAGAATAAAACGGGGAATTACACTCCCAGACTTCAATCTCTACTACAAAGCTTCAGTAATCAGGACAATTTGGTGTTGGCACAAAAACAGACCCACAGACCAGTGGAAAAGAATAGAAAATCCAAACATTAGCCCAAACATATACGGTCAATTAATATATGATAAAGGAGCCTTGGATATACAATGGGGAGATGACAGCCTCTTCAGCAGCTGGTGTTGGAAAAACTGGACAGCTACATGTAAGAGAATGAAACTGGATTACTGTCTAACCCCATACACAAAAGTAAAACTCAAAATGGATCAAAGACCTGAATGTAAGTCATGAAACCAGAAAACTCTTAGAAAAAAACATGGGCAAAAATCTCTTGGACATAAACACGAGCAACTTCTTCATGAACATATCTCCCCAGGCAAGGGAAAGAAAAGCAAAAATGAACAAGTGGGACTTTATCAAGCTGAAAAGCTTCTGTACAGCAAAGGACACCATCAGTAGAACAAAAAGACATCCTACAGTATGGGAGAATATATTCATAAATGACGTATCTGATAAGGGGTTGACATCCAAAATATATAAAGAACTCACGCACCTCAACACAAAAAGCAAATAATCCAATTAAAAAATAGGCAGAGGACATGAATAGACACTTCTCCAAAGAAGATATTCAGATGGCCAACAGGCACATGAAAAGATGCTCCACATCGCTAATCATCAGAGAAATGCAAATTAAAACCACAATGAGATATCACCTCAACACCAAAGGTGAGGATGGCCAACATCCAAAACAGAAACAACAACAAATGTTGGCGTGGATATGGAGAGAAGGGAACCCTCCTACACTGCTGGTGGGAATGCAAATTAGTTCAACCATTGTGGAAAGCAGTATGGAGGTTCCCTCAAAAAACTAAAAACAGAAATACCATTTGACCCAGGAATCCCACTCCTAGGAATTTACCCTAAGAATGCAGCAGCCCAGATTGAAAAAGACAAATGCACCCCTATGTTTATCACTGCACTATTTACAATAGCCAAGAAATGGAAACAATCTAAGTGTCCATCAGTAGATGAATGGATAAAGAAGATGTGGTACATATACACAATGGAATATTATTCAGCCATAAGAAGAAAACAAATGCTACCATTTGCAACAACATGGATGGAGCTAGAGGGTATTATGCTCAGTGAAATAAGCCAAGCCGAAAAAGACAAGTAGCAAATGATTTCATGCATAAGAGCAAAGAAAAAAACTGAAAGAAATGAACAGCAGCAGACTCACAGAACCCAAGAATGGACTAACAGTTCAAAGGGAAAGGGAATGGGGAGAATGGGTGGGAAGGGAGGACAAGGGGGAAAAAGGGGCATTATGATTAGCAGACTTAATGTTGGGGGGGCACAGGGAGGGCTGTACAACTCAGAGAAGACAAGTAGTGATTCTATAGCATCTCACTACGCTGATGGACAGTGACTGTAATGGGGTTGGTGGGGGGCACCTGATGAAGTGGGGAGTTTTGTAACAATAATGTTGCACATGTAACTGTAGGTTAATGATACCAAAATAAATAAATAAATAAAAAATCATTAAAAAAAGACACATCAAATACCAATTCTCAAAATAGCACACATAGAAATATTAATAGTACATAAACATCACTTAAGGTGAAACAAACAGTGGTAAATAAGGAAAACAATTCACCAAGAAGATTCACCCGAATCTATATATCTTTTAAATGTGTAAATTATATATAACTTCATATATTTCCTATAATTATAGCTTTGTATAATTTATGATTTTATAATTATCTTTAGTTCCAAATATAGCTTTGAAATATATAAATAAATAATCAGAATTATATAGATGGACAAACTCCACAATCAGTAAATTGTAACACTTCCACCAAAATTGATACATCATACAAGCTAGAAATTAATAAGAATACAGAAGAATACAAAATTAAAAGTATTGATCTAAAGACATATATAGATCTGTCTACCCAACAAACAGGGATTCTAAGAGAATTATAAACAATAGTATATAGAGGTTAAGAGAATGGACTCAGAGAAACTAAGTTGCAATCCTGGTTCTGCCACTTAGTAGCTAGGCAAACTTTGTACAAATTAACTGCTTAAGTCTGTTTTAACTCTTTAACTTAAGTGTTAATTGAATTTTTTTTAAATCTACCTCATACAGATTTTGTGAGAAAATAATAAACATTTGGAGCATCCAGCATAGTAGGGGCTTTGTCTCTGTCCCAGGAAAACTGTGTCTTCTACCAACATCCATGAAACAGTTACAGGCTAACTTATTAGTTTTAGGAGGGGTAAAATCAAATGCCAGAACCAACATACACACTTTTTAAACAATTATTTTGTAACTCTCCTTTTACTACCTGAAATGAATTCAAAGTAATGATACAATTCATTATACACATATAATTACAAACAAAAAACAAGATAGTTTTCTAACTGCAATATAAAGGAAAAATAAAGTGAAAGTAATTAATAATAAAACAGTATTTCAGTGTTCAAGCCAATGTAAGTGTTAAAGCCAAACTATACCAGAAAACACCATAAAATACTCATTAAGTAGGATCAGTGACTATTAACAGCCACAGACAAGATTACCTCCAGGTATTCCCAAGAGGTTGAGTATCTCCGGACTAGAAGGACTACACAGCCTGCCTTCCACATCAGAGAACTCAAGCAAATGCAGTTCACTGCCAGAATCTCCAGTTACGATTTTAAGCCAGCCTCTCTCTACCTCTCTTACCCCTGATGTGTGGCAGACGCCAAGACTCACTTACTGAGCACAGTTGCGGGAAAATGGGATGTTCGGAGTTAGGAAGGCAAAGGACAGGAAAGCATGGCAGCAGGAAGGGGAAGGGAAAGATTTAGATTAGCCATCTCGTAGTCTCACCGCACACCTGTACGCAGCCACCCGAAACCACAGCGAGCCGCCACATACTCAATGGCAGAACACCTTCCAGGACAGGTCCAAGCACTAGAATGGAGCGGCTACCCTGAGATATCCTCGGGACCTCAGTATATGTGGGCGGTTCTGTTTCCCATTAGTTCCCCAGTGACTGCTCTAGCACCTGCCGGGCTGGACCGGCTAGCTGTCCTCATGAACTGCAAGATGTTGCTAGAGAAACTTTGGTTTTCTTAACTACATATTTGCATTAATCCAAAGTGGAGAACTAAGTGATTGCATTTTTCACTGGCTTTAGCTTTCATTTCCTCTGCTTGGAGCCAGGCTAATTTCAGGCAGACCCTACAGACCATTTCTGTAGTTAACATTTCCCCGTGGAAGACCTTTGGTTTTTAATATCCAAACATTCATACGATGTTTCTATTGGTTGCTTATATAGGTTTACATACATACACATATATAATACATAAATAACTAAAACAACAGAACACCTGAAAATGTGCAAGAAGAGGAAAAGTTACATTCTTGACATAGAATTCCATGTGGAATTGAAGAGTATGCAGAGGGCCCAAGGGGTGTGCCATGTACTATAGCATACAAAGCAAGTTTCTTACCAACTACATTAACTATTTGGAAAGCAGAAAGTGTTTTTAGCACCTAACATCCTATTTGTTAGTTACATAGGGGTATTTTTACCTGTGTTTTATTAATATTTAGGAAATTGGCATGGACTTTTAGATTAACATGTAACAGTTTTTACCATTTAAAATGCATATATGGCCAATTAATATATGATAAAGGAGCCATGGACATACAATGGGGAAATGACAGCCTCTTCAAACGTTGGCAAAACTGGACAGCTACATGTAAGGGAATGAAACTGGATCACTGTCTAACTCCATACACAAAAGTAAACTCAAAATGCATTAAAGACCTGAATATAAGTCATGAAACCATAAAACTCTTAGAAGAAAACATAGGCAAAACACTTTTGAATACAAACATGAGCAACTTTTTCATGAACATATCTCCTCAGGCAAGAGAAACAAAAGCAAAAATGAACAAGGGGGACTATATGAAACGAAAAAGCTGTACAGCAAAGGACATCATCAGTAGAACAAAAAGGCATCCTACAGTATGGGAGAATATATTCATAAATGACATATCCGATAAGGGGTTGGCATCCAAAATATATAAAGAGCTCATGTGCCTCAACAAACAAAAAGCAAATAGCCCAATTAAAAAATGGGCAGAGGATCTGAACAGACACTTCTCCAAAGAAGAAATTCAGATGGCCAACAGGCACATGAAAAGATGCTCCACATTGCTAATCATCAGAGAAATGCAAATTAAAACCACAATGAGATATCACCTCACACCAGTTAGGATGGCCACCATCCAAAAAAACAAACAACAACAAATGTTGGCGAGGATGTGGAGAAAGGGGAACCCTCCTACACTGCTGGTGGGAATGCAAACTAGTTCAACCATTGTGGAAAACAGTATGGAGGTTCCTCAAAAAACTCAAAATAGAAATACCATTTGACCCAGCAATTCCACTTCTAGGAATTTATCCTAAGAACGCAGCAGCCCAGTTTGAAAAGACATATGCACCCCTATGTTTATCGCAGCACTGTTTACAATAGCCAAGAAATGGAAGCAACCTAAGTGTCCATCAGTAGATGAATAGATAAAGAAGATGTGGTACATATACACAATGGAATATTATTCAGCCATAAGAAGAAAACAAATCCTACCATTTGCAACAACATGGATAGAACTAGAGGGCATTATGCTCAGTGCAATAATCCAGGTGGAGAAAGACAAGTACCAAATGATGTCACTCATCTGTGGAGTATAAGAACAAAGCAAAACCTGAAGGAACAAAACAGCAGCAGACTCACAGAACCCAAGAATGGACTAACGGTTACCAAAGGGAAAGGGACTGGGGAGGGTGGGTGGGAAGGGAGGGTAAGGGGATTAAGGGGCATGATTAGCACACATAATATAGAGGGGGCACGGTTAAGGAAGTATAGCACAGAAAAGACAAGTAGTGACTCTATAGCATCTTACTACGCTGATGGACAGTGACTGTAATGGGGTATGTGGTGGGGACTTGATAATAGGGGGGAATATAGTAACCATGATGTTGCTCATGTGAAACCTGAGCATAAGATT
The DNA here is from genome assembly GCA_029783875.1 of Phataginus tricuspis. Lineage (NCBI taxonomy): Eukaryota > Metazoa > Chordata > Mammalia > Pholidota > Manidae > Phataginus > Phataginus tricuspis. Next base: position 588,939 of record JAQQAC010009165.1, on the reverse strand, counting down.
GTATATCAATGATACCTTAATAAAAAAAATAAAAAATAAAAATAAATGGTTAGGAAACAGTCTCCTGGCTGGAATTTCTACATAGAAAATCTGATTTTCAGGAATGGATTATTGATGTAGAGACAGTGCCCGTAGTATAACCATAGGTATCCAGATGAAGTGGAAATAACTTACTGGATTAGGACTCAGGAGGGTTGGTATCTTATGCCTTTAGGTATATCAAACAACCTCTCTATGAGTCAATTTCTCTTCTGTAGGATTTTTGGGAAGGCAGAGATTAACATACTTGAAGAAAGTACACAGACAATAGCAATAGTGGACCAGGTCCTATAGTTCAAGTCATTGAGAATCTCTGAAATATTACATGTTTTTGTAGGTATCAATGCTTCAGCAATCCAGAGAAGTGCATTCATTTATCTTTTCTGCATGAATTAAGGCAACACTACCCAACAGGGCCATAAGCAACGGTCTACATTTCTGTACCTCTCCAATGTGCTTACTTTGTAGGCTATATTCCAGACTGTTCATTCAGTTCTTCCCAGGGCCCTCCGGCTATTGTCTTGAGACAGAACAATAATCACTGTTCTCTGCCTACATGCTGATCATTTTCCAGCTCTCAAATGAAATAACTTACTTGTATTAAAAATAAAGTTAATTACTGCTCAACTCTCATGGTGATATTCAGCTGCCAGCTTTTACAACTCCCTTTCTCAGTCTATGCTACTATTCCACAGCCCAGAACACCCAGAGCTGCTTTCTAATCAAGTGCTCTCAGGTACCAGCTAATGCTACTCCCAAGAGCCTACACAAGCCAGCTCTTACCCGTTGTTCAGAGTCCGTGCTATCTTGATTCTCGGCATATTAGCACCGACACACTAAATACAAATTACAACAGGCCAGATAATTCTATCGCTTCCACCATCAAATTTTCCCCTAGAAGATGTACTTCCAAGGTAGAGATATTCTTATATGCACAGTTTGGGACTAGTCTGGTCAGAACTGAGAGTTAATGTCAAAAATACATATATTTCAACACTGCCCCCTTGATAGGGTGCAATCATTTGATGAGAAACATTAAGTCTTAGAAAGCCTTTGCAATGCAGCCACAGAATAGCGATGGGTCAAAGTTAAACCGACGGCTTGGCATGCACAAATAAAAGCTAAAAAAGAATATGTGAAGGGAAGATCTCTCTCATCTTTGCCTCCTACAAAATTAAGAAGAGAAAGGTTATGCTCTCTGTCAGTGGGTGAGAACAGTACAGGGGACAGTCAGGATCAGGATTTAAATTTGCCAGACTTTATTCATCTTCATTTTAAAAATAAATCTAGAAAATGATTTAAATGAGGGTAAAGAGGAGGCACAAAGATACTCAGCATTAGATATAATTGCAAGATAAATGTTCTAAGTGTCTACTAATGGGGAATGAGCATATTATTATCTATAATGATTAGACAGCTATGTCAAAGAATATTGAATAACATGAGAAAATAACAGTATTGTGTTAACTGAAAAAAGTGAGATACAGAATCATATATAATAGGTGGTCTCAATCATACATTTATAGTCAAAACAATAATATACCCACAGTTCTGGGTGTGTTTATGTACAAAGACCAATATATTTGTTCATGGAGTAAAAAAAAAAGGAAGAATACCCTGAGATGGTAACCGCAGTAGGATTACAACAGATACTGAGTTCTCCCCAGTCTCAAACAATCTCAAACATGCATCAACACAAACACACACATGAACATAAACACTATGACAGCAGGGGCTTTGTTTTATTCACCAAAGTAGGCGCACACACACACCTAGAGCAGATTCTGGCAGGCAGAGGTCCTAAATTAGTATATGCTGAATAAAGGAATGAACATATACTATTTTTACAATTAGAGAAAAAAGGGCTTTTACATTTATTTTTAAACCCTTCTGCTCAAAGACAGACCTCAGGGTAAAGCCCTGAGCATGCATGATCCAGTTTCTGGCTCAAGACCTTGTATGTTAGCTTTTCGACTAATCTTTGATAACTAACCATCGGTTTATTTTCTTCTAATCTTACAGACGGCTTTAGAGATGAGTCCTTACCTAGCAGGCCTCTTCCTTACACTCCCATACAATCACCGTGAGACTGGAGTGATGGCAGAGGTAAGCCCTATGCTGGTCCGTAAAATGGGGGTATTCTCCTACACACACTGCAATTCAGAGGCTTTTCCTCAGTGTGTTCACTGAAGCCACTCAGACTATGTCGCTACTGCAAGAGGGAAGCATTTTGATTGACAGCATAATTAATGTTTAATTATCCCAAGTATATTATCTGTTAGCAACATATGCAGTAAACTTACTCTCTCATTCTCATCAACACCAGGATGCTATGCAGCTTGGGACTACTAATGAATGCACATTCATTTTGCTATTAGGGAAGAAAATTTACTGCAATGCAATTTTTGGAATGTACTTCCAAGCCAAACAGAAATAATTTAGTGATTCTCTCTCACTCTGGGTCCCTTCTCTACGTCACGGGAATTAGCAGAGATGACGGCGAGCACGCTGAGATCAGGACTGCCCGTGCTGCAGAAGTTGGAGATCAGATAACTGGTGTGAATGGTTCTGCAAACAGGATATTGTTCACTGTAGCAAGCAGGTGAGCCCAAGACAAAAGCCAGGTTTCTTTCCTTTAGTGACTGCACTGTGACATCACTACCATTAGATGGATCTTATTAAGGGCTTCAAACTTATATGGAGTTTAAAATAATGTGACTCCAAATTAATGCATTCCAGGACCTCTTCCATGGATGACACTTGAGGAATCAACTGGAGAGAGCTTGTCCAGTTAAGTGAGAAAGCAGCACTCTATTAACAGGTGTGGGCCTCTTCATTCTCACTTGCTTCTGATGCATGTTTGGGGTCAATACAGGCCCCGTTAGGAATGAGTTTCACCTTCCTACACTTCTACCTCACACCAAGGCTGTCGTAGTAACCAAGGCTGGTCATCTCCAGGCACCCGCTGTGGCAGGGCTGGTCCCTGACTACTACACTGACCAAAGTCACTGCCACGACCTGACAGAGCACATTTCGCATCTTCTTTCTCCAAACCTACGTAAGGAATTTTTTCCTCTAGAAATGATCCCTGCACATCACGGAATGATCAGTGGCCTGCCAAAATCTGCAATGCTTCTACAGCAAATGTGGACAACACTGCATGAAGCTAGGATGCTGGCAAACTAACAGCAATGCCTGTCTGGGTCCTAGGATTTCCACCTTCTATTATATCAAACGCAATTTGAACACACAGTTGCTCTGACTGTTTCCAAGACAGTATTCTTGTCCAAGAACATAGACATGTTGAATCCTGTCTTCCTGTTTATAATCTGAGGCACAGCCACAGATGTCTAAGATTCAAGCACTTTTTCCTTTTCCATGTATATTGGTCCTGAGATGGAGTTCATTTTAGTGGTAGGGAGAGAGGTTCAGGAAAAGCTAACATACCTTCAGCATGTAGTAGAAGGGGAACCATGACAAAAAGAGGTCAGAGAAGAATTCGGCAATGCTGAACACACCGTACACCACCCAGTAGGTCAGCCACTGGGTATCATCTTCTTTGTTGGGACTCTCTATGGCTTTGATACTGAAATGCAATACAAAAGCAATTATATCACACAATAAGATATCAGTGAAACATTTTCAAACAATTATGCTTTCACAGCCCACCCTCCAACAGCAGGAAAGAAACTCAGCAACGTACGTGCCATGTCACAAGACCCAAACGTACATTATAAAGACAGGAAGTAGTGTGGAGATTTCAGGACAAGCCCTTGTAACTAACCAGTCTTCTGGTTAGCAGAGACCACAGCTGTTCATCCCCTGGATCTCCACCCTGCTCAAGCCTCCACTGAGGCCCCAAGAGTACCCACAGTGACCGGTAGGCAGAGTAATTCCCACTCCCAGGTGGGGCCCTGCCACCAGGGGTGTAATAAGAATTCACTCATGGTAACACAGTCCTAAGGTACTTTTAATAACCAAGGTACATCACAGGTGAGGAGGAATTTCCATAAAGGAACTCCTGGGACACAGTTCAGACACTGCCCAAAGCCTGTAACACACTTCCTAAAAACGTCACATTTGGTTCCAACTGTCATTACGTGACCCTCAGGCTGTGGTCTCTCCTTCCCTCCCCTCATCAGTTAATGACATGACTTTCTCAGAACCAACTACTGCTTAAACAAAATTCATTCTGCAAATGAATGGAAATACATTTTTAAAAATCTTCTTTCACGTCTAAATCACAGACATTTCTTACAGTCCTAGGAATCTCATCATTCTAAACCTGAACTCCGTAATTTTTTATCCCATCCTAATGTATGTCTGGACACTTATAACTGAGCTGTACAAATTACTAGTAAATAAGAAGAAATCTGAATCTTGTTTAGCTTATGAGATGGGTTAACTTTTGAAAATAAAGTGGCTATTTGGTCAAATGGATTCCCCAAAGAGACAGTTGGGCTGCTGAATCATGCTGAGTCATTCTCTAAGAAAACCTCTGAGTTAATTAGAGGCAGCTATGGGTGCATGAGTGTTTTAGGAAAATAACCCAACAGGGAAAAGTTTCATCTGAATGAGATGCCACTAATCACACAAGGGAAGACAAGGAGAAGTGATGAGGTGAGCATGCTCTGAGCTCAGGAGGAACCTAATGATTATTTAATTTAGCCTTCATAATAGGCCTATGGAATACATACTGTTATTTTCATTGTGGAAAGGAAGAAACTGAGGCTTAGGGAAGAAAAATAACATGTGCAGCACTGGGCCACGGCTTTTCACTTTCAACACAAGAATCATATGAAGTGAATCTAAGAGAGCTGATTATAAAATAATAACTTGTAACATGCAACTATGTCAGTGAGCTTTCCTCAGATGGAAGCAGGCTAATGTAATAGAAGGCCAAAGGAAAAGTGTAGGCCAGCATGTTAACCAAAGAGCTAACAGTACACCTTGAACATGCAAGGTCTTCCTCTGTGCTTTACTTGGTATAGAGCATCATTTATCTACTTACATATTTAAGTGGATTTATAAAGCTATTAGCATGATAAAAACCTGTTTATTATACATCCAACCTGGGTAGACAGGATAAATAGCTCTATTTCACTTAAGGCCTTAGTTTTGGGAACCAGAGAAGTCCATGACTAAGTAAACACATGTGAGCCAGCAAACACACATTTCACGAAGCCATTCTAATACTTTCAATCCCATTTTACCTCACTGTTTTTAAGACGTTAGTCAAGATCCTCAGATTCAAAAATGGAAAAACTACGGTAATAGTTCAAGTTCAGTGCTTCAAGGCATAAAAAAGTGGTTAGTTCCCTAACTTGTCAGCAATATGAATTCAAAAGTTTCCATGCCAGTACACTTGGAACACCATACAGTCACCCTGAAAAGTAGAAAGATCTCAAAGCTAAACACACATTGATGACAACTTTGGAGGAAACCAACACGCATAAAAGAAGACAGGAAAAGACCACAGAGCCTTATTAAGCTGAAGAGATATTTTTACAGAATAACTTGTATTATTGAAGCATTTAGTTTTAATTTAAAATAGCCCAGTGTTCATTTAAAAAACATATCGACATGTTATAACATCTTAAGCTAGTCATAACAAGAACGAATGTAAGAGAGAGAGAGCTCATCCACTGAGACTCAGAAAGGTGGAATGCCTCGATCCAGTCACAGCCAGAGAAAAACAGAGCTTCCAACTGGCTGAAAGCTATTTTCTTATATACTTCCTTATCCAAGTGAGTGGACACAAGCAATCCTTTTCTTTAATTTAAAATACTTCATTGCTAAAAAATGCTAACCATCATGTGCTTTCAGTGAGTAGTAATCTTTTTTTATTACAGTATCATTGATATACAATCTTATGAAGGCTTCACATGAGCAACATTGCGGTTACAACATTCACCCCTATTATCAAGTCCCCCCCCACCCCAGTGCAGTCACTGTCCATCAGCGTAGTAAGATGCTATAGAGTCACTACTTGTCTTCTCTGTGCTACACTGCCTTCCCCGGGACACAGGCAATTCTTGCAACAATACACTCCACTGCCTTGAACACACACTGAATCATATTTCAACTCACTGTATCAGAACCAGGATGGAGCAACTTACCAGGCATCTAGGGGATTTAAGAAATCTTAAGATGTGCTCTCTGCCCTTGAGTCATTTGCAGTCTGACCAAAATGGCAAAACGAAAGAGTGGGAAGGTAGGAACCTAATGATTATTTAACTTAGCCTTCATAATAGACATTGTTATTTTTGTTTTTGAAAAGAAGAAACGGAGGCTTTGGAAAGAAAAATAACATGTGCAGGGCTCCCAGCTGCAAGTGGCAGAGGCTGGATTTACGCCTGAGACTAACGAAGCCCGTGCTGGTTCACCCTCCCGGGCTGTTTTTCTAATTTGGAGAACGACTCACCACCAGGCTACACAGTGCTTAGCAAAATGTCTGGTACTAAGAAGCATTTAATAAAGATTTATCGCATTAATATAAATACAAAGGGAGTTTATAATCTTACTTTTAGAAGGGACCACAGAGATCTAGCCCTATATTGGAGAAAAGCCAAACTGAGAAAAGTTAAACTGGTCATAGAACTGACAACTAGGAGGAAATGTCTTAGTCTCAGGACCACCTGCCCTCCATCCTGCTTACCCAGGCGCCTAGGAGAACCTTCACGAGTGAACAAGACAATGTTCGGACTTAGTGCCCCAGTTCACTGGCTCTCAGACTTACACGATGATCCACACCCACCCAGGGAACTAATTAAAAGTACACACGCCCAGGTCCACTTCAGACCTAGACACTCAGACTCTGGCACATCAAGCACAGGCCTGGGCGTTCAGAATGCTGTGGGACTGACTGCAATGCAGAGCCAAGTATCAGACCCACCAGCTAAAAGACCCGGTCACAGCACTCCTCTCCGTAGCATTTTTAGGGGAGAAAATACAAATGCGAACAGAATCAGAAATGAGAAAGGAAATATAACGACAGACCCCACAGAAATACAAAGAATTATAAGACAATATTATTAGAATCTATATGCTAACAAGCTGCAAAACCTAGAAGAAATGGACAACTTCTTAGAAAAATACAACCTTCCAAGACTGACCAAGCAAGAAACAGAAAAACTAAACAGACCAATCACCAGCAACGAAATTGAAGCGGTATTCATAAAACTACCCAAGAACAAAACCCCCGGACCAGATGGATTCACCTCTGAATTCTACCAGACATACAGAGAAGAAATAACACCCATTCTCCTTAAAGTTTTCCAAAAAATAGAAGAGGAGGGAATACTTCCAAACTCATTCTATGAAGCCAGCATCACTCTAATACCAAAACCAGGCAAAGACCTCACCAAAAAAGAAAATTACAGACCAATATCCCTGATGAACGTAGATGCAAAAATACTCAACAAAATATTACCAAACCGAATTCAAAAATACATCAAGAGGATCATACACCATGATCAAGTGGGATTCATCCCAGGGATGCAAAGATGGTACAACATTCGAAAATCCATCAACATTATCCACCACATCAACAAAAAGAACAAAAACCACATGATCATCTCCATAGATGCTGAAAAAGCATTTGACAAAATTCAGCATCCATTCATGATTAAAACTCTCAACAAAATGGGTATAGATGGCAAGTACCTCAACATCATAAAGGCCATATATGACAAACCCACAGCTAACATCATACTTAACAGTGAGAAGCTGAGAGCTTTTCATCTAAGATCAGGAACAAGACAGGGATGCCCACTCTCTCCACTGTTATTCAACATAGTACTGGAGGTCCTAGCCACGGCAATCAGACAAAACAAAGACATACAAGGCATCCAGATTAGTAAAGAAGAAGTCAAATTGTCACTATTTGCAGATGACATGATATTGTACATAAAAAACCCTAAAGACTCCACCCCAAAACTACTAAAACTAATATCTGAATTCAGCAAAGTTGCAGGATACAAAATTAACACACAAAAATCTGTTGCTTTCCTATACACTAATGATGAACTAACAGAAAGAGAAATCAGAAGAACAATTCCATTCACAATTGCATCAAAAAGAATAAAATACCTAGGAATAAACCTAATGAAGAAAGTGAAAGACCTATACTCTGAAAACTACAAGACACTCCTAAGAGAAATTAAAGAGGACACTAACAAATGGAAATTCAACACAATCCCTATCAAACTACGGACAGCTTTCTTCAATGAACTCAAACAAATAATTCTAAAATTCATATGGAACCACAAAAGACCCCAAATAGCCAAAGCAGTCCTGAGAAGGAGGAATCAAACAGGGGGAATTATGCTCCCTGACTTCAAGCTCTACTACAAAGCTTCAGTAATCAAGACAATTTGGTATTGGCACAAAAACAGACCCACAAACCAGTGGAACAGAATAGAAAATCCAAACATTAACCCAAACATATACAGTCAATTAATATTTGATAAAGGAGCCTTGGATATACAATGTGGAGATGACAGCCTCTTCAGTAACTGGTGTTGGGAAAACTGGACAGCTACATGTAAGAGAACGAAACTGGACTACTGTCTAGCCCCATACACAAAGGTAAACTCAAGGTAGATCAAAGACCTGAATGTAAGTCATGAAACCAGAAAACTCTTAGAAAAAAAACATAGGCAAAAATCTCTTGGACATAAACATGAGCAACTTCTTCATGAACATATCTCTCCAGGGAAGGGAAACAAAAGCAAAAATGAACAAGTGGGACTATATCAAGCTGAAAATCTTCTGTACAGCAAAGGACACCATCAGTAGAACAAAAAGACATCCTACAGTATGGGAGAATATATTCATAAATGACATATCAGATAACTCACACACCTTAACAAACAAAAAGCAAATAATCCAATTAAGAAATGGGCAGAGGACATGAATAGACACTTCTCTAAAGAAGAAATTCAGATGGCCAACAGGCACATGAAAAGATGCTCCACATCGCTAATCATCAGAGAAATGCAGATTAAAACCACAATGAGATATCACCTCACACTAGTGAGGATGGCCAACATCCAAAACACAAACAACAACAAATGTTGGCGAAGATGTGGAGAAAAGGGAACCCTCCTACATTGCTGGTGGGAATGCAAATTAGTTCAACCATTGTGGAAAGCAGTATGGAGGTTCCTCAAAAAACTCAAAATAGAAATACCATTTGACCCAGGAATTCTTACCCTAAGAATGCAGCAGCCCAGTTTGAAAAAGACAGACGCACCCCTATGTTTATCGCAGCACTATTTACAATAGCCAAGAAATGGAAGCAATCTAAGTGTCCATCAGTAGATGAATGGATAAGGAAGATGTGGTACATATACACAATGGAATATTATTTAGCCATAAGAAGAAAACAAATCCTACCATTTGCAACAACATGGATGGAGCTGGAGGGTATTATGCTCAGTGGAATAAGCCAATCCAAAAAAGACAAGTATCAAATGATTTCACTCATATGTGGAGTATAAGAACAAAGAAAAAACTGAAGGAACAAAACAGCAGCAGACTCACAGAACCCAAGAACGGACTAATAGTTACCAAAGGGAAAGGGACTGGGGAGAATGGGTGGGAAGGGGGGGATAAGGGGGAAAAAGGGGCATTACGATTAGCAGAAGTAATGTTGGGGGGGTCACGGGGGGGCTGTACAACTAAGAGAAGACAAGTAGTGATTCTATAGCATCTCACTACGCTGATGGACAGTGACTGTAATGGGGTTGGTGGGGGGGACCTGATGAAGGGGGTAGTTTAATAACCATAATATTGCACATGTAATTGTAGATTAATGATACCAAAATAAATTATTTAAAAAAAGAAAAGAAATTAAAACTAGCAAATAGGAAAAGCAGGTATGAGTGGGGAGCCACAGTTTTTGCTTTTGAGCCATTTCTGTCAGTTTCATTTATTGAGACTTTCTTCTTCCATCAATGTCAGTTACCTTGTATCATTGTGATGGATGTTATATTCTCTTACTTAAATGTAGTTACAAATTATGCATTTCTGACATTGTATTAACTCTTCCGCACACTCAAACTTATTCCTGGTTACTTGGTATGAAATGTTATTTATGTATTATACACATTATATACGCAGTGCTTGGGAACACTAAGTATACCACTGTCCCAAAACCAAATACCACATATTTAGAACTTGGAAGAACAAAACTTTATTGTACTTCATTGCTCTTGGAATAACGATGTCTTAAGCTGCTAATATAAATACAGGAAAAAATGGTAAGAAAAGGAACAAAAGAGTTAAGTGGACAATACTACTTGGGAGGATTTTCTTTAATCAGTGAAAAGCTCAATGACATACAGTTAGAGAATTATGACTAAGATTAGTCCATTTTCCTTTGTATGTTAATAAAAGTAACCACCCTTAAATAAGCACTTAGTGAATGCTAGATTCTATGCTAAGTGATGTATACTATCCCCCTTTTACTTACGAGAAAACTTAGCTTTATAAAAGTTAAGCTATTTGCTCGGGTTAACATAGCTGGCAGTTGTCAGGTCCACATACATATGTTTCTGATGACTCACACCAAAGAAACTCAGGTACATATCACCTGTACTGTATGTGGTTCATATGTAATTTAGTCACTACAACTCAAACTGGACAAATGACATAAAATTAAGTAATATTATGTCTTCAAAGCATTGGCTTTACCACTAAAATCAGTTGTACCCGCAACAGTTGCTTCATTTTAATGAGTAGATTATATATTACCAGACTGATAGTGCATCAAAAAAAGCAGTAAATAAATCTATAATGATAAAAAGCTTTGAGACGTGCCGTTGGTAGAAAACAGAAAGGAGCCTGCCTCTGGTCTATTTGCTTTATTTCTATGTAGTAAATTATATTTAACAGCAAATATTCCAGAGTTCAAGGTAGATTCTTTGAACGTTGAAAATGAAGACTATAGACCATTAGACCATGTTTACAATCCTTTTCCACACAACAGACATGTAACGTGACCACCCACAACAGCCACTACGAACAGGACTCCTTGTGGCCATAATTATCAGACTGTGATGTGGGGATTCCTGGAGCTCAGAACGGTTCTACTTCCTACCACCTCTGTTTGCAGACTCCTGGAAGAAAGTGGGGCACACAATAAAGTGGATTTTTCTTCACTGTTTATATCATGCCCGACCCTCCTCCCCCACCCCAAAATAAAAAAGATCTGAGATAGCAAGTGGCAAATATGCTTCTTAAATATGTAGAGACTATCTTTTAATATGACTGTACAAGAAAAATGAAAAAATATGCCATGCTCGTTTACTCTCTAATACAGTGTTCTCCTATAGTATAAAATGACTGACTTGGTAAGCTACATAAATAAGCTAAATTCACAGGCAAATCTACTTTAAGATGAGACTATAAAACATCTCTAATGAAGACTAAATAATGAAAAAACAAAGGCAGTCATTTAGTGGTCATTTTGGTGTTTAATTACAGTGATCTTATTTGTCAACCGTGCACCATTTTGTTTTCCGAAGCAAAATGGAAGATCCAGTGACAGTCGAACATAAACCACGAGGAATGCTGGCAGTGTGCGGGCCGGGGGAGCCAGGCAGCCCGCCTGGCTTGGCCCCGAGAGTTGCCACCCCCAAGTCAAGTGACTTCGGGGTGTGACCTTGGTTGCCGCATCTCCTAAAGGCGGCTGTGACTCCAGCAGCTTGGCTTCTGAGACCTCTCCTAGCTAATGTTTCATTACTCAGAAATGATTAAACTATTTGATCAAAGATGGTTTAAAACAATGAATGCCTGAGGCAATAAAACAGCAGATGAGATGGAAATCCTGCCGGGCTAACCCTCTGTCAATAAAACGGATGGCTCTATAAATGTACTATCTACGTCAAGTATGGTGCCAAGTTTACCTTAAGCCCGGGGGCCCTTACGACCTAAACAAGAACCACCCGAGCGGACCTCTCCCAGACAGAAGAGTCACATCAGGACCCAGACAGCGGTCTGGGGTCACCTCCGCCGTGTAGGCGGTCCTGTCACCAGATCGCCTGGGCTGGCGCGCCATCGATACGGGGACCACGGGGCTGAGAGGGGGTGACGGTGAGCTGCACTCCCGGGAACCTGAAGAGTGAGCAGGTGATAGACGAAGTCTGAACAGGCTTCTACAGCCCTCACTTATATTCCAACTGTTACAAACAGTAATTTTGTTAGCCATTTTTGAAATTGTTTTTAAACATCTGCTATATGAATTCATTGATCTGCAAAATTAATTAATTGGTAAATATTATCAATAGCCACTAAATACCTTAAAATGTCTATGTACTTATAATTGTTTTATTTTTTATTTTTATTGACTTATCATTGACATATAATCTTATATTGGTTTCAAGTACACAACACATGATTCAACAGTTACCCATGTTATTAAATCCTCACCTCAACTAGTGCAGTTACTGTCAACACAGGAAGATGTTTACAGAATCATTGGCTATGTTCTCCATGCTGTACTACCATTCCTGTGATCGACTTATATTATGACTGAGAATTTTTGTGCCCCTTTACCCACTCACCCTCCCCACCCAAACCCCAACCCCCTGGGTAACCACAAGTCCCTTCTCAGTGTCTTTGAGTCTACTGCTGTTTTGTTCATTCTGTTTTGCTTTGTTTTTATATTCTACAAGTGAAATCATATGGTATTTGTCTTTCTCTGCCTGGCTTATTTCGCTGAGCAAAATACCCTCTAGATCCATCCATGTTGTCACAAATGGCAGGATTTCTTTTTTTATAGCTGAATAATATTCCAGAGTATATATGTACCACTTTTTCTTTAGCCAATCATTGTAAATAATGCAGGAGTAAACATAGGGGTGCATATATCTTTTTGAATAAGAAATTTTGTTCTCTTCAAGTAAATTCCTAGAAATGAAGTTACTGGATCATATAGTATTTTTATTTTAGTTTTTTGAGGAACCTCCATACTGCTTTCCACAGTGGCTGCACCAATTTACATTCCCACCAACAATGTAGGGGTTCCCTTTTCTCCACATCCTCTCCAGCACTTGTTATTTCTTGTCTTTTGGACAGTGGCCTTTCTGACTAGTGTGAGGGGATATCTCACTGGTTTTGATTTGCATTTCCCTGATTAGTGATGTGGAGCATCTTTTCATGTGCATGTTGGCCATATGTACTTACACTTGTTTTAAATACTATCTAAGGAGTTTTAGCTGAAAACTGAGTCCTGAAAAAGAGATGAATTCTTGGACAGGGAGTAGATGAAAGCAGCTGAGAAGGACAAACCAAATCTCCTCAGTCTTTGGGGGGAAAAAAAATGCTCCTTAAAATTCAGAGAACACTCCAGAACAGAGTATTAGTAATTAGGGATCTCTCTCCACAACTGTTTTGAGCCCAGAAACTAGATCAATAATTTAAATCATTCATTTTACTTGTGCCTCAAACTTCCTTTATGATACAGGCAAGAGAAAAGAAAGCATAACCCAAATGCTGGCTGTAATTATCTACAAAAACAAGCATAGGTTGTTAAAAGGATATTTTATTACTTTCTCAGTTTTCTCCACAACTCCAATTCAAAATAACTCAGCAGTATGAGCAGTAATGTTAAGTGAAAACACAACCAGGAAGAAGCTGACAAAAATAAAATGCTTAAATATATCTGCTTAAGGCAACATTTACAGATGCCATTATATTTCTGGTCCAAGCGCACAGTTGGCCAGAACGCTTGCATGTGCTTCATACCACCAGGGGAGGCAAAGCATGGCATGCATTGCTCTGCCCTTAAGCACTCTTAACAAAGAGCATACAGTTGCAGAAAGTTTAAAGCTAGTGTAATAGGAACATAAGCAGCTTAGTAGAAAATATATCTGCTCCCAAGTTCTCAGGAGTAAAAAAGAAAAAATATAATTACAAGTTCTCAAAAAACCACAAGGAAACAAACACACCCCTCACTAACGAGTCTGAGAAGACCACCCCAAGTACACGTCCTCTGGCACCAGGAGGGAAGCTAGTTCTGCTTCGGTGAAACAGAAAGTGGTTTGCAATTGCCAGTCGCACCGGGGCGACTTTCTCAAAATCTCCTCTCGGTATTGAACTGCTGTTTAGGAATCCTGTCACTGCAAACCTTACTCGAGTAGATTTCCATCCTGGTTAACCTATTCCCTCTCTTTATCTGCTGTGCATCATCCCTTAAGAAGATGCTATAGCTTTTACTTGTGGTTAATTATATCACAATTGTTGTAGTTATTTTGACAGTTTTTTTCAAATTTTCCCCCTCACAATCCCCTCAGAGCTGACCTCACAGAGGTCATGCCCACACATACCCCCTTGAGATTCGTTGCCCCCTGACACAGAACTAAAGGCCAGGCTGCACTCCCTCAGGAAATCCAGGTCAGTGGGCCATCTTCACATGGGCCTGTGCTGATAAAACAGAGCAAGTCTCTGCCAGCAACATCTGTTTTGCTGCTGCTGTAAATCAGTGCTACGTAACAAATAACAAGAGACAGAACTTTGTGAGTAATACATTCTAACTCATGTTCACAGAACACTGCGCATGCCTGTGTGGGCAGATACATGATGAGGATGGCAGAGCCTATGTGAGAAGAGAAATACCCTGCCTGAAGGGAATGTGGTGACAGGGTCGAACTGATCAAGGAAAACGTTAACATCCACAGCTCAATTTTCATCTCTGCATAGGGTATGGCGTGTATCTGTGGGATACAGAGCCACATGGGAAGTAGGGTTAAAGACATGGGCTTTGGAACCAGACACCCTGGCTTTAAATACCACTTTCCCCATCTACTAGCTGTGGGGCCTTGATCAAGTTACTTCCCTTTCTGTTTCCTCATCTGTAAAGTGGGAACCATCACAGGACTTATGTTGTAGGGCTGTCATGAGGATTGAACGGGCGATATTTGTAAAGCACTTACACAGGGATACCTCAGTGCCTCTGAAAGAACGTGCTGCACAGGGGCTCGGCAGCCACGCAAAGCCGTGAAGGCAGGAACTCTGTGCTGGCAGCGCACACCAGAGGGCTGGCGAGAACACAGAAGATGAGTGAGACATTACTGAAGTGCGCACGACATTCCAAAAGTGTTGCCAAACATCAGAGTCACTAAAATTCTGGACTGTAAACATATTCAATCTTTTTAAGCTTGGTACTAAGATATGCCAGAATGCACTTTCCCATTCCTGTGTAGTGACTTGAGGGTTCCAGACCAAGTCCGGCCTCTGTGTGACCTTGGGAAACACAAGGTACCTCTTACTGTCCCTGGATCATCTGAAAACTAAAGGAATTAGACTACACGCTTGATCTCGAAGGCCCAACTCTGATAGTCCCAGGGAGGTGGCAGCCTGATCCTTATTAAAAATATGAAATAAAAAGAGGAAAGTTAGTAGACATTTTATAGAATTCTAAACAAAATGGTTGCTGAGTAGGGCAAAAAAACAAACCCTCCCCCTTTTTCCTTTCTCTGCAGAGCAAAAATGAAACTAGAAAATAAAATCTAGTGAGTCCCTCCCTCATAATCCCATTTAACAAAGAAGCAGGGACAGGACTAGCACCCACACTTGGGGGCCACCGTGAGGGTGATCTGAGGTCTCGGGAACAGGCTGCATATGAAGGGCGGCACGGCGCGTGCTCCCGAGACGTATCCCAGGAAGCCCCTTACATGTGCAGGGCCACCAGAAGCAGGGCTGCCCGGGGCACTAGTGCCACAGCCTAGACTCCATTCAGATGAAATGTCCAGAGGAAGCAAATCCAGAGAGACAAAAAGTAAATTCGTGGTTTCTAGGGACTGAGGTGTAAGAGAAATGGGGAAATAGTGACTACTATGGGAACAGTTTCCTTTTGGGGTGATGAAAATGTTTTGCAATTAGACAGTGATGATCATTGCACAACTTTATGAATATGTTAACCACTGAATCGCACATAGAAGGGCTGCTGCATATGAATTATATCCCAGAAAAAAAAAAAACAGGTGTGGGAGGCACGTCTACCTTAATAATAGAGCTTCCTATTATTATCCTTCTCTTATGAGGAATAGAGGGAAGGAGATTAAATAATTCTGTCAACAGCTCTTAATAAGGAGAAGCCTGGAATTAGATTTCAAATTGACTATACAGGGTGGCCAAAGAGTCCAGAACCACTGAGACAGAGGATTAAAGGCCATGCTCTCAAAGGGAACTGATGCACACAGAAAACAAGAGCGGTCAGCAGGAAGGGGGGGCCTGACAGAGCGCCGGTTGCCCTTCAGCTGTCTGTGCCCCCACACTGACACCTGGCCTACCCCCACTGCCCCCGACACAGACACACCGGTCAGTGTGTGAGTCAGGAGGAAAGCTAGGAAACCACACAAGCTTTTCCGAATTTCTTTTCCCTGCGGCCTCTCGCCAATGCGGACCCCTGCACGTGGTCTGTGCGCCCCTCCCTGGGGCAGCCGGAGAAGAGGAAACAGCAGGAACAAAGCTGAAAGGCCAGAAAGGAGGAGCTGGGCAAGAATGACAGGACGTGGGTCCTCCCAGACGTCACGGTAGCCAGAAGGGCCTTAAAACGTAAATGTCATCGTGCCGCCCCATATTTAAAGCCCGTCCAAGGCAATCAGAAAACATGCAAACTCCCTACACCTCCCTGGAATCCAGTGCACACTCACTCCCTGGCCCTGCCTGGCGCCTGCCTCCCCTCTCAGAGCTCCCAACGCCCCAGCTCCTCTTCCACCAGCCTCAGTGCCGGCAGCCTCGGGTTGCCCCCTCTGCCTGGCTCTGCTCTGGCCTGGCCCCTTCTCATTCCTCCATCTTAATTCAAACAGTATCCTAGACAAATACCCAGAGGGGTCCTTCCTGCAATTCTGCACCGCCGCTCCAGCTGACTCTCTTTGGAGGGCTTACCACACCGCCTCCACTTCCCTAGTCACGGTGGGAACCCTGGTATTCTGCCCATTCAGAGAGGCTGGAGCAGGTCTACCTCAGTCCCTGGTGTTTCTGAAGTGCCACCACAGTGACTGGCACATGGCTTACATACGACTTTTGCTAAATAGATGAACCTGTCTTTAGAAATAACTAGCTGGGGAGCACAGGGAGAATCACAAGAGACAAAGAGGACAATTAAAGTGAAGGTGATCACAGATCCCATTTCAAGTCACACTGATTTTGGTGCTACAAATACCACCATTTTCAAGGACTTGCTGAGTGACGCAATCACACTGGTTAGGCAATGAACAGACTTGATCAGACTAATAGAACATCGACTGCCTGAATATTTGCTAAATGGGGGTCTGTATGCTCTATGCTGCGCACCCAATCCCACGTCTCTGAACCTCCGTCACAGAGGAGAGACCAGGCAGCGCTCTGAGCCATCCCCAGGCTCAGCCGGCCATGTCCCGCTCCCTCCCGTTCATCCCATCTGCAAGTGGAATAAGCACAGGTTACGGCTGCCACTGTACATCAGGGGTTCTCAGCACCCTTTCAAATTTGTAAAAGATCAAGGAGCCTTTAAATACCCAAAACCCAGGCTGCACCCCAGACCAGTTACAGCAGAATCTCTGGGGATGGGGTCCAGGCATTAGTACTTTTTAAGGCTCTTCAGATAATGCCGATGGGCAGGCAAGGCTGAGAATCACAGTTTTAAGGGAAAATCCAAGTGCCCAGTACCCAGAGAGACCAGCCTTCCCTTAATTACCTATGGTCACAGAATCTTGTATTTACCATAAAGGTAAAATAGTTGGGTCTACCAAAAGGAATCTATCCTATGAATAAATATTAATCTAGAAATACTCAATTATGTCTTGCATTTTTGTTTAAATCATTGAGTTCCCTTTATTATATTTTTAACCAACTTCTATTAGGATATATTACAAATGTCACTTTGCCTCAGAATATTCAAATAGAAAATAAAGTGTATACACTTGGCAAATAGGTTTATTCTGAAATATGTAAAACCCACTTACCTGAACTACTCAGAAATACGACCACCTCTACCGTTTCACAGAATTCCTAGCAATAGACAGGAACATTTAGCTTCTTTGAAGAGCCAATAATACGCAATTGACCATTGCAGAAAATGAATGAAAGAATGATTACAAATAATAAAAAAACAAAATTGCCTTGCTTAAATTTACTTTAAGATATGACTAAAAAAACGGCTCCTGCTAGAATTAGTTCACTTCAGGTCAAGGAGAAGCATATTTGAGTTCTATCCACCTCTTCAGTCACATCCACATACACCTGGATCTACACATCCCACCTAGAAACAGACTTTACTTCTCTATCTCTAAAGCCCATACCAATGATCTAGTCCCCCTACAGGGAAGGTTATGTTTCTCACAAGATTATGTACCAAACAGCACTGATGTGGAGAGTTTTTTTTATGCTATTCAGTATTTTTTTAAATCCATAGTCCAAAATAGTTAAAGTAGCTAGGCAGTTAATAAACTGCCATCCAAGATTTGTTCTAAATTCAATCAATAACATCTAAAACACAAAACTGAAAAATGCTTCCAAGTCTTTCATATTAAAAGAACTTTTGCAAGTAGAATACAGAAGCAGAAGACATGCCCTACGAGGCTATTTTGTCTGTTATTATAGACATAGTGATGAGCAATTCATTCTGATTCGGTGTTGCTTACGAACTTTCCGCATCTAATCATATTATCAGTAGATTACATTTTATGGAAAACTGCAATTCTTCTAAAACACATTTCTTCCTTTCTAGTCATATCTTAAAGTCTGGCATCACCTATGACAGACACAAGGTGTAATAATGTGTTATCTGTGTTTTAGCCTCCAAGCTGAGAATTTTTCTTCCTTTATTGTTATCCCAATGGTTGAGGAGAGTTGCAGAGACCAATTCAATGAAAATAAAACCTACCAGCTTCCTGGGAAGAGCTGTAGAGTAAAACATTCATTTGTGGGGAGGAATAATTCCTATTTAAATGAATGGAAAAAATGAAATCGTATTTTTAAAAAAAAACACACTGTAAAGTAAAAGCAACCTCAACTAGCGATAAATTTGGATCCTAATCCTGTAAGATTCATTTTTAACTTATTTATTTTTAGTTATGTAAATGAATCATGTATATATACCCAAGGACCTATATTAGGAATGCATTTTATAAGGTTTGTTTTCATACTACTGTGTTTCCCATTACATGTAATCACTGGCCAGCCTTTTTTTTTAATTGAAGTATGGTAGATATACAATCTTATATTTGCTTCAAATATACAACACAGTGGTTTAACAGTTACCCATATTATTAAATCCTTACATCCTCCATTGCAGTTATTATCTGTCAACACAGAACTATTGGCTATATTCTCCATGCTGTATTATCGCCCCTGTGACCAACTTACATTATGACTGAGAATTTTTGTGCCCCTTTATCTCCCTCACCCTCCCCATCCACTCACCACATCCCCTCCCCATTGTAACAACCAGTCACTTCTCAGTGTTTATGAGTTTATTGCTATTTTGTTCATTTGTTTTTATATTCCACAAATAAGTAAAATCATATGGTATTTGTCTCCACCTGGCTTTTTTCACTTCGCATAATACCCTCTAGGTCCATCCATATTGTTGCCAATGGCAGGATTTCATTCTTTTTTTATGGCTGAATAATATTCCATTGTGTAGATGTACCCCATCTTTATCCATTCATCTATTAGTGGACATTTGGATGGTTTCCATAACTTGGCTATAGTAAATAATGTGATGATAAACACAGGGGTGCATATATCTTTTTGAATCAAGGATTTTGTTTTCTTCAGGTAAATTCCCAGAAGTGGAATTACTGGGTCCTATGGTATTTCTATTTTTAATTTTTTGGGGGAATCTACATATTACTTTAGTGGCCAGCCTTTTTTAAATCAAGAAGTAAAACTTTCCCCAGTGTCTGAATTAACATTAATTCTGAATTAAGAAAGTCCTAATTGATGGGGTTTTACTGTTTATGTACATAAATATAAGGTGAAATAAACATTAAAATAATTATTAGGGAGAAGGAATCTGTTCTCTATAACTAATGCAATCTCCCGACCAGTAAAGGCAGGATGACTGTGTTGTAACACTTCCCATTTGTGCATCACCTAGAAAGTACACACTTCACCAGTATAATCTGATAAAATACAGATTTCCGTCAGTCAGGATATCAGGTATCAAATTAAGGCTCTGAAATGTGTAACCTTAAGCAGTCAGCTACTACCCTCTCGTACTCTGACCCCTCTCCTAAGGAAGCGGGGATTTATAGTAACTAGGGCAGCCCTGGCAGGAAGGGAGGGGAAGGGGAAGAAGAAGGGTTACAGGGGAAGTCACTTACGAGATGTAGGCCGGGTAGCCAAATCCTATCAGATTGCAGAGGAGAGAAGCTCCATGCCCAAACACCAGGTACAGAGCCAGCAGCCCGATGACACCTGCAGACAGGAGGGGAGCAGTGGGTCGGTGGCAAGCGAGGGGCTCAAGCCGGGCCGGCCCCGCCCACACTGCAAGGCTTGGCCTGTCACAGGCGATGGAAAAACAAACCCCACAAAGGTCGGGCCTGCGCCTTCGCGGGATTTGGCCTTGCGCCTGGGGAAAGCGGGAGGGCCGCCACCTTTGGGCGGTCCCTCCCGCCTTCCCTCCCGCAGGGGCGCCCACCGCGCCGCGCACCAGCCCGGGAGCCCCGTTCCACCGAGGGCCCGGCCCGAGGCCCCCTGTCCTCCCGAGGCCCGCTGCTTCTCCACGCTCACCTCCACCGAGGGCCCGGCCAGCCTCGGGGACCCCGCCACCGGACCCGCGCACTCCCGCGGGAGGCCCCGCCCAAGGCCGCTAGGACACGGCGCTCGGCCGCGGGCACAGACACGTCAGCGCCGGCCTTCGCCCGCTCCCCCGCGCCCCGGGCGCTCTGCCACCTGGCCGCGGGCACAGCCCAGCGCCCCGGCCCCGGCGCCGGGCGGCCAGCTGCGTCCCCGGGGATGCCGCTCGCCCCCGTCTGTCGCCGCCACGGCCCTCCCCGAGCCCTCTGCCCCCGGCTGCCCCACTGCCGGCGCGGCAGCTGCTCCCGGGGCCGGGCCCGCCGCGGCAGCCCCGCACCCACCGAGCGCGATGTAGCTCCGGTTCACGCCGGTCCTGGCCTCGAGCTTGGCCAAGAGTTCGGTCATGCGGTTCTTCTCGTGCAGAAACCGGTCGAACCTCTGCCTCATGTTCGCAGACATGGCGGGGACCGTCGCGCCGCCGCCCGG